>OZ024755.1:31219594-31312094 GCA_964016885.1 Eledone cirrhosa
TGAGTGAACTGGAGCCATGTGAAATAAAGTTTCTTGCTCAAGGATTCAGCATGTTACTACGATTATACTTATGGCTTTATGATAGTCTAATACACTGACCACTACACCATGTAAGTCTAACACACTGACCACTACACCATGTAAGTCTAACACACACTGACCACTGCACCATGTAAGTCTAACACACACTGACCACTGCACCATGTAAGTCTAACACACTGACCACTACACCATGTAAGTCTAACACACACTGACCACTGCACCATGTAAGTCTAACACACTGACCACTACACCATGTAAGTCTAACACACACTGACCACTGCACCATGTAAGTCTAACACACACTGACCACTACACCATGTAAGTCTAACACACACTGACCACTGCACCATGTAAGTCTAACACACACTGACCACGACACCATGTAAGTCTAACACACACTGACCACTACACCGTGTAAGTCTAACACACACTGACCACTGCACCATGTAAGTCTAACACACACTGACCACTACACCATGTAAGTCTAACACACACTGACCACTGCACCATGTAAGTCTAACACACTGACCACTGCACCATGTAAGTCTAACACACTGACCACGACACCATGTAAGTCTAACACACACTGACCACTACACCGTGTAAGTCTAACACACACTGACCACTACACCATGTAAGTCTAACACATACTGACCACTACACCATGTAAGTCTAACACATTGACCATGACACGATGTAAGTCTAACACACACTGACCACTACACCATATAAGTCTAACACACTGACCACGACACCATGTAAGTCTAACACACTGACCACTACACCGTGTAAGTCTAACACACACTGACCACTACACCATGTAAGTCTAACACACTGACCACGACACCATGTAAGTCTAACACACACTGACCACTACACCATGTAAGTCTAACACACTGACCACGACACCATGTAAGTCTAACACACACTGTCCACTACACCATATAAGTCTAACACACTGACCACGACACCATGTAAGTCTAACACACACTGTCCACTACACCATATAAGTCTAACACACACTGACCACTACACCATGTAAGTCTAACACACTGACCACTACACCATGTAAGTCTAACACACTGACCACTACACTATGTAAGTCTAACACACTGACCACGACACTATGTAAGTCTAACACACTGACCACGACACCATGTAAGTCTAACACACACTGTCCACTACACCATATAAGTCTAACACACTGACCACTACACTATGTAAGTCATCTCTTTCCAGCTGATTTCTTCTAGAAAAAGAGAGAGAGAGTGTGTAAGAATGAATGTGTAAAACGGACATGATTGTGATGTGAGGGCAGTGTTGGAGGAGATACTGTAAGACATCCAATAGTGATTCTGTCTACTGCTGTAAACAGTCTTTACAGTTGTTGGTGTGTTGAAATATTTTCATATTAATATCATCTCCAATCAATATTGGCGAGAAATAGTCGTATTTGTAAGAGGAATCACTATTATGTCCAGCTTATAAATTAGTCTGAAATTTATGGTGCCTTACATAGAAGACTCTTGCAATTAATATTGGCTGTTATTCTTCTGCCAGGCTCTCATGTATGGCTTTAATGGTGCCGTCTTTTCATTAAACTAGAAATAAAAAAAGTTTGAGTGTCTCAGACATTTGTCTAGTCATTTGTTTGAAAGAATAGTGTTTATGGCAGTTTGTGTATATCTTCATCATCATCATCATCATCATTTAATGTCTATCTTCCAGGCTAGCATGGGTTAGACAGGTTGGCCCATTAGAGGCAAGTTGGGTCGGGTGATCATGTTTTGCTCATATAGGACTGTTTCTGGCTAGGTTTTTACAGCTGGATGTGCTTCCTAACACCAACCTCATTTACAGTGAGTACTGGGTGTTTTTTGTTGTGACACCAATACAACCACTTTATACAGCGTAGGCTGGGTACTTTTTGTGGTGACACCAATACAACCACTTTACAGTGAGTACTGGGTGTTTTTTGTTGTGACACTAATACAACCACTTTATACAGTGTAGGCTGGGTACTTTTTGTCATGACACCAATACAACCACTTTACAGTGTAGGCTGGGTACTTTTTGTTGTGACACCTACACAACCTCTTTACAGTGTAGGCTGAGTACTTTTTGTTGTGACACCTACACAACCTCTTTACAGTGTAGGCTGAGTACTTTTTGTTGTGACACCTACACAACCTCTTTACAGTGTGGGCTGCGTACTTTTTGTTGTGACACCTGCATGACCTCTTTACAGTGTCGGCTGGATGTATTTAGTTGTGACACCAACAAAACTTTACAGTGTAATGGTGGGGTGGACAGAAGTGGATGGGTGGGGGTATAGTGGTTAAGAGGTGCCTACTAGATATATGTTTGAGTCATCTGTATTACGCATAACGCCAAGCATCTCGAACCTGTCATTGTCTTTGAGAAGTGCAATTGTGTAAGTTCAGCTTTTATCATTGGGTTTTCATACTCCATAGCTTTTTATACAGCTGTCACCTTCATACACATCTCATGACCATACTCATACAATCTCCTCTCAAGCAGACTGCATCTGATCACTCCTGTGTCTAATTTCTCTCTTAGTTTATGCTTTACTGTTCATGTATATTACTATTACACTTCAATTGGAGCATGCAGGCTTCATTTCTTTCCAATCTTCTCAGGTCCTCTGCACACTGTGCTCAGGTCTCACTACCATGTAGCATTGCTGTTTGTATACATGCAGCATACAATCTGCCCTTCATTTTAAGGAAAAGCCTTTTGTGGCCAACAGCGGTATTAGCACTCTTAAATTCATCCATCCTATTCTTACTCTGGATACTGTACTTTTGGAACACCCTCCACCACTACTGATTTCATCACCCAGGTAAGAGAAAGTATCGACTATTTCTACAGAACCATCTGGGCAGTCGAAGGAGCTAGTATCCTGTGGGCACTTGCTACTTACTGCACCTGTGCACTGGCCATATATAAAAACCTACATTTTTTAATAGCCTGCCTGTGATCCCACTACATCCTACATCTTTTATGTACCCATAGCTTGCATTTGGGACATAAAATGGAATTTCTTGCTACTCCTTTCCTGCACACCGAGCAAGGTCGTTTCCCAGAGGGAATCTGTGCCCAGTTTTCCTTTCTACATACTAAAACTTTTGTCTTTGACAAGTTAAATTTAAGACCATTTGATTCTACGCCATACTTCCAGGTTTGGAATTTCTTCTCTAATTCTGCCATAGATTCAGCTATGAGGATTCGATTATCTGCATACAGAAGTTTCCATAGGCAGCCAGTCTTAAATTCTTCTGTCATAGCCTGTAGGGCAATAATAAACAGGAGAGGGCTAAGGACGGAGCCTTGGTGAACATCTACTATTACGCTAAATTTTTCACTATATCCATTGTTAATTCTAATCTTGCTGACTGTTCCTCTATACATGGCTTGTACAGCTCTCATAAGCCACTCATATACTCTTAGTTTTCTAAGAGTCCACCAGATAATGAAATGGGGGACTCTGTCAAAGGCTTTCCCAGAGTCAACAAAGGCTAAGTAGAAGAGTTAACTTTTAGCTAAGTACTTCTGCAGTTGCCTCACGAGGAAGAGAGCATCAAGTGGTACTTTTACTTGGCACTAATCCAAACTGTATTTCATCAAGTGACTTTCATATATATATATATTTATAATGTATGTGTATGTATATATATATATCATCATCATCATCATCGTTTAACGTCCATATTCCACGCTTGCATGGGTTTGGACGGGAGTTTTCTCACTAGAGGCAAGAGTGGTTGTCTTGCTCGCATAGGACTGTCTGGCGGGTTTTCTACGGCTGGATGCCCTTCCTAACACCAACCACGTTTACAGTGTGGGTCTGGGAGGTTTTTACCGTGTTACCTACACGGCCACATTACAGCGTGGACTGTGTGTTTTTTTGTTGTGACACTTACACGACCTCATTTGTTTCGGACTGGATGTTGTGGTACCAACATAACTTTACATTGAAAGGGGTGGTGTGGATGGGGTGGGGGTAGTGGGACGGGGGTGTATTTTTGTTAGAGGTGCCTACTGACTGTAGTAGGTTTCACTTTGTACTTAGGTAAGGCGGGTCTTCTGTATTACTGTGTAGCGCAAAGATCTCGGTCCAGTGACATTGTCTTGGAGAGGTGTAAGTGCGTGAGGTCGGAATTTATCAAGTCGTCCCAGGTTTTTCTGGGTCTGCCTACTCCGTGGCTACCATCTGTTTTTATTGCCCTGCACTTTTTTATACAGCTGTCGTCTTTCATGCGCATCATGTGACCATACCAACGTAGTCTTCTCTCGAGTAAACAACATCTGATCCCTCTTATTTCTAATTTTTCCCTTAGTTCGTTTATGCTTTGCCGTTCACGTATATTACTATTACACATCCAGCAGAGCATGCAAGCTTCGTTCCTCTACAGCCTGCCTTTCATTTTTAGAGAGAACCCTTTAGTGGCTAATAGTGGTATAAGCTCTCTGAACTTTTTCCATCCAGTTCTGACTCTAGCTACTGTACTTTCAGAGCACCCTCCACCACTGCTGATTTTGTCACCCAAGTAACGGAAGGTGTCCACTATTTCTATAGAACCATCTGTGCAATGGAATAAGCTAGTATTGTGGGCACTTGCTGCTACTTATTGCACCAGAGCACCGGCCACATATAAAATCTATGTTCTTAGTTAGCTTACCTGTGATCTCACTACATCTTTTATGCACCCATACTTTGCATTTGGGACATAAAATGGAGTTTCTACCTACTCCTTTCCTACACACTGAGCATGGCCATTTTCCAGATGGGACCGGTGCCCTATTTTCCTTCCTACAAACTAGAACTTTAGTCTTAGACAGGTTAATTTTAAGGCCTTTTGATTCTAGGCCATGCTTCCATGTTTGGAATTTCTTCTCTAGTTCAGCCATTGATTCAGCTATGAGCGTTAGATCATCTGCGTATTGGAGTTCCCATGGGCAGCCGGTCTTGAACTCCACTGTTATAGCCTGTAGGGCAATAATAAATAGTAGGGGGTTAAGAACGGAGCCCTGATGAACACCAACTTTTACGCTAAACTCTTCACTATATTCGTTGTTAATTCTAACCTTGCTGACTGTTTCTTTATACATGGCTTGTATAGCTCTCACAAGCCATTCATCAACACCTAGTTTTTTAAGAGCCCATCAGATAATGGAACGGGGGACTCTGTCAAAGGGTTTCTCCAAGTCGACAAAAGCTAAGTATAGGGGTTTACTTTTAGCTAGGTACTTCTCCTGTAGTTGTCGTACAATGAAAAGAGCGTCTGTGGTACTTTTACCTGACACAAACCCGAACTGCATTTCATCTAGATATATGTGTATATATATATATATATATATATATATTTATTTAGGTTTATTGGTTCACCACTTGATAGAACTGGTCATTGCGTATGGTCAACCTCGATGTAATATTATGGAGAGCACTCAACGTAATGCAACTCACCCGTCTTCGTTTGTGTAGTTGGTGGTGCGAGTACGGAGTTAATTATTATAAAATAACAGGAGGTTGGACTGGTGTAATTCCTTGAAAGGTTTATTATACTATGATCATTTCAGTGACCGGGTTCAGTATGAATCCGGTGACATCATCAGATATTCAAAATATAACAAAGGAATATAACAGACAAAATCCATGGGGCTGAAAATCAGAGACATGATGGCGACTGAACATTTAGCAGCTTCTACCCCGGTCGGCCGCCCTCAAGTTACCCTAAATATATATATTTATAAAATCACTTTCTCTCTCGACAGAGAGAGAGCGAGAGAGAGAGAGAGAGAGAAAGGGTCAAATTAGATGAGATGCAGTTTGATTTTGTGCCTGGGAAAAGTGCAACAGATACCCTCTTCTTAGTGAGATAACTACAAGAGAGGTTCTTAGAGATGAATAAGCCACTATACATAGCTTTTGTTGACCTAGAGAAGGCCTTTGATAGGGTACCCCGAAGCTCTCATCAGGTGGTCCTTAAGGAAAATAGGTGTAGAGGAATATATATATACGAATATATATATACATGTATATATATATATACGTATATATATATGGTTATATATACACAGGGGCAGTAAGTAGCGAGAACCCTCAGGATACAATCACCTTCAAATGCTTAGAGTGCTCGGTAGAAGTGGTAGATAGTTTGTTACCTGGGTGACCAAATCAATAGTGGGGGAGGGCGTTCTGAAAGCACAGAAACCAGAGTGAGATTGGTTGGTGAAAGTTCAGGGAGCTACTACCGCTGCTAACTACCAAAGGTCTTTTCCTCAAAATGACAGGCAGACCGTATGAAGCATGTATAAGAACAACAATGTTACACAGCAGTGAGACCTGGGCACTGTCTGCTGAGGACCTGCAAAGATTAGAAAGAAATGAAGCCTCCATTCTTAGATAGATGTGCAATAGCAATATACGTGAATGGCAAAGCATAAATGTAATGTGTGAGATATTAGGCATAAGAGGGATGTATAATAAGGTGGAGAGTGCTCAAAGTCTATGGTAGCTATAGAGTGGAAAGACCTAGGAAGACTTGGGATGAGGCTGCGCAATTACACCTCACTAAGTCGATGACACAGGACAGTGTTCTCAGGTGCTATGAAGTGTTTCAGAAGACCTGCCCCCACCCCCCCATATGCTTGAGCTGCTATCTAATAGGCAACACCTCCCTCTACCATACACCTCCTTTACTGTAACCATCCTTCCCCTATTACCGATGTTCTCAATTTCCCCAAGCTTCTCTTCCCCACCCCACTAATACCCATCCTACACCATAAAGTAGGACTCTCCTGGAGCTGCGACAAAAGTTCCCAGCGATCACTGTACAGTGGTCATATATGTGTCAAGACGAAAGCCCTCAGTCCACACTATAAATGTGGTTGGTGTTAGGAAGGGCATCCAGCTGTAGAAACCAAGCCCAAATCAACCCCAGGTGAGTGAAACACGGTCCTCTGACCTGATTCTCTCGCAACGGGTCAGCCCGTCCTACCCATGCTAGCATGGAAAATGGATGTTAAATGATGATACACACACACACACACACACACACACACACACACACACACACACACACACACACACACACATGTATGTGTATGTATGTGTGTGTATTCTATATTTCAATGTATGTGTGTGTATTCTATATTTTTATGTATGTATGTGTTTTCTGATTCACTGTTCTTCTGAGTTTAAATCCTACTGAGGTCAACTTTTGTGGTTGATAAATAAAGTACAAGTGAAGTACTGGGATTAATTCGTCCTCCCTCCCCCTCCCAACACACACACACTTTTAACCATTTAGTTACCAACCCGGCCATAACCAGCTCTGGTTCTATGAAATAAAGCCACCCATTTTAAAGATTTCCAATTTAAATTAAAATCTGCTGACATTAAGTTACATTCTTGGTAATGAAATCATCATCATCATCATCGTTTAACGTCCATCTTCCATGCTAGCATGGGTTAGACGGTTTTGTTCCATTTGATGTGGGGGGAATGGTCGGCAGACCGTATCTCGCTCGCACAGAAGCGTCTCTGGCAGGTTTTTTTTTACAGCTGGATGACCTTCCTAACACCAACCACATTTACAGTGTGGACTGGGAGCCTTTTTACCATGTCTCCTACATGACCACCTTACAGTGTGGACTGGGAGCCTTTTCACCGTGTCTCCTACATGACCACTTTACAGTGTGGACTGGGAGCCTTTTCACCGTGTCTCCTACATGACCACCTTACAGTGTGGACTGGGAGCCTTTTCACCGTGTCTCCTACATGACCACCTTACAGTGTGGACTGGGAGCCTTTTCACCGTGTCTCCTACATGACCACCTTACAGTGTGGACTGGGAGCCTTTTCACCGTGTCTCCTACATGACCACCTTACAGTGTGGACTGGGAGCCTTTTCACCGTGTCTCCTACATGACCACCTTACAGTGTGGACTGGGAGCCTTTTCACCGTGTCTCCTACATGACCACCTTACAGTGTGGACTGGGAGCCTTTTCACCGTGTCTCCTACATGACCACTTTACAGTGTGGACTGGGAGCCTTTTCACCGTGTCTCCTACATGACCACCTTACAGTGTGGACTGGGAGCCTTTTCACCGTGTCTCCTACATGACCACCTTACAGTGTGGACTGGGAGCCTTTTCACCGTGTCTCCTACATGACCACTTTACAGTGTGGACTGGGAGCCTTTTTACCATGTCTCCTACATGACCACCTTACAGTGTGGACTGGGAGCCTTTTCACCGTGTCTCCTACATGACCACCTTACAGTGTGGACTGGGAGCCTTTTCACCGTGTCTCCTACATGACCACCTTACAGTGTGGACTGGGAGCCTTTTCACCGTGTCTCCTACATGACCACCTTACAGTGTGGACTGGGAGCCTTTTCACTGTGTCTCCTACACGACCACCTTACAGTGTAGACTGGGAGCCTTTTTACCATGTCTCCTACATGACCACCTTATAGTGTGGACTGGGAGCCTTTTACCATGTCTCCTACATGACCACTTTACAGTGTAGACTGGGAGCCTTTTCACTGTGTCTCCTACACGGCCACCTTACAGTGTGCACTGCTGTGTCATCGACACAGTGGACGGAACGGGAAAGGGAGGGTGGGGTGGGGGTGTACATTGAGTTAAGAGGTGCCTACTGACTGTAGGTTTGTATGCAATGGTTAGTAAATCCCTAAAAAATCTTCATTAAATAATTGAAATAGTGTATTTCATTAGAAATACATTGGTGAAAGGGTTAAACCTTTATATGTATCAGCTGTAAACTTTCTTGTTCCATGTGATGAGAGAGACGGAATAAAGAATGAAGTGAAAGTTGGTAAAGTTTGAGAGAATCACGAGTGGAATTATAGATTGTTGTGAGAGTGGCAGTAGTTTCTCTTGTTTAGGTTATCTACCACCACTACTACTACCACCACCACCACTACTACTACTACTACTACCACCACCACCACTATCACCGCCACCACCACCACCACCACCGCCACCACCACCACCATCACCACCACCACCACCACCACCATCACCACCCACCACCACCACCACCATCACCACCCACCACCACCACCACCACCACCACCACCACCCACCACCACCACCACCATCACCACCACCACCACCGCCACCACCACCACCATCACCACCACCACCACCACCACCACCATCACCACCCACCACCACCACCACCACCACCACCACCACCACCACCACCACCACCACCACCACCCACCACCACCACCACCCACCATCACCACCACCACCACCATCACCACCACCACCACCACCATCACCACCACCACCACCACCACCACCACCACCACCACCACCACCACAACCACCACCATCACCACCACCACCACCACAACCACCACCACCACCACCACCACCACCACCAATACAGCTAATCTCTGACCTTTGTTTAATATGTTAAATTGTAGGATAAACTAAACTTGGTTTATAAAACTACAGATGCTCTCCTACAGTGTCTCTCTCTCTCCCTCTCTATCTCTCCCCCCTCTCCACTATTCCTCTGCCCCCCCCCCTCAACAGCCCCCCCCCCTTCTCTCTGTATGTTTATATATATATATATATATAAATAGAATAGAATGAAACGAAATTTCATTTCTCACTCTTAGTACGGCAGTTACTTAAATGTAAGTATGTATGTATCTATACGTACATACATATATGTATGCAGACGTACAGTAGTATGTATATATATACATACATGCACACATATATATATGCACGTATCGGTTTATCGAACATTTATTATAATGTTCGGTTTGTTTGTAAACAAACAAACAGCCCGAATTACGCCGTACAGTGTTTAGGCAACCACGTCACCTTTTTGTTCAACACTGACACAGGAACGATGTACTAGTTTCAAGCTTATTAGCTATCGTCAGCATCGTATACCTACCTGCCAGATGGTTGAACGTCTGAAAGTATATACTTTCCTTATGCATATTAACGGCTGAGCAGCCTAATTTGCATATCGAGTGAGTTTGAGTGAGTGAGTATATATATATATATATATATATATATATATACTCAGTTTACTCAGCTGTAGAAATGAGATTATAGGGACTGGGGTCCCTATCATTCCACTGCAAAGTGGTGGTGGAGGCGCCATGGCAAAAAAGCACCCAGCACTCACTGTAAATGAGATTGGTGTTAGGAAGGGCATCCAGCTGTAGAAATCAAGCCAGAATCAGTTCCCGTCCCACCCTTGCGAGCAGGGAAAAACGGACGTAAAATGATGATGATGATGATGATATATATATATATTTAAAAAAAATAGAGGTGTGACACATATATAGGTTAAAAGGAAAAGAAAATGCTGACAAATTTTTCCCTGTGAAAAATAGTTTAATTAAGAATAAGTATAAATTAGTAATAAGTATTACTTAGTATTCAGTTTTAGTTTTAACACACACACGCGAACACTAACATACAGACAGGCATACACACCTTCTCCGTATAAGACAAGAGCTGAAAAATATGTTTCAATGTGTTAAAATAACCCCTCCCCCTCCCCCCCCCACCCACACACACATACACACACATTCCTACTGATTCATTCATTTCCATTATCACAACAATGAACCACTTTGCTACATACACACACATATTTGTCTTAATAGACACCTGAACTGTTTGACTTCTCAGCATGACTGCAACTCAATCAAGCGGAAAAGGACACTCTTCGACAAACCTACATTTGGCGCGAAACCAGTTCGCGTTAAAATCAATTTAAACATTCACGTGACTTCTACCGACCAATCAAAATTGTTTTGACTACAAGAATTTTTGCAACGCGAATTGGCGCGAAATTTATAGTGCTTATTCACGTGACATTCAACAACCAACCAAATCTTAATACCTCCCAAGCCACTTTTTTCACATAAAACAGGAAGAATTTCCAAAACTGATCAGATTAGAGCAAAAATCACGAGCACTCTATCTCAAAATTATTTTTCAAAAGTATAAGAAATGCGCAACTGGTAAAAACTTAAAACTAAAACTGAATACTAACTAATACTTATTCCTAATTAAACTATTTTTCACTGGGAAAAATTTGTCAGCATTTTCTTTTCCTTTTTACTAATATATATATATATCATCATCATCATCATCTTTGTTTAACGTCCATTTTCCACACTAGCATGGGTTAGACGGGAGTTGTCCCACTTGAGGCAAAGTTGGTCGGGTGACTGTGTCTCGCTCATATAGGACTATCTGGCAGGTTTTCTACGGCTGGATACCCTTCTTAACACCAACCACATTTAGAGTGTGGAACTGGGAACTTTTTACCGTGTTACCTACACGGCCACATTACAGCGTGGACTGTGTGTTTTTTCTTGTGACACCTACACGATCTCGATCTCATTATCTCATTTATTTGGACTGGATGTTGTGGTACCAACTTTACAGAGAGAGGGTGGTGTTGATGGGAGGATAGATTCGGGGTAGTGGATTTGGGTGTATATTTGGTTAAGAGGTGCCTACTGACTGTAGGTTTCGCTTTGTAAATAGGCAAGGTGGGTCTTCTGTATTACTGCGTAGCGCCAAATATCTCGGTCCAGTGACATTGTCTTAGAGAGGTGCAAGTGTGTAAGGTCGGAATTTATTAGATCGTCCCAGGTTTTTCTGGGTCTACCTACTCCATAACTACCATCAATTTTGATCGCCCTGCACTTTTTTATATGGCTGTCGTCTTTCATGCGCATCACGTGACCATACCAACGTAGTCTTCTCTCAAGTAAACAGCATCTGATTCCTCTTATTCCTAATTTCTCACTTAGTTCATTTATGCTTTGCCGTTCATGTATATATATATATATATATATATATATATATATATATATATACACACTTTGTTTTTGAATTTGTTTTGCAAGATTTCTTATGTTGAAACAGGGTTATAAAATTTTATAACCCTGACTATGTATTCCCCTTACGTAGATGACATAAACGATATAGTAAAAACACCCCCACAAGGGAATGTCAGGAATTAGAGAAGAATACCATGGAAAGCATCCAGCAAATAGCTAACTCCATCCACCATAGTGTTAAAGTTACTATAGACTACCCAAATAAACACCCCAACCATAGATTACCCGTACTAGACACAGAACTCTGGTTGGAAACTATTAGTAATAGAACACAAATCCTCCATTCACATTATGCCAAACCCATGACTTCCAAATACCTGATCCACTGAAACTCAGCTGTTTTGGATCACATGAAAATCAATAAACTGATTGCAGACTTAATGATGAGGAACGTGTCCCACATGTGCAACCCTAAAGAATTAGAGAGACACATACAACACTTCATCCACCGCATGCAGTTCTCTGGCTAACATCAGAGAGACAAGATCAGGGTATATAAAGGAGCCAGAACTAAATGGGCAAAGATTGTAGAAAATGATGCAAATGGAACTTGCCCCGTCTATAGGAGCACATTTTGGAACAGAATAGAAAGGATTAGGAATAAGGCAAATAAAATAAACTCATGGTCTGATAGCAATAAATACCAGTGTAATGTTTATCAATACAATCCCCAGAGCCACACACACAAACCAAACTAACAAAACAAATTACACACACAGACAGAACAAACAACATACACACCTGGATGTAATGCATGCGCAAACTAAGCACACAAAAACAAGATGGTGTAGGACAGAATAAAGGAGAGAGACAAAATAAAAACCTAGTCACTGAAGAGGTCATAAAATGTGTGACGAAAGAGCTTTGGCAATATATAAAGAACCATCCGGCTATCGAACCAACCAATTGGAAATTTATAATAAATTGAAGTGAAAACCAACAGGTGTATGTGTGTGTTTATAGGCAGCATGACCCTCCTAAAGTAAAACAATATTATATATATATATATATCATCATCATCATCATCATCATCACCGTTTTACGTCCGTTCTTCCACGCTAGCATGGGTTAGACGGGTTGTCCTGTTGTGGGCAGTGTCTGGTTGGCTGACCATGCCTTGCTCATACAGGAACTGATTCTGGCTTGATTTCTACAGCTGGATGCCCTTCCTAACACCAACCTCATTTACAGTGAGTGCTGGGTACTTTTTCGTGGCGCCTACACGTCCACTTTACAGTGTGGGCTGGGTGCTTTTTTGCCGTGGCACCTCCACCTTGCAGTGGGGGGTGTGGGGGCATATTATCTATATGCTTCAGCTTGTACCCATGGGAGGTCGGGTACTCTGTATTACTACGTGACGCGAGAGGTCACGATCGTGTGTCATTGCCTTTGAGATGTGTAATTGGGTAAGGTCGGCTTTTATCACCTCATCCCAGGTCATCTTCGGTCTCCCCACTCCCCGGTTTCCATCGACTTCTAGTGCTCTGCACCTTTTTATATATATATATATATATATATATATATAAATGTAATCTGAGTTTTTCGAATATTAATAATAACATTCGATTCGTTTGCAATTATGCAAACAAGCCTCATTTTTAAAGCCATGTCAGTAGAATGAACACTTCATTCTTGCTCATGTGTTGGCATGTAAACAGAGCTACAGACACTAACGTTTCTGGGTATCACCCTTCATCAGTACAGCTCACTGAGTAGTGGTTGTAGTGGTGGGGGTGGTGGAGGTTGTGGGGGTAGTGGTTCCACTGCTTGTTGTGGTTCTTACTAATGATAGATTTTGCTTTGTGTGGCGTTGTTGTTGTTGGTGTGGTGGTATTGGTAACCAGCCCTTTACTAGTGTGATGGTGATGATGGTGGTGATAGTTTTACTAGCTGTTAGTAGGGGGTGTCTGAGGTTGGAATTAATTAGCTAAGAACACAGAATGACAACATTAATTATTTATAAAATAATGGCAAATGAGGGTGGGGGCGGGGGAATTAATTAGCAAGATTTAAAATGAAAATTAATGAAAAAACAAAAAAAAAATACTACAACAATATTTTTTGGTTCATTTTAAATACTTTGATTTGGTAAAATCATCAGAATCAATTAAGACTGATTGGAATGGGGGCGGCGGGGATTTAACATTTTCATTACCATATTTCTAATTAAAGACACTGTCTATGTCATTAACCCTTTCATTACCATATTTCTAATGAAAGACACTGTCTATGTCTTTAACCCTTTCATACCATATTTCTAGTGAAAGATGCTGCATATATATTTAACAATGTAATTATATCAATATATAAAAATATCGACTCGTTGGGTGTAAATTTGGCGCTAGAATACCGATAAGAGAGGACAGATATTGTTAAGGGTACAACATTTTTGACACATAGAGTTACGGCCCTTTCCATTCTGAGTTCAAATCCTGCTGAGGTCAACTTTGCCTTTCATCCTTACGGGGTCGATAAAATAAAGTACCAGTAATACACTGGAGTAATTGCTGGCCTTGTGCCAAAAGTAGAAACAATTATTATCTTGCATGGACACAATGCAACAATGGATCTCAGACTGGCAACTCAAGCTAGCTGTGGACAAGTACACCACCATGCATTTTGGGAGTAAAAACCCAGTGTCCACATACTCCCTCCACAGCACTAATATCAAGAAGTCTTCTTGTGAACGTGACCTGGGCATTACGGTCAGCAGCAATTTGCGTTGGACGAAGCACGTCTCTAAAATTGTCAAGAGGGCTGAGGGTGTCTTAGCATCACTCAGCAAGACCTTTGTCAGCCGCTCTCCAGCTATCTATTTAAGGCTGTACATGGCTATGGTGCGGCCACACTTAGAATTTGCATCACCAGTCTGGAACCCCTATCTTGCTCAGAACATTGACCACCTGGAAACTGTT
The DNA here is from genome assembly GCA_964016885.1 of Eledone cirrhosa. Taxonomy (NCBI): domain Eukaryota; kingdom Metazoa; phylum Mollusca; class Cephalopoda; order Octopoda; family Eledonidae; genus Eledone; species Eledone cirrhosa. The sequence goes on from OZ024755.1 coordinate 31,234,498, forward strand.
CAGAGACGTGCAACCAAGCAAATACCCTCCATCAGGCATCTACCATTCTCTGAGCGCCCTGCTTCTCTGGGCATGGATACATTGAAGCTCCGACGCCTGGCAACTGACTTGGTAAACACCCCAAAAATTGTTAACCATCTTGCCAACAACAACCCTGAGTACCTTTTCGATTTCCATGTGTCTAACACACGTGGGCATGCCCACAAAGTCAGAAAACAGCACAGTTCCCATGACTTTCGGAAACATTTTTTCACGCTCAGAGTTGCTGAAGCATGGAACAAACTACCTGCATCAGTTGTTAGCTGTCGAAACACTGCATCCTTTAAAACCTCCATGCTTCCTGAGATTCGCCAACACTACACCTAATGTTCCCCCTCCATACACATACACACATGTATATCATGACTTATACACTATTTACTTCCCTGACATTTGTATATTATTCTATGTACTATACATGCACCTTTGACGAGTTGTAGTGCACCTGAGCACTTTACACAATAATTTCATTATTATTATTATTATTATAAAAAAACATTTAATCAAGTAGAACATTAAAATATTACTTGCATTATATTAGCAATATATAGTTGTAATATATATTATATATTGTAATATATATTGGAATCTTTGAGCTTATTCTGCAGTGGATATGGCGCATGTCTCTAAGACATGACACCCTTAATTTAATTTTGGATTTATATATATATATGACTAGTAAGTATGTTTTGAAACAGTGAGCGAGTTTGAAATTGGAAATAGAAGCTTTTGGTGTATTTTTTTGAGTAAAGAAATTTTAGTAGAGTTTAGAACCCTCTAAGAAATGGAAAAAGATGAGTATGGCATACATGTATGTCAATACTCATTTTTTTCCATTTCTTAGATGCTTCTAAAACCTCTATCAGGCTAAAGTTTCTTTAGTCAAAAAAATTTGGTGAAAGCTTCTATTTGTAATATATATATATATATATATATATATTAGTTTTGCGAGGTTTTTGATATGAAATCGTGTGTCGAAACAAATATTGTTATACTTGGGGAAGGTCATATTTGTGTAAGATGGCGTAGACATACAATACAACGGGAGGAAACATAATAGCACCACTGACGATGCTGCAGATGTGCAATGAAAGAACTTTGTTAGACTATATATATGTGTTTGTGTCTATATTGTATCTGTATTTTTGACCGTTGGTCAGTCAATGGTAACATTGAAGACCAAATAAATTAAATTAACTGATATAAAAGATACAGAAGCGAAAACCAACCAAACAGTGAGTGTGTTCTGTTATTAATTCTGGCAATATTATTACACAAATATGACCCTCCCCAGGTATAACAATATATATATATATATATATATATATATACATATATATATATACACACACACATATACTCGAGAGAAGGCTACGTTGGTACGGTCACGTGATGCGCATGAAAGACGACAGCTGTATAACAAAGTGCAGGGCAATAAAGATAGACGGTAGCCACGGAGTAGGCAGACCCAGAAAAACATGGGACGAGCTGATAAATTCCGACCTCACACGCTTACACCTCTCCAAGACAATGTCACTGGACCGAGACCTTTGGCGGTACTCAGTAATAGAGAAGACCCGCCTTACCTAAATACAAAGTAAAAACTTACTATAGTCAGTAGGCATCTCTATCTGGTTCCACAACCAGATAGTTGTTTATATATAGTCACACACTCTGTGACCTCTTCAGCGTAGGACAGAAGAAAGGAAAGGCACAGAAACAAAGAAAGGAATCCCCAGTCACTGAAGAGGTCACAGAGTGTGTGACGAAAGGACTATGACTATATATAAACAACTATCTGGTTGTGGAACCAACCAACCAACCAGAAATTTATAAATTTGTAGATTTGTAAATTTATAAATTTATAAATATATAATAAATTGAAGTGGAAGCAACTGGTGCGTGTGTTTATTATTGGCAACATGGCCCTCCCAAAGTATAACAATATCGGTTTCAACACACGATTTCAGATAAAGAATTTTGCTAAACAAATTCAGAAACGAAATATATATATATATATATATATATATTTATATATATATATTTATATATATATATATATATATATATATATATATATATATATATATATATATATATATATATATATACATAATGATGTTAAATAAATGGAAAGTATATTTATAAAACCATATTTATTCTATTATATATATTTGAAGGGTACCAAAACTTTGGTACGCTCTCATCAGATAAAATACAAAGTTTGTTTTATAAATAGTGACAACTTCCGTTACCTGGGTGACAAAATCAGCAGTGGTGGAGGGTGTTCTGAAAGTACAGTAGCCAGCGTTAGAACGGGATGGAAAAAGTTCAGAGAGCTTATACTGCTGTTGGCCACAAAAGGTTTCTCTCTGAAAATGAAAGGAAGATTGTATGATGCCTGTATACGAACAGCAATGTTACATGGCAGTGAGTGCAGAGGACCTGCGCAGACTGGAAAGGAACGAAGCATGCATGCTCCGTTGGATGTGTAATAGTAATATACACGAACAGCAAAACATAAATGAATTGAGAATTTAGGAATGAGAGGGATCAGATGCTGTTTACTTGAGAGAAGACTACGTTGGTATGGCCATGTGATGCGCATGAAAGACGACAACTATATAAAAAAGTGCAGGGTGATCAAAATGGATGGAAGTTGTGGAGTAGGTAGACCCAGAAAAACCTGGGACGACATGATAAATTCCGACCTTGTACACTTGCACCTCTCTAAGACAATGTCATGGGATTGAGATCTTTGGCGCCACACAGTAATACAGAAGACCTGCCTTCTCTACATATAAAGTTAACTTACAGTCAGTAGACCCCTCCAAACCAAACATACACCCCAACCCACTACCCCTACATTTGAGTCTGAAGATGAAGTGATGGAGGTGATACTGCAGGCTGTAGTGATGGAGGTGATAGTGCAGGCTGTAGTGATGGAGGTGATAGTGCAGGCTGTAGTGATGAAGGTGATACTGCAGGCTGTAGTGATGGAGGTGATAGTGCAGGCTGTAGTGATGGAGGTGATAGTGCAGGCTGTAGTGATGGAGGTGATAGTGCAGGTTGTAGTGATGGAGGTGATAGTGCAGGTTGTAGTGATGGAGGTGATAGTGCAGGCTGTAGTGATGGAGGTGATAGTGTAGGTTGTAGTGATGGAGGTGATACTGCAGGCTGTAGTGATGGAGGTGATAGTGCAGGCTGTAGTGATGGAGGTGATAGTGCAGGTTGTAGTGATGGAGGTGATAGTGCAGGCTGTAGTGATGGAGGTGATAGTGCAGGTTGTAGTGATGGAGGTGATACTGCAGGCTGTAGTGATGGAGGTGATACTGCAGGTTGTAGTGATGGAGGTGATAGTGCAGGCTGTAGTGATGGAGGTGATACTGCAGGTTGTAGTGATGGAGGTGATAGTGCAGGCTGTAGTGATGGAGGTGATAGTGTAGGTTGTAGTGATGGAGGTGATAGTGTAGGTTGTAGTGATGGAGGTGATAGTGCAGGCTGTAGTGATGGAGGTGATAGTGCAGGTTGTAGTGATGGAGGTGGTACTGCAGGCTGTAGTGATGGAGGTGATAGTGCAGGTTGTAGTGATGGAGGTGATACTGCAGGTTGTAGTGATGGAGGTGATAGTGCAGGTTGTAGTGATGAAGGTGATAGTGCAGGCTGTAGTGATGGAGGTGATAGTGTAGGTTGTAGTGATGGAGGTGATACTGCAGGTTGTAGTGATGGAGGTGATAGTGCAGGTTGTAGTGATGGAGGTGATACTGCAGGCTGTAGTGATGGAGGTGATAGTGCAGGCTGTAGTGATGGAGGTGATAGTGCAGGCTGTAGTGATGGAGGTGATAGTGCAGGCTGTAGTGATGGAGGTGATAGTGCAGGCTGTAGTGATGGAGGTGATAGTGCAGGCTGTAGTGATGGAGGTGATAGTGCAGGCTGTAGTGATGGAGGTGATACTGCAGGTTGTAGTGATGGAGGTGATAGTGCAGGTTGTAGTGATGGAGGTGATAGTGCAGGTTGTAGTGATGGAGGTGATAGTGCAGGTTGTAGTGATGGAGGTGATACTGCAGGCTGTAGTGATGGAGGTGATAGTGCAGGTTGTAGTGATGGAGGTGATAGTGCAGGCTGTAGTGATGGAGGTGATAGTGCAGGCTGTAGTGATGGAGGTGATAGTGCAGGTTGTAGTGATGGAGGTGATAGTGCAGGCTGTAGTGATGGAGGTGATAGTGCAGGCTGTAGTGATGGAGGTGATACTGCAGGTTGTAGTGATGGAGGTGATAGTGCAGGCTGTAGTGATGGAGGTGATAGTGCAGGCTGTAGTGATGGAGGTGATAGTGCAGGTTGTAGTGATGGAGGTGATAGTGCAGGCTGTAGTGATGGAGGTGATAGTGCAGGCTGTAGTGATGGAGGTGATACTGCAGGTTGTAGTGATGGAGGTGATACTGCAGGTTGTAGTGATGGAGGTGATAGTGCAGGCTGTAGTGATGGAGGTGATAGTGCAGGTTGTAGTGATGGAGGTGATAGTGCAGGCTGTAGTGATGGAGGTGATAGTGCAGGCTGTAGTGATGGAGGTGATAGTAAAGGTTGTAGTGATGGAGGTGATAGTGCAGGTTGTAGTGATGGAGGTGATAGTGCAGGCTGTAGTGATGGAGGTGATAGTGCAGGTTGTAGTGATGGAGGTGATAGTAAAGGTTGTAGTGATGGAGGTGATAGTGCAGGTTGTAGTGATGGAGGTGATAGTGCAGGCTGTAGTGATGGAGGTGATACTGCAGGCTGTAGTGATGGAGGTGGTACTGCAGGCTGTAGTGATGGAGGTGATAGTGCAGGCTGTAGTGATGGAGGTGATACTGCAGGTTGTAGTGATGGAGGTGATACTGCAGGCTGTAGTGATGGAGGTGATAGTGCAGGCTGTAGTGATGGAGGTGATAGTGCAGGCTGTAGTGATGGAGGTGATAGTGCAGGCTGTAGTGATGGAGGTGATACTGCAGGCTGTAGTGATGGAGGTGATACTGCAGGTTGTAGTGATGGAGGTGATAGTGCAGGCTGTAGTGATGGAGGTGATAGTGCAGGCTGTAGTGATGGAGGTGATAGTGCAGGTTGTAGTGATGGAGGTGATACTGCAGGCTGTAGTGATGGAGGTGGTACTGCAGGCTGTAGTGATGGAGGTGATAGTGCAGGCTGTAGTGATGGAGGTGATACTGCAGGCTGTAGTGATGGAGGTGATACTGCAGGCTGTAGTGATGGAGGTGATACTGCAGGCTGTAGTGATGGAGGTGGTACTGCAGGCTGTAGTGATGGAGGTGATAGTGCAGGCTGTAGTGATGGAGGTGATAGTGCAGGCTGTAGTGATGGAGGTGATACTGCAGGCTGTAGTGATGGAGGTGATACTGCAGGCTGTAGTGATGGAGGTGGTACTGCAGGCTGTAGTGATGGAGGTGATAGTGCAGGCTGTAGTGATGGAGGTGATAGTGCAGGCTGTAGTGATGGAGGTGATAGTGCAGGTTGTAGTGATGGAGGTGATAGTGCAGGTTGTAGTGATGGAGGTGATAGTGCAGGCTGTAGTGATGGAGGTGATAGTGCAGGTTGTAGTGATGGAGGTGATAGTGCAGGTTGTAGTGATGGAGGTGATAGTGCAGGTTGTAGTGATGGAGGTGATAGTGCAGGCTGTAGTGATGGAGGTGATAGTGCAGGTTGTAGTGATGGAGGTGATAGTGCAGGTTGTAGTGATGGAGGTGATAGTGCAGGTTGTAGTGATGGAGGTGATAGTGCAGGTTGTAGTGATGGAGGTGATAGTGCAGGCTGTAGTGATGGAGGTGATAGTGCAGGTTGTAGTGATGGAGGTGATAGTGCAGGTTGTAGTGATGGAGGTGATACTGCAGGTTGTAGTGATGGAGGTGATAGTGCAGGTTGTAGTGATGGAGGTGATACTGCAGGTTGTAGTGATGGAGGTGATAGTGCAGGTTGTAGTGATGGAGGTGATAGTGCAGGCTGTAGTGATGGAGGTGATAGTGCAGGTTGTAGTGATGGAGGTGATAGTGCAGGTTGTAGTGATGGAGGTGATAGTGCAGGCTGTAGTGATGGAGGTGATAGTGCAGGCTGTAGTGATGGAGGTGATAGTGCAGGTTGTAGTGATGGAGGTGATAGTGCAGGTTGTAGTGATGGAGGTGATAGTGCAGGTTGTAGTGATGGAGGTGATAGTGCAGGCTGTAGTGATGGAGGTGATAGTGCAGGTTGTAGTGATGGAGGTGATACTGCAGGTTGTAGTGATGGAGGTGATAGTGCAGGTTGTAGTGATGGAGGTGATACTGCAGGTTGTAGTGATGGAGGTGATAGTGCAGGTTGTAGTGATGGAGGTGATAGTGCAGGTTGTAGTGATGGAGGTGATAGTGCAGGCTGTAGTGATGGAGGTGATAGTGCAGGTTGTAGTGATGGAGGTGATAGTGCAGGCTGTAGTGATGGAGGTGATAGTGCAGGCTGTAGTGATGGAGGTGATAGTGCAGGTTGTAGTGATGGAGGTGATAGTGCAGGTTGTAGTGATGGAGGTGATAGTGCAGGCTGTAGTGATGGAGGTGATAGTGCAGGTTGTAGTGATGGAGGTGATACTGCAGGTTGTAGTGATGGAGGTGATAGTGCAGGCTGTAGTGATGGAGGTGATAGTGCAGGCTGTAGTGATGGAGGTGATAGTGCAGGTTGTAGTGATGGAGGTGATACTGCAGGTTGTAGTGATGGAGGTGATAGTGCAGGTTGTAGTGATGGAGGTGATACTGCAGGTTGTAGTGATGGAGGTGATAGTGCAGGTTGTAGTGATGGAGGTGATAGTGCAGGTTGTAGTGATGGAGGTGATAGTGCAGGCTGTAGTGATGGAGGTGATAGTGCAGGTTGTAGTGATGGAGGTGATAGTGCAGGCTGTAGTGATGGAGGTGATAGTGCAGGCTGTAGTGATGGAGGTGATAGTGCAGGTTGTAGTGATGGAGGTGATAGTGCAGGTTGTAGTGATGGAGGTGATAGTGCAGGCTGTAGTGATGGAGGTGATAGTGCAGGTTGTAGTGATGGAGGTGATACTGCAGGTTGTAGTGATGGAGGTGATAGTGCAGGCTGTAGTGATGGAGGTGATAGTGCAGGCTGTAGTGATGGAGGTGATAGTGCAGGCTGTAGTGATGGAGGTGATAGTGCAGGTTGTAGTGATGGAGGTGGTACTGCAGGCTGTAGTGATGGAGGTGATAGTGCAGGCTGTAGTGATGGAGGTGATAGTGCAGGCTGTAGTGATGGAGGTGATAGTGCAGGCTGTAGTGATGGAGGTGATAGTGCAGGCTGTAGTGATGGAGGTGATAGTGCAGGCTGTAGTGATGGAGGTGATAGTGCAGGTTGTAGTGATGGAGGTGATAGTGCAGGTTGTAGTGATGGAGGTGATAGTGCAGGCTGTAGTGATGGAGGTGATAGTGTAGGTTGTAGTGATGGAGGTGATAGTGCAGGTTGTAGTGATGGAGGTGATAGTGCAGGCTGTAGTGATGGAGGTGATAGTGCAGGCTGTAGTGATGGAGGTGATAGTGCAGGTTGTAGTGATGGAGGTGATAGTGCAGGCTGTAGTGATGGAGGTGATAGTGTAGGTTGTAGTGATGGAGGTGATAGTGCAGGTTGTAGTGATGGAGGTGATAGTGCAGGCTGTAGTGATGGAGGTGATAGTGCAGGTTGTAGTGATGGAGGTGATAGTGCAGGTTGTAGTGATGGAGGTGATAGTGCAGGCTGTAGTGATGGAGGTGATAGTGCAGGTTGTAGTGATGGAGGTGATAGTGCAGGCTGTAGTGATGGAGGTGATAGTGCAGGTTGTAGTGATGGAGGTGATAGTGCAGGTTGTAGTGATGGAGGTGATAGTGCAGGTTGTAGTGATGGAGGTGATAGTGCAGGCTGTAGTGATGGAGGTGATAGTGCAGGTTGTAGTGATGGAGGTGATAGTGCAGGTTGTAGTGATGGAGGTGATAGTGCAGGCTGTAGTGATGGAGGTGATACTGCAGGTTGTAGTGATGGAGGTGATAGTGCAGGTTGTAGTGATGGAGGTGATAGTGCAGGCTGTAGTGATGGAGGTGATAGTGCAGGTTGTAGTGATGGAGGTGATAGTGCAGGTTGTAGTGATGGAGGTGATACTGCAGGTTGTAGTGATGGAGGTGATAGTGCAGGCTGTAGTGATGGAGGTGATAGTGCAGGTTGTAGTGATGGAGGTGATAGTGCAGGCTGTAGTGATGGAGGTGATAGTGCAGGTTGTAGTGATGGAGGTGATAGTGCAGGTTGTAGTGATGGAGGTGATACTGCAGGTTGTAGTGATGGAGGTGATAGTGCAGGCTGTAGTGATGGAGGTGATAGTGCAGGTTGTAGTGATGGAGGTGATAGTGCAGGTTGTAGTGATGGAGGTGATACTGCAGGTTGTAGTGATGGAGGTGATAGTGCAGGTTGTAGTGATGGAGGTGATAGTGCAGGTTGTAGTGATGGAGGTGATAGTGCAGGCTGTAGTGATGGAGGTGATAGTGCAGGCTGTAGTGATGGAGGTGATAGTGCAGGCTGTAGTGATGGAGGTGATAGTGCAGGTTGTAGTGATGGAGGTGGTACTGCAGGCTGTAGTGATGGAGGTGATAGTGCAGGCTGTAGTGATGGAGGTGATAGTGCAGGTTGTAGTGATGGAGGTGATAGTGCAGGCTGTAGTGATGGAGGTGATACTGCAGGTTGTAGTGATGGAGGTGATACTGCAGGTTGTAGTGATGGAGGTGATAGTGCAGGTTGTAGTGATGGAGGTGATAGTGCAGGCTCTAGTGATGGAGGTGATAGTGCAGGTTGTAGTGATGGAGGTGATAGTGCAGGCTGTAGTGATGGAGGTGATAGTGCAGGCTGTAGTGATGGAGGTGATAGTGCAGGCTGTAGTGATGAAGGTGATAGTGCAGGCTGTAGTGATGGAGGTGATAGTAAAGGTTGTAGTGATGGAGGTGATAGTGCAGGCTGTAGTGATGGAGGTGATAGTAAAGGTTGTAGTGATGGAGGTGGTACTGCAGGCTGTAGTGATGGAGGTGATAGTGCAGGTTGTAGTGATGGAGGTGATAGTGCAGGTTGTAGTGATGGAGGTGATAGTGCAGGCTGTAGTGATGGAGGTGATAGTGCAGGTTGTAGTGATGGAGGTGATAGTAAAGGTTGTAGTGATGGAGGTGGTACTGCAGGCTGTAGTGATGGAGGTGATAGTGCAGGTTGTAGTGATGGAGGTGATAGTGCAGGTTGTAGTGATGGAGGTGATAGTGCAGGCTGTAGTGATGGAGGTGATAGTGCAGGTTGTAGTGATGGAGGTGATAGTGCAGGTTGTAGTGATGGAGGTGATAGTGCAGGCTGTAGTGATGGAGGTGATAGTGCAGGTTGTAGTGATGGAGGTGATACTGCAGGTTGTAGTGATGGAGGTGATAGTGCAGGTTGTAGTGATGGAGGTGATAGTGCAGGCTGTAGTGATGGAGGTGATACTGCAGGCTGTAGTGATGGAGGTGATACTGCAGGCTGTAGTGATGGAGGTGATAGTGCAGGCTGTAGTGATGGAGGTGATAGTGCAGGCTGTAGTGATGGAGGTGATACTGCAGGCTGTAGTGATGGAGGTGATAGTGCAGGTTGTAGTGATGGAGGTGATAGTGCAGGCTGTAGTGATGGAGGTGATACTGCAGGCTGTAGTGATGGAGGTGATACTGCAGGCTGTAGTGATGGAGGTGATAGTGCAGGCTGTAGTGATGGAGGTGATAGTGCAGGCTGTAGTGATGGAGGTGATACTGCAGGTTGTAGTGATGGAGGTGATAGTGCAGGTTGTAGTGATGGAGGTGATAGTGCAGGCTGTAGTGATGGAGGTGATAGTGCAGGCTGTAGTGATGGAGGTGATACTGCAGGTTGTAGTGATGGAGGTGATAGTGCAGGCTGTAGTGATGGAGGTGATAGTGCAGGTTGTAGTGATGGAGGTGATAGTGCAGGTTGTAGTGATGGAGGTGATAGTGCAGGTTGTAGTGATGGAGGTGATAGTGCAGGCTGTAGTGATGGAGGTGATACTGCAGGCTGTAGTGATGGAGGTGATACTGCAGGTTGTAGTGATGGAGGTGATAGTGCAGGTTGTAGTGATGGAGGTGATACTGCAGGTTGTAGTGATGGAGGTGATAGTGCAGGTTGTAGTGATGGAGGTGATAGTGCAGGCTGTAGTGATGGAGGTGATAGTGCAGGTTGTAGTGATGGAGGTGATAGTGCAGGTTGTAGTGATGGAGGTGATACTGCAGGTTGTAGTGATGGAGGTGATAGTGCAGGCTGTAGTGATGGAGGTGATAGTGCAGGCTGTAGTGATGGAGGTGATACTGCAGGTTGTAGTGATGGAGGTGATAGTGCAGGTTGTAGTGATGGAGGTGATAGTGCAGGCTGTAGTGATGGAGGTGATAGTGCAGGCTGTAGTGATGGAGGTGATACTGCAGGCTGTAGTGATGGAGGTGATACTGCAGGTTGTAGTGATGGAGGTGATAGTGCAGGTTGTAGTGATGGAGGTGATACTGCAGGTTGTAGTGATGGAGGTGATAGTGCAGGCTGTAGTGATGGAGGTGATAGTGCAGGCTGTAGTGATGGAGGTGATACTGCAGGCTGTAGTGATGGAGGTGATAGTGCAGGCTGTAGTGATGGAGGTGATAGTGCAGGTTGTAGTGATGGAGGTGGTACTGCAGGCTGTAGTGATGGAGGTGATAGTGCAGGCTGTAGTGATGGAGGTGATACTGCAGGCTGTAGTGATGGAGGTGATAGTGTAGGTTGTAGTGATGGAGGTGATAGTGTAGGTTGTAGTGATGGAGGTGATAGTGCAGGTTGTAGTGATGGAGGTGGTACTGCAGGCTGTAGTGATGGAGGTGATAGTGCAGGCTGTAGTGATGGAGGTGATAGTGCAGGTTGTAGTGATGGAGGTGGTACTGCAGGTTGTAGTGATGGAGGTGGTACTGCAGGTTGTAGTGATGGAGGTGATAGTGCAGGCTGTAGTGATGGAGGTGATACTGCAGGTTGTAGTGATGGAGGTGGTACTGCAGGTTGTAGTGATGGAGGTGATAGTGCAGGTTGTAGTGATGGAGGTGATAGTGCAGGCTGTAGTGATGGAGGTGATACTGCAGGTTGTAGTGATGGAGGTGGTACTGCAGGTTGTAGTGATGGAGGTGATAGTGCAGGTTGTAGTGATGGAGGTGATAGTGCAGGCTGTAGTGATGGAGGTGATAGTGCAGGCTGTAGTGATGGAGGTGATAGTGTAGGTTGTAGTGATGGAGGTGATAGTGCAGGCTGTAGTGATGGAGGTAATACTGCAGGTTGTAGTGATGGAGGTGATACTGCAGGTTGTAGTGATGGAGGTGATAGTGCAGGTTGTAGTGATGGAGGTGGTACTGCAGGCTGTAGTGATGGAGGTGATAGTGCAGGCTGTAGTGATGGAGGTGATAGTGCAGGTTGTAGTGATGGAGGTGGTACTGCAGGTTGTAGTGATGGAGGTGATAGTGCAGGTTGTAGTGATGGAGGTGATAGTGCAGGCTGTAGTGATGGAGGTGATAGTGCAGGCTGTAGTGATGGAGGTGATAGTGTAGGTTGTAGTGATGGAGGTGATAGTGCAGGTTGTAGTGATGGAGGTGGTACTGCAGGCTGTAGTGATGGAGGTGATAGTGCAGGCTGTAGTGATGGAGGTGATAGTGCAGGCTGTAGTGATGGAGGTGATACTGCAGGCTGTAGTGATGGAGGTGATAGTGTAGGTTGTAGTGATGGAGGTGATAGTGTAGGTTGTAGTGATGGAGGTGATAGTGCAGGTTGTAGTGATGGAGGTGGTACTGCAGGCTGTAGTGATGGAGGTGATAGTGCAGGCTGTAGTGATGGAGGTGATAGTGCAGGTTGTAGTGATGGAGGTGGTACTGCAGGTTGTAGTGATGGAGGTGATAGTGCAGGTTGTAGTGATGGAGGTGATAGTGCAGGCTGTAGTGATGGAGGTGATAGTGCAGGCTGTAGTGATGGAGGTGATAGTGTAGGTTGTAGTGATGGAGGTGATAGTGCAGGTTGTAGTGATGGAGGTGGTACTGCAGGCTGTAGTGATGGAGGTGATAGTGCAGGCTGTAGTGATGGAGGTGATACTGCAGGTTGTAGTGATGGAGGTGGTACTGCAGGTTGTAGTGATGGAGGTGATAGTGCAGGTTGTAGTGATGGAGGTGATAGTGCAGGCTGTAGTGATGGAGGTGATAGTGCAGGCTGTAGTGATGGAGGTGATAGTGTAGGTTGTAGTGATGGAGGTGATAGTGCAGGTTGTAGTGATGGAGGTGGTACTGCAGGCTGTAGTGATGGAGGTGATAGTGCAGGCTGTAGTGATGGAGGTGATAGTGCAGGTTGTAGTGATGGAGGTGGTACTGCAGGCTGTAGTGATGGAGGTGATAGTGTAGGTTGTAGTGATGGAGGTGATAGTGCAGGCTGTAGTGATGGAGGTGATAGTGCAGGCTGTAGTGATGGAGGTGATAGTGTAGGTTGTAGTGATGGAGGTGATAGTGCAGGCTGTAGTGATGGAGGTGATAGTGCAGGTTGTAGTGATGGAGGTGGTACTGCAGGCTGTAGTGATGGAGGTGATAGTGCAGGCTGTAGTGATGGAGGTGATACTGCAGGTTGTAGTGATGGAGGTGGTACTGCAGGCTGTAGTGATGGAGGTGATAGTGCAGGTTGTAGTGATGGAGGTGATAGTGCAGGCTGTAGTGATGGAGGTGATAGTGCAGGCTGTAGTGATGGAGGTGATAGTGCAGGTTGTAGTGATGGAGGTGATACTGCAGGCTGTAGTGATGGAGGTGATAGTGCAGGTTGTAGTGATGGAGGTGGTACTGCAGGCTGTAGTGATGGAGGTGATAGTGCAGGTTGTAGTGATGGAGGTGATAGTGCAGGCTCTAGTGATGGAGGTGATAGTGTAGGTTGTAGTGATGGAGGTGATAGTGCAGGCTGTAGTGATGGAGGTGATAGTGCAGGTTGTAGTGATGGAGGTGATAGTGCAGGTTGTAGTGATGGAGGTGATAGTGTAGGTTGTAGTGATGGAGGTGATAGTGCAGGCTGTAGTGATGGAGGTGATAGTAAAGGTTGTAGTGATGGAGGTGATAGTGCAGGCTGTAGTGATGGAGGTGATAGTGCAGGTTGTAGTGATGGAGGTGATAGTGCAGGCTGTAGTGATGGAGGTGATAGTGCAGGTTGTAGTGATGGAGGTGATAGTGCAGGTTGTAGTGATGGAGGTGATACTGCAGGTTGTAGTGATGGAGGTGATAGTGTAGGTTGTAGTGATGGAGGTGATAGTGCAGGCTGTAGTGATGGAGGTGATAGTAAAGGTTGTAGTGATGGAGGTGATAGTGCAGGCTGTAGTGATGGAGGTGATACTGCAGGTTGTAGTGATGGAGGTGATAGTGCAGGCTGTAGTGATGGAGGTGATAGTAAAGGTTGTAGTGATGGAGGTGATAGTGCAGGCTGTAGTGATGGAGGTGATAGTGCAGGTTGTAGTGATGGAGGTGATAGTAAAGGTTGTAGTGATGGAGGTGATAGTGCAGGTTGTAGTGATGGAGGTGATAGTGCAGGTTGTAGTGATGGAGGTGATAGTGCAGGTTGTAGTGATGGAGGTGATAGTGCAGGTTGTAGTGATGGAGGTGATAGTGCAGGCTGTAGTGATGGAGGTGATAGTGCAGGTTGTAGTGATGGAGGTGATAGTGCAGGCTGTAGTGATGGAGGTGATAGTGCAGGCTGTAGTGATGGAGGTGATAGTGCAGGCTGTAGTGATGAAGGTGATAGTGCAGGCTGTAGTGATGGAGGTGATAGTAAAGGTTGTAGTGATGGAGGTGATAGTGCAGGCTGTAGTGATGGAGGTGATAGTGCAGGTTGTAGTGATGGAGGTGATAGTAAAGGTTGTAGTGATGGAGGTGATAGTGCAGGCTGTAGTGATGAAGGTGATAGTGCAGGCTGTAGTGATGGAGGTGATAGTGCAGGCTGTAGTGATGGAGGTGATAGTGCAGGTTGTAGTGATGGAGGTGATAGTGCAGGTTGTAGTGATGGAGGTGATAGTGCAGGTTGTAGTGATGGAGGTGATAGTGCAGGCTGTAGTGATGGAGGTGATAGTGCAGGTTGTAGTGATGGAGGTGATAGTGCAGGTTGTAGTGATGGAGGTGATAGTGCAGGTTGTAGTGATGGAGGTGATACTGCAGGCTGTAGTGATGGAGGTGATACTGCAGGTTGTAGTGATGGAGGTGATAGTGCAGGTTGTAGTGATGGAGGTGATAGTGCAGGCTGTAGTGATGGAGGTGATAGTGCAGGTTGTAGTGATGGAGGTGATAGTGCAGGTTGTAGTGATGGAGGTGATAGTGCAGGTTGTAGTGATGGAGGTGATAGTGCAGGTTGTAGTGATGGAGGTGATAGTGCAGGTTGTAGTGATGGAGGTGATAGTGCAGGCTGTAGTGATGGAGGTGATAGTGCAGGCTGTAGTGATGGAGGTGATAGTGCAGGTTGTAGTGATGGAGGTGATAGTGCAGGCTGTAGTGATGGAGGTGATAGTGCAGGTTGTAGTGATGGAGGTGATAGTGCAGGTTGTAGTGATGGAGGTGATAGTGCAGGTTGTAGTGATGGAGGTGATAGTGCAGGTTGTAGTGATGGAGGTGATAGTGCAGGTTGTAGTGATGGAGGTGATAGTGCAGGTTGTAGTGATGGAGGTGATACTGCAGGTTGTAGTGATGGAGGTGATAGTGCAGGTTGTAGTGATGGAGGTGATAGTGCAGGCTGTAGTGATGGAGGTGATAGTGCAGGTTGTAGTGATGGAGGTGATAGTGCAGGTTGTAGTGATGGAGGTGATAGTGCAGGCTGTAGTGATGGAGGTGATACTGCAGGTTGTAGTGATGGAGGTGATAGTGCAGGCTGTAGTGATGGAGGTGATAGTGTAGGTTGTAGTGATGGAGGTGATACTGCAGGTTGTAGTGATGGAGGTGATAGTGCAGGCTGTAGTGATGGAGGTGATAGTGCAGGTTGTAGTGATGGAGGTGATACTGCAGGTTGTAGTGATGGAGGTGATAGTGCAGGTTGTAGTGATGGAGGTGATAGTGCAGGTTGTAGTGATGGAGGTGATAGTGCAGGTTGTAGTGATGGAGGTGATACTGCAGGTTGTAGTGATGGAGGTGATAGTGCAGGTTGTAGTGATGGAGGTGATAGTGCAGGCTGTAGTGATGGAGGTGATAGTGCAGGTTGTAGTGATGGAGGTGATAGTGCAGGTTGTAGTGATGGAGGTGATAGTGCAGGTTGTAGTGATGGAGGTGATACTGCAGGTTGTAGTGATGGAGGTGATAGTGCAGGCTGTAGTGATGGAGGTGATAGTGCAGGCTGTAGTGATGGAGGTGATACTGCAGGTTGTAGTGATGGAGGTGATAGTGCAGGCTGTAGTGATGGAGGTGATAGTGCAGGTTGTAGTGATGGAGGTGATAGTGCAGGCTGTAGTGATGGAGGTGATAGTGCAGGCTGTAGTGATGGAGGTGATACTGCAGGTTGTAGTGATGGAGGTGATAGTGCAGGCTGTAGTGATGGAGGTGATAGTGCAGGTTGTAGTGATGGAGGTGATAGTGCAGGTTGTAGTGATGGAGGTGATAGTGCAGGTTGTAGTGATGGAGGTGATACTGCAGGTTGTAGTGATGGAGGTGATAGTGCAGGTTGTAGTGATGGAGGTGATAGTGCAGGCTGTAGTGATGGAGGTGATACTGCAGGTTGTAGTGATGGAGGTGATAGTGCAGGCTGTAGTGATGGAGGTGATAGTGCAGGCTGTAGTGATGGAGGTGATAGTGCAGGTTGTAGTGATGGAGGTGATAGTGCAGGCTGTAGTGATGGAGGTGATACTGCAGGTTGTAGTGATGGAGGTGATAGTGCAGGTTGTAGTGATGGAGGTGATACTGCAGGCTGTAGTGATGGAGGTGATAGTGCAGGCTGTAGTGATGGAGGTGATACTGCAGGTTGTAGTGATGGAGGTGATAGTGCAGGCTGTAGTGATGGAGGTGATAGTGCAGGTTGTAGTGATGGAGGTGATAGTGCAGGTTGTAGTGATGGAGGTGATAGTGCAGGCTGTAGTGATGGAGGTGATACTGCAGGTTGTAGTGATGGAGGTGATAGTGCAGGCTGTAGTGATGGAGGTGATAGTGCAGGCTGTAGTGATGGAGGTGATACTGCAGGTTGTAGTGATGGAGGTGATAGTGCAGGCTGTAGTGATGGAGGTGATACTGCAGGTTGTAGTGATGGAGGTGATAGTGCAGGCTGTAGTGATGAAGGTGATAGTGCAGGCTGTAGTGATGGAGGTGATAGTGCAGGTTGTAGTGATGGAGGTGATAGTGCAGGTTGTAGTGATGGAGGTGATACTGCAGGCTGTAGTGATGGAGGTGATAGTGCAGGTTGTAGTGATGGAGGTGATACTGCAGGCTGTAGTGATGGAGGTGATAGTGCAGGCTGTAGTGATGGAGGTGATAGTGCAGGCTGTAGTGATGGAGGTGATACTGCAGGCTGTAGTGATGGAGGTGATACTGCAGGTTGTAGTGATGGAGGTGATAGTGCAGGTTGTAGTGATGGAGGTGATAGTGCAGGTTGTAGTGATGGAGGTGATAGTGCAGGCTGTAGTGATGAAGGTGATAGTGATACTGCAGGCTCTAGTGATGAAGATAACTTCAATAAATGATAAAATACACAACTTATGACCCTGGTTTCTTTTTCTCTCAAAATCGAAAAACATTCATAACTTTTGAACCAGAATTGCAAAACTACCAAACTCTAGTTTATCCTACTCGTCAAAGCTGTATCTCCCAATAACATCAAAACATTATGTTAACAGCCTTAATGGTGTCATGGACTGTCAATACATTAGTAGAGCATAAACGTCAAGTTTAATATAAAAATGGCTTCTACTGGAGTAGAACTGTTTCATTCGAAAGAAATCATTAGGAAAACTTTCCTGATGATTTCTTTCGAATGAAACAATTCTAGTCCTGTAAAAGCCATTTTTATATTAAACTTAATACCCGCCGTCACATATCTGTATATCTGTATATCTTAATTGAAGGTGAATAGTTTAATCAGTAAATAATAAAGTACTTAATCCAGCAGGTAAATATTTACCTAGAAATTGTAGTCAGAGAGTCCTACAGAAAGATAGTTCGCACTTTTGTATCCTACTTGACAGATAAATCCCTCTCCCGCTCTCTTTTCTAATCAATAGTTGGTTAAGTCAGGTGAACTCTCCAGTTTATTGATCTTCTACTAAAGCCTATTGTTTTCCTTTCTTTTTCACTTTGTTCCTCTTCAACTAAGCTGTATCTGGTGTGTTTACAGTAGCACTTACACCATATGTTACATCATAACATCATTTTATTTATTCTCTTCGCCTCTCTCTCCCATGCTGTAAAGTGGTGCTGGTGTTAGGAAGGGTATCCAACCAGTATATATATACTAGTGCCAAACACTATGAATGCAACAACTGCATAAACAGCAATAACACTAGCCATGTTAGGGCTGCGCACGGTAGTTGGGTGGCTAGTGAGGCCATGTGTGAGAACCCCATGACCGTCATCAAGCAATCGCACAAAAACAACTGCATAAACAGCAATAACACTAACCATGTTAGGGCTGCACACGGTAGTGGGGTGGCTAGTGAGGCCATGTGTGAGAACCCCACGACCGTCATCAAGCAATCACACAACAGGAATAAGAACAAGACGTCGCATCTCAGAGTTGCCACACTTAATGTTGGCACTCTAACAGGTAGATCTGGTGGAGATGCTGGAGAGAAGGCATGTGGATGTGTGCTGTGTGCAAGAGGTGAGATGGAGAGGTGCCTCTGCAAGTCTAATCGCAGGCAAACATTGTAGTTATAAGCTTTTCTGGGTGGGTAATGATGATGGGTTAGGTGGGGTGGGCATATTATTGGCTGAGAGATGGATCAATAAGACAATAGAGGTAGTTAGCGTTAGTAATAGAATAATTAAGCTTAGATTAGTTGTAGGCAGGAGACTACTGACAATCATCTCTGCCTATGCTCCCCAGGCAGGCCTAAGTAAAGAAGAGAAAGACTGCTTTTACGAGCAACTTTTACAAACAGCCCCAATAACAGAGGACAGAAACATCGTTATGCTAGCAGGGGACTTCAATGGGCATGTTGGGTACACTGGGATACATGGTGGGCACGGTTACGGCTCAAGAAATGAAGGAGTGAGGCTTCTTGAATTTTGTGATGCAAGTGCACTAACCATTTGCAACACTAACTTCAAGAAACCTACCAAGCAACTAATAACTTACAAATCGGGCGAGCACATAAGCCAGATTGACTTCCTGCTAGTTAGACAGCAAGACAGACAGATGGTGTCAAATACTAAGGCATACCCTGGGGAAGATTGTACCCCCACAGCATAGGTTAGTCGTTAGTGACATCTCAGTAAGCACGAGAAAGAATGAGACATACAGGAAGGTGTGGAAAAGCAAGGTCTGGAAGCTAAAAGACTTTCATTAAAATATAAATTTAGCAAAGCCCTTCAAGACATGTATGACGAAAAAGAAGACGATTTAGATTTGTATGACATAGATGATAACTGGAATTTCTTGCGTGACAACTTACTGCAGGCTACTGAAGAAACTTGTGGTTGGGGCAGAGCTTCAACCAGACAGAGAGTGACCTGGTGGTGGAACAGCACGGTAGATAGGGCCATTAGAGTCAAAAGACTGGCATGGAAGGCTTGGAAAAACGGTGGGAGTAGGGAAGGATACACAGCCGCTAAGAGAGAAACTAGACGTCAGGTGTACTTAGCACGCAGGGAGGCTGAGTGTAGGAGGTTTGCCAATGTTCTGCGATGGGAAGATTAGAGACGTGCTGTGTTCCGTATTGCAAGGCAGTGTGACAGTGCAAATCAGGATCTTGTTGGAGATAAGTGTGTCTGGAATGATGCCGGTGTACTTAGTGTCACAAATGATAAAAAAAGGAGGCCTGAAAATGTCACTATGAGAGACTGATGAATGTGGAGAACGAATGGGACAGAGAGAAATTACCCCCAGTAGACCCAACAGAGGGACCAGCTATTGAGATTGACGAATATAGGGTACAAGAGGCAATTAAGGAAATGAAGAATGGTAAGGCTGCTGGACCGTCGGGGATAGTTGCTGAGATGCTGAAGGCATCAGGAAAAGTAGGCACTAAACTGGTTGCATGCATCATCAATCAGGCTATATATGGTGGTGTCATACCCAAAGACTGGTGCAGCAGTATTCTCATAAATTGCTACAAAGGTAAATGGGATGCTCTATAGAGGAGCAATTATAGGGGCATAAAGCTGATGGATCAGGTTATGAAAGTGGCAGAGATAATATTAGCGCAACTGATTAGAGAAAGGGTCAAATTAGATGAGATGCAGTTTGGTTTTGTGCCCCAGAAAAGTACAAGAGATGCCCTCTTCTTAGTGAGGCAATTACAAGAGAGGTTCTTAGAGAAGAATAAGCCATTATACTTAACTTTTGTTGATCTAGAGAAGGCCTTTGATAGGGTACTCCAATCTGTCATCTAGTGGTCCCTAAAGAAACTAGGTGTAGAGGAATGGCTTGTGAGGACAGTGCAAGCTATGTACAGGGGTGCTGTCAGTAAAGTGAGAGTAGGAATGGAGTTTAGTGAGGAATTCCAGATACAAGTAGGTGTACATCAGGGTTCGGTTCTCAGCCAGCTCTTGTTCATTATAGTCCTCCAAGCCATAACAGAGGAGTCTCAGACTGTCTGCCCATGGGAACTTCTCTATGCTGATGATCTGGTTCTTGTAGCAGAATCAGCAGAGGAGCTAGAGAATAAATTCTGGCTATGGAAACAGCAGTTGGAATCAAGAGGTCTGAGAGTGAACATAGTTAAGACAAAAGTGTTGATAAGTAGAAGAGAGGACAATACTCTGGCCATGTGCAGGTGGGTTCATAGAAATGGTTAATAGCTTCCGGTACCTAGGTGATCAGATTAGTAGGGGGGGGGGAGTGTTCCGAGGCCATAGTATCTAGAATGATGGGTTAGAAGAAATTTGGGGAGCTGCTTCCTCTGTTGACAAAGAAGGATTTCTCCCTGCGTACAAAAGGACGGTTATATGATGCCTGTATGAGATGCACGATGCTGCATGGTAGTGAGACATGGGCAGCAACTGTAGAGGATATGCAACGGCTGAAGAGAAATGAAACAAGTATGCTCTATTGGATGTGCAATGTCAATGTGCGTGAACGACCAAGCATAGACAAGTTGAGAAAGAAACTGGGTATAAGAGGGATAAGTTGTGGTGTGCAGGAGAGAAGGCTGAGATGGTATGGACATGTGATGCGCATGGAAGATGACCGCTGGGTAAAGAAGTGCGAAGAAATCCCAGTTGAAGGAAGACGCAGTAGAGGTAGACCACGAAAAACATGGGTGGAGGTGGTGAGAGTAGACCTCAGATCGCTGAAGCTCACCGAGGAGATGACGAAGGACCGTGACAAGTGGAGAGATGCTGTGCTGAATAGGACCCGTCCAACCCTTGCAAGCAGGGAAAAGCGGACGTATGATGATGATGATGATGATGATATATATAGTTCAAGAATAGACATGAAAAACACAGTCTTATTAGTTTCACATTTAGGAAGAAGTGAATGAAGGTTTCGACATGTTGGACATAAGTCCTTTTTCAGAAAATGGAGAGTTTGGAGAGAGAAAAGGTTGGAACAAATCGAGCAGGGCAATCAAGAATAGTTTAATATGATCAGCAACCTAACAATCATTTGTGTTTGCTGTGAAAGATTTTTTATGTGAAAATGTGTGTTGAAACAGATATTGTTATACTTTGGGAGGGTCATGCTTTGAATAAAAGCACATGCACCTAGTTTTGTTGGTAGTCTCCACTGTAACTCAACCACAAACCTATCAGAGAGTGGCTGGTGCTTGGACAGTTTATCCTCTTTTCCCTTGAGGGCAGCAAGGTTTGAGCTGGTAGCCGAATGCACCAGGTTGCTGCTTGAGAAGGTGTAACACCGTGTAGCATCTCTGATGAGGGGCCTTCCCTTCTAATTTCTGGCATATTTGTGTATTATTGTAGTCAGCCCACAGAAGACACCAGAGTCCACACAACCTGTCAATGATCAGACAACACTAAACCAGTCAGTCTGCCAAGTTAATGGGGTAAACCAATGTGAAGAAAATGAGGAATGTGTAGCAATAAACCAAACAAGTGAAGGTATATGTCTGTGTAAGGCTGGTTTCTTCAAGAGTCAAGCTTCTAAGTGTATACCTGATTCAAGCAGTGAATCTGGTAAGTAATTTTATATACATTTAACATTTTAACCATTTCATTACTAAATTTCTAATGAAAGACACTATCTATGTCATAGTGCCCCCAACCCCTCCCACTGCAAAGTGGCCGTGGAGGTGCCAGGCAGATAGTGTCTAATACCAAGGCATACCCTGGGGAAGAATGTACCCCACAGCATAGGTTAGTCGTTAGTGATATCTCAGTAAGCAAGAGATGGAATGAGACATACAGGAAGGTGTGGAGAAGAAAGGCCTGGAAGCTAAAAGACCTTTCACTAAAATACAAATTTAGATGTATATGACGAAAAAGAAGATGATTTAGAGACGTATGACATAGATAATAACTGGAATTTCTTACGTGACAACTTGCTGCAGGCTACAGATGAAACTTGTGGCTGGAGCAGAGCTCCAACCAGACAGAGAGTGACCTGGTGGTGGAACAGCACTGTAGATAAGGCCATTAGAGTTGGAGATAAATGTGTCCGGGATGATGCCGGTGTACTTAGTGTCACGAATGATCAGAAAAAGGAGGCCTGGAAATGTCATTATGAGAGACTGATGAATGTGGAGAACGAATGGGAGAGAGAGAAATTACCCTTAGTAGATCCGACAGAGGGACCAGCTATTGAGATTGATGAATATAGGGTCCAAGAGGCGATTAAGGAAATGAAAAATGGTAAGGCTGCTGGACCATCAGGAATAGTTGCTGAGATGCTGAAGGCATCAGGAAAAGTAGGCACTAAACTGGTTGCACGCATCATCAATCAGGCTATATATGGTGGTGTCATACCCAAAGACTGGTGCAGCAGTATTCTCATAAATTGCTACAAAGGTAAAGGGGATGCTCTGGAGAGGAGCAATTATAGGGGTATAAAACTGATGGATCAGGTTATGAAAGTGGCAGAAAGGATATTAGCACAACTAATTAGAGAAAGGGTCAAATTAGATGAGATGCAGTTTGGTTTTGTGCCTGGGAAGAATACAACAGATGCCCTCTTCTTGGTGAGACAATTGCAAGAGAGGTTCTTAGAGAAAAATAAGCCACTATACTTAGCCTTTGTTGACCTAGAGAAGGCCTTTGATAGGGTACCCCGATCTGTCATCTGGTGGTTCCTAAGGAAGCTAGGTGTTGAGGAATGGCTTGTGAGGACAGTGCAAACTTTGTACAGAGGTACTCTCAGTAAAGTGAGAGTAGGAATGGAGTTTAGTGAGGAATTCCAGATACAAGTAGGAGTACATCAGGGTTCGGTCCTCAGCCAGCTCTTGTTCATTATAGTCCTCCAAGCCATAACAGAGGAGTTTAAGACTGGCTGTCCATGGGAACTTCTCTATGCTGACGATCTGGTTCTTATAGCAGAATCAGTAGAGGAGCTAGAGAATAAATTCTGGCTATGGAAACAGCAGTTGGAAGCAAGAGGACTGAGAGTGAACCTAGCTAAGACAAAAGTGTTGATGAATAGAAAAGAGGACAAAACTCTGATTCTGTCAGGGAAATGGCCATGTTCGATATGCAGAAAAGGAACTGGCATAAATTCTATAAAATGCACACAATGCAGATCTTGGGTACACAAGAGATGTAGCGGGATAGCAGGCAAACTAACAAGTAGGGAGAAATATGTATGCAGTAGATGTACAGGGAAATTAGACAGTAGAAGTCGCATTGATAGACACATTTTTCAAATGCAGGAGGGCGCTATAGAAGTGGTGGATAGCTTCCGGTACCTAGGAGATCAGATTAGCATGGGAGGAGGGTGTTCCGGCGCCATAGTATCTAGAATAAGGACGGGTTGGAAGAAGTTTAGGGAGCTGCTTCCTCTGCTGACGAAGAAGGGTTTCTCCCTGCGTACGAAAGGCCGGTTGTATGATGCCTGTGTGAGGAGCGTGATGCTGCATGGTAGTGAGACATGGGCAACAACTGCAGAGGATATGCAACGGCTGGAGAGAAATGAGGCAAGCATGCTCTGTTGGATGTGCAGTGTAAATGTGCGTGAACGACCCAGCATAAATGTGTTGAGAGAGAAACTGTGTCTGAGAGGGATAGAATGTAGTGTACAGGAGAGGAGACTGAGGCGGTATGGACATGTGATGCACATGGAGGATGACCGATGGGTGAAGAAGTGCCAGGAAATGACAGTTGAAGGAAGACGTGGTAGAGGTAGACCACGAAAAACATGGGCGGAGGTGGTGAGAACAGACCTCAGATCATTGAAGCTCACGGTGGAGATGACGAAGGACCGTGACGAGTGGAAAGATGCTGTGCTGAATAAGACCCGGCCCACCCTTGCAAGCAGGGAAAAGCGGACGTAAAATTATGATGATGATGATGATGTCATCACCATTTAGCATTCATTTTTCCATGTTTGCATGGGTTAGAGAAGTGACCCACATTGGAAGACAAGTCTGGCCAGGAATTTTACAGCTAGATGCCACGCTTCCTAACAGCAACCACATTTACAGTGTGACATTGGATGGCACTGAGGAGGGACAGGCCAGCTGATCACACCGACACCTCCTCACAGTAGAGCCATAGTTCCGTTGGCTGCGCCTAACCCTTCATACAAGTGGACCCTCAGTTCAGCTGCCGCATGGCACCACTATGAGGAAGAACTGGCTAGTTGGCTGCACCAAACCCTTCAGACAGCTGACCCTCATTTCAGGGGTCACATGGCACCACTGTGACCCTCAGTTCAGGTGTCACATGGCACCACTGTAACCCTCAGTTCAGGTGTCACATGGCACCACTGTAACCTCCAGTTCAGGTGTCACATGGCACTACTGTGACCCTCAGTTCAGGTCACATGGCACCACGGTAACCCTCAGTTCAGGTGTCACATGGCACCACTGTAACCCCCAGTTCAGGTGTCACATGGCACCACTGTGACCCTCAGTTCAGGTGTCACATGGCACCACGGTAACCCTCAGTTCAGGTCACATGGCACCACTGTAACCCCCAGTTCAGGTTTCACATGGCACTAGTGTAACCCTCAGTTCAGGTGTCACATGGCACCACGGTAACCCTCAGCTCAGGTGTTGCATGGCACTAGTGTGACCCTCAGTTAAGGTGTCACATGGCACCACGGTAACCCTCAGTTCAGGTGTCACATGGCCCCACTGTGACCCTCAGTTCAGGTGTCACATGGCACCACTGTGACCCTCAGTTCAGGTGTCACATGGCACCACTGTGACCCTCAGTTCAGGTGTCACATGGCACCACGGTAACCCTCAGTTCAGGTGTCACATGGCCCCACTGTGACCCTCAGTTCAGGTGTCACATGGCACCACTGTGACCCTCAGTTCAGGTGTCACATGGCACCACTGTGACCCTCAGTTCAGGTGTCACATGGCACCACTGTGACCCTCAGTTCAGGTGTCACATGGCACCACTGTGACCCTCAGTTCAGGTGTCACATGGCACCACTGTGACCCTCAGTTCAGGTGTCACATGGCACCACTATGAGAAACATATATAATAGATTTGTGACCTCATTATTATAAATCATTATTTTTACATCCGTTTTTTCATGCCTGCATGGCTTGAACTATATATATATATATATATATATATATATATATATATATATGTGTGTGTGTGTGTGTATATGTGCATATATCATCATCATCGTTTAACGTCTATCTTCCACGCTACCATGGGTTTAGACGGGAATTGTTCCACTTGAGGCAAGATTGGTCGTCTTGCTTGTATGGGATTGTCTGGCATGTTTTCTACGGTTGGATGCCCTTCCTAACACCAACCACGTTTACAGTGTGGACTGGGAGGTTTTTACCGTGTTACCTACACGGCCTCATTACAGCGTGGACTGTGTTTGTTTTTTTTGTTGTAACACCTACACGACCTCATTTATTTAGGACTGAATGTTGTGGTACCAACATATATTTATGTATATATATACATAAATATATGGAGGCACATGGTTTAGTGGTTAGAGCATTGACCTTGTAATCGAAAGGTTGTGAGTTCAATTCTCAGACCGGGTGATGTGTTGTTTCCTTGAGCAAGACACTTTATTTCACATTGCTCCAGTTTACTCAGCTGTAGAAATGAGATGATAGGACTGGGGTCCCTATCATTCCACTGCAAAGTGGTCGTGGAGGTGCCACGGCAAAAAAAAGCACCCAGCACTCACTGTAAATAAGGTTGGTGTTAGGAAGGGCATCCAGCTGTAGAATTCAAGCCAGAATCAGTTCCCGTCCCACCCTTGCAAGCAGGGAAAAGCGAACATAAAATGATGATGATATGTATACACACACTAGACTCTGACTTGTTGAACGATGGGGAATTTAACGCCTATATTATACACTCACAATCATGGCATGCTATGATTTGACAAAACATACTGAAACAAAAAGAAAAGGTCATAAAAACAAGATTAATAGCGTACAGAATGGTTCTTATTCTTTTTTTAAATGTTCCTTAAACACAAAAGTATAAGTATATCTCACTCTGGTCTGAGGTCACACCTGTACACCCATACAGGTAAGGTACACATGAATTATTTGGATGTCATACCGGGTGACCAGTTTCAATGCCATGTTTGTCAAAAATCCTGAAGGATTGAAGTGGCACTGCAACATTCCTAATAGACAAGTAGAATATGGTGATAATGCTGAAATATTTATAGTTTGGGCTGTCATTGAAGATCTCATGCTAGTAATTATAGGTACAAGAAGAGGTGAAGGGTTTCATGCCTGCACCTGGCAGCACAGTGTCCTTGAGCAAGATACTTCATTCCATGATGATTTTCATGATAGGACTGACACATCTACCATTAAAACAGCCAAGAATCCTATCATATGCAACCTTTTGTGAGGCCAGCTAAACCTACATAGATGTGAACTGTAACACAGCAACAATATGATAGGACTGGGGACCCTACCATTGAAATATATAAAAAAAACATCCTATGAGATACCATCTTTTAGGAGGTCAATTAAACCGTGTGAGCTGTAACAACAGCACAATAGAACTGGAATCATTAAAACACTTGAGAAACCTCCCATAGAACCCTGTAGGAGGCCAGCTAAACCTTCATAGATGTGAGCTGTAACAGAACAACAATTTCAATTTCTAACATTATGGTCTCATGTGTAATAGAATGTTGTGTGTGGAGAAGGGACTTACATATACTTTCTTCCCAACAAAGGGAAGCATTTTTTAATGAGGAGGGAATAGGAGGTAATTTTATATAAATATGCTAAATGTTTAACAAAAATTTCAGGATTATTGTTTCACGAAATATAATGATATAATGACATGTACGTAGTGTTGTATATGTTTATAATGAAACAAAACCTCCCAGCAATATAGATTTTGTAGCACTTATGTGGCAGGTTCCAAGAAAAAATTAATGAAACCACACACACACACATATTTGTGTGTGTATGTATGTATGTATATATATATATATATATACTGATTTTGATGTATCTGGTCTTTAATGCGAAGAAATACTGATGATGGACAGTCCTGTTTCTCGCTCTTTTTTTCATTTATATATATATATATATATATATATATAAAAAAGGAACGATCGACTTTCGTCAAATCGGACCGAGGGAACAATGTTTCCGTTGGTCTTTCCAATTGCTAATACTATCTATCGGTCGCAACTCCAGGTAGAAGGAGCAACGTGAAATAAAGTGTCTTGCTCAAGGACATAACGCATCGCCTGGTCCAGGAATCGAACTCAACCATACGATTGCGAATCCAATTCTCTAACCACTCAGCCACACGCCTTCACTTATATATATATATATATATAAATGAAAAATAGAGCGAGAAACGGGACTGTCCATCATCAGTGGTCTTCTGACTATCATCGGTATTATTTCTCTCTCATATATATATATATATATATATATATATATATATATATATATATATATATATATATATGAGAGATACACACACATACACGAACACATATATGTGTTTGTGTGTGTGTTTATTTGATTATAAAACTGACATGTGGCCTAATCTGT
This sequence comes from Eledone cirrhosa, assembly GCA_964016885.1. Classification (NCBI taxonomy): domain Eukaryota; kingdom Metazoa; phylum Mollusca; class Cephalopoda; order Octopoda; family Eledonidae; genus Eledone; species Eledone cirrhosa. The sequence goes on from OZ024755.1 coordinate 31,261,862, forward strand.
GTGTGTGCATATCATCATCATCATCATCAATATTTAATGTCCACTTTTTCTGCTAGCAAGGATTGGACAGGTATTTGTAGACCGAGTCTGTACTGAAGTGGGGCTACTGACCTCACAGACAGTCAGGGGGTGCACATCTTGCTTACATGCAGTTCCACATCTAACAAGAGTATTTTATCATGGCATCAACATGAGAGAGGTTGTCATGTCTTTGACACAATTGGAGGGTCCTTCCAACCCTTTGTTTGACAGGCTTTCTTAATGTTATTTTATACTGAATCTCCATCGTAACTACAAATTACGAACGTTGAGAGCTTTCTCCTGCTTGCTCCTGTTTTTACCAAGACAATCTCTTCAGAATATATATATATATATATAATCATTAAATATATAAATAAATAAATAAATAAATGCCATTGTTAATTAATAAATAAATCAACTAATACCTTAACACTTCACACAAAGTAAATATTTCGTTTTAATCATTTTCTAACCCAGAAAAAAGAGAGAAAGAAATAAAAAGGGAAAAAAATATTTTTTCTTCCTAATAATCGCGTTTTTCTCCCTGTTTTCATATATATATATATATATATATATATATATATATATATATATATATATATCATGGCAAGTAAACCTACATAGGTGGAGGGTATAAATTTTATTTTTTTTATTCTTCCCCAAGAATCCTTTATCAATCAATCTTTGCTCTTCTCTAACTCTGCCAGATTAAAGTGAAGAGTGGGTTTAGATTGACAAATGGTAGTTGAGGAATGGTTGATATTCTGTTTTAGAGAAAAATCTGACATTTTCAGAGTCTGTTTTGTTCCATTGTCTAATTTTGGTTGAAAATAACTCAACTGTTGAGAGATGGAATTGAAATGACACTTTATTTGTAAACAAAAATAAATAGAAATACAAAACTAAACTCTGACAGTTTTATGAAACTGTTCGTGGTTGACATTCTTCTGAGGTCACTTTCAATAACACCAAAGAAAACTCCATTGAGTCACCCTCCATCCAGTGTATTCTCAGTGTTTGCTTTATCTACCACAGTGAAGACACATAGTTTAGTGGCTAATGTGTTCTCCTCTCAATCAGAAGGTCATCAGTTTGATTTTTGGCAGTGTGCTGTGTCCTTGAACAAGACACTTTATTTCACATTGTTCCTGTCCTGCTGAGTTGTACTTAAAGTACCAGCTGTGTTACATTGTGCCACAATATAACAGGTGTCTGTGGAATGCTCAGCCACTTCCACATCAATTTCATGGATAGAACACACTGTCTGATCCTGGAATTGAACTCACAACCTTATCATTATGAATCCAACACCTTAACTGCTAGGCTACATGCCTTCACGCTGTGAACATGGTGTAGTAGCTACCAACAGTCATTAAGCTTGCATGGCTAAACTCCTGCTTGAAAATTTTATCAGATATAATTATTATATATTATTTATGGTAGCAACAACAATTAAATTGGGTCTGTTTAAATATTGTTGGCTTACAATCTAAACAACTCCCCTTCCCCATTAACTAACAACCAAGATATCTATCTATCTATCTAAGGCGGGTAAAATTCCCGAGATCCATGGACGAGTTCTCTCCAGCGGTCTCTGTCCCTCATTATCGCTGCCATGTCCTGCGTCTCCAACAGACCAGTGTCTGTCCTTAGGGTATCAACATACGTTAACCTTGGTCTTCCTCTTCTAGTGTGTCCATGTAGGGGCTCCCATGTAGGCTTCCTGTATTTGGGAATACGGAAGATGATGTGGTTGAGAGGAAGAGCAAGGCCTGGGCGGCGTGCCACAGCTTGAGATCGGTGTGGAAGTCGGACCTTCGTAGAGACCTGAAAATCCGCCTCTTCATTGCTGTAGTGGAGTCTGTGCTGCTGTATGGGTCTGAGACTTGGACACTGACCAAGAAACTCACTCAGATGGTGGATGGGTGCTACACGAGAATGCTGAGGATGGCTCTGAACATTAATCAGTATACACTGAGGATGAAAAACTCAGAGCTGTATGGGAGCATCCCAAAAGTGACACAGAGGAGACTGAGGTTAGCTGGACATGCTCACCGACATCCAGAGTTGACATTGCACTCAACCAAGATATGTTATCCAGCAATAATAACCAAGTTGTTATATAACACCATCACTTTGTTATTGAGAGACTTGCTATAATGTCTTCATTTGCCTCCATTCCTTTAGTAACTGAATGTCCATGTCTTCTCATTTCTTTCTCCGTATTTCATTTATTGATTTCTTTCATATATATCCCCCCTCTCCAAATTATTGGCATTGTGCTTAGAGTAGAACTTATTCTTTCATTTCATACACACCATTTGAGTCTTGACTATATGTAATTCTTGCTTCAGTCTCAATGACAGATTCCGTCAGCAATCGTCTTTTACTATAGCCTCGGGTTGACCACTGCTTTGTGAGAAGAATTTGGTAGGCGAAAACTGCAGAAGCCCGTTTACACACTCTTGTTAGTCTAACAAAATGTTCACAAGTCTATTAAATATTTCAATAATTGTTTCTACTTTTGGCACAAGGCCAGCCATTACCATAATGCATCCTTACGGGGTCGATAAAATAAAGTACTTTATTTTACTTTATTTTATCGACCCCGTAAGGATGAAAGGCAAAGTTAACCTCGGCGGGATTTGAACTCAGAATGGCAAGAGCCATAACTCTATGCGTCAAAGCATGCCGTCCGACCCTCTACCAATACTGCCAATCCACCACCCTACATTAAATATTTTAATAATAATCCTTGTCAAGGCTTTCGTTTTATACGTGTGTGTGTGTGTGTGGGGTGGGGGGTGGGGTCTTTATGCCGTGCAACATCGCTGTTCGACGTAAAGTCTATTAAAACTGTCCCAGGCTGAAACCAGTAAAGCAAGGACCGATGTAAAAGCCTCACAAGACGGGAGTTTGAGACTGGTTAAAGGGAAGTAATTCTCACATAGACTAAATTAATTATTTATTTGACTTTGTGATTACCAAATCTTAGTTAACTTTATCTGACTCTGGTCAGGCTGGAGCAACTCTTTTACTGGTGTCACTCATTCGACTGTGGCCATGCTGGAGCATTACATTAAACAGATTTCATCAATTGCCAGTACTTATTTTTTCAAGTCTGGTACATATTTTATCAAGCTCTTTTTGTCGAACTGCTAAGTTACAGGACATAAGCAAACTGTAAACTTAAACACAAACATGCATTTATACATGCAAAGAATATATATACATTTATGTACATTAGCAGAGGTACCCGGCAATGCCCTGGTATTTTATGAAAGTAACAATATAATTTGGCACAAAATATTTTACCAATGAATTATGATTGCTGTATTTTAACTAAAGTAGGAATTCATCATCATCATCATTTGGGGACGGGTCCTATTCAGCACAGCATCTCTCCACTTGTCACGGTCCTTCGTCATCTCCTCTGTGAGCTTCAGCGATCTGAGGTCTGCTCTCACCACCTCCGCCCATGTTTTTCATGGTCTTCGTCTATTGCATCTTCCTTTTACTGGGATTTCTTGGCACTTCTTTACCCAGCGGTCATCCTCCATGTGCATCACATGGCCATACCATCGCAGTCTTCTCTCCTGCACACCACAATTTATCCCTCTTATACACAGTTTCTCTCTCAACTCATCTATACTTGGTCGTTCACACATATTGACATTGCACATCCAACGGAGCATGCTTGCCTTATTTCTCTCCAGCCGTCGCATATCCTCTGCAGTTGCTGCCCATGTCTCGCTACCATATTCTATAATTGTTTCTACTTTTTGGCACAAGGCCAGCAATTACCCAGTGCATTACTGGTACTTTATTTTATCGACCCCGTAAGGATGAAAGGCAAAGTCAACCTCGGCAGGATTTGAACTCAGATCGTAAAGGGACGTAACTATGCTGGAAAGCATGGCGTCCGACCCTCTACTGATACACCATATTCTATAATGCTGCAGCATTACAGAAAAGAACAAAACAAAGAGGACAGGAGCCATGACACAACCCTGCTTTGCACCATTTGTAACAGCAAAGGGTTCAGAGCATTCACCATCTGACATAACTGATGCTTCCATGCCCTCATGGAAGTATATGAGGATATTTAGCATATTATCAGGTATGCCAAGCTTTTTTTCAGGATTTTAGAAAGAGCTTTGCGATTGTCATTGTCAAAGGCCTTAGTCAGGTCAGCAAAAACCAAAACAGCTTCTGGTTCTTTACATGAACCTTCGCTGCAACCTGGCGAAGAGAGAAAATCATGTCTATAGTAACCCCGACCAGATTGGTAACCTACATTAATTTTCAGGGTAGATATCGTCAACAAGTCTGGATGTAATTCTGTTGAGAATGACATGGTATAGTATCTTACCAGCAATATAGAGAAGGGAGATGTTGAGAGAGTTGTCGCAGATAGATTTTTTACCTTTGCTTTTGAACAGGTGGATTATCGATGCATCTCTCAACTCTCCAGAAATAGCTGAGGAAGCCTTCGAACCAGTTTTTTTATCACCATATTTGAAGATTTCAGGAGGGATGCCATCTTTACCAGGAGCCTTATTCGATTTAATGCTAATTCAAGGGTCTCAGGCCTTTGTGGAATAGACAAAATTACATATTCATCGACCTCTGATTCTGCATTAAGGACCTTCTCAAAGTGTTACTTCCAGTGAGTGAGAATCTCAGTTTTGTCCGTGTATAGGGTTGTTTTATCAGAAGAAAGCATTGAATCTGACCTGCCCTTCCTCGGACCATACACAGCCTTGAGCCCTTCATAAAAGGCTCATGAGTCCTTTTTGTCAGCAGCTTCTTGTAGATACTAGCGCCTAAGCACCACCACTAACTGCATCGTCTGACTTGTTAAAGAAGCCTATTAACCAACCTTCAATGTTTTTTTCCTTTTGCTAATGTTTGCTGATAGCTTTGAAATACATGTTAAATTGACACTTTCAGGCTTTTTGAGGAATTTGCTATGGAATCTTGGCTAATTTACAACAGTATTAGAGAAGAGATGATGAGTATTATCTTTAAGACTAAGAGTGGATTTTTTTTAGGGTGTTTCAATATATAGGAAAAAACAAGTAAATTAGTGTATGAGGCGCCTTTCCCGGGCCTCATAGTAAATAACTAGATTTCTTTGTGAGGAGCTGAATTAGTAATAGAATATAAATGCTTGGCTTTTTAGCCAAGTGTTAATAAAGTCAAACTTAACATAAATACTCTACACTACCCTCTTTGACATGCCGAAAATATATTTTTTCTCTCATTTGTTTTTTTTTATCCGTTTGAATTGAAGTTTAGTATAATACCGTTTCTACAGATTGTAGATAGTAGTATTGGATAAAATCTCTCTTAATGCCGTGCTTGTACACCTGACTGGCTTTCCTTCCTTAGGTCAGTCCACCTTCTTAGCCCTTCCCCCTTGTATTGCGGCCTGCTGAGCCCCCCACCGCCTTAAAGGTATTCAACTATTACACAATATCCCAGATCACTGACCACTCTCCGTTACAGACAAGAAAAACAACTAACTTTTAAGATTTTTTTGTTTAGATTTTTTTGTTTAGATTTTTTCACTTTTTTTGCTTTGACTACATGCCCATATATGGACTGTACCCCTTGATAAGTTCAGCTAGATTCCCGCCGTTCTAATACTGGTGGCTTAGTTCGGATCTAGTTGTCAAAATGGCCAGAGCTCAGTCGTTGGGGTTCTGAATTTTTTCATATTACCCACTCTACTAGCCCAAGTATTGAGTACTCTGGTGCATTATGGTCCACCTGGTATCTTACCACACCCTCTTTGTTACATGTGTGTGTGTGTGTGTGTTTGTGTAATTCTTTCTCTCTGTGTATGTGCTTTAAATTCATTTATTTATTTATTTATTTATTTTCCTTATCCGATTTCTCTGTAACCCCCCTCCCCCCCACTTTATCTTTATCTTTGTAATGTCTCCTCATTCGGTGCCATTGTGGCAAATAAAAGATTATTGTGTCTTGTATTTCAACAGAGGCTGCCTCACTATCTACTTCAACAGAAAGTCCTGTCACAGTAACTGGTGGCACAACCACCACCATCACCACCACTAACAGCACCACATCCAGCCAGCCCGGTTCTCCTAACCAGTCCAGCTCCCTGAATCAGTCGAGGACCACCACCAATAGTGTGTCCCCTACCACCAATCTGTCCACTACTAGCAATACAATTTCCAGGTCTTCCAACCATTCAAATGCTTCCACTCCGTTCACCACTTCCAGCATGGTTACCAAAAAAATTCAGGTAAAAGGCAAATATTTTTGTTCCATCCCCTAATTTGAGGGATCCCTAAAATGTTTTGTTCCAGCTCTGAAGTCTCAGACTTTGTCAGTTTGATCTCTGAAGCTGATTCTCTCTCTCCCTTACTCTCTCACACACTCCCTCTCTCTTACTCTCTCACACACACTCCCTCTCTCTTACTTTCTCACACACACTCACTCTCACACACTCTCTCTCCCTTACTCTCTAACACACACTCCCTCTCTCTCTTACTTTCTCACACACACTCACTCTCACACACTCTCTCTCCCTTACTCTCTAACACACTCCCTCTCTCTTACTCTCTCACACACTCCCTCTCTCTTACTCTCTCACACACACACTCTCTCTCACACACACTCCCTCTCTCTTACTCTCACACACACTCTCTCTTACTCTCTCACACACACACTCTCTCTCACACACACTCCCTCTCTCTTACTCTCTCACACACACTCTCTCTCTCTCTCTTACTCTCTCACACACACACACTCTCTCTTACTCTCTCACACACACACTCTCTCTCTCTCTTACTCTCTCACACACACTCTCTCCCTTACTCTCTCACACACACTCTCTCTCACTCTCTCACACACACTCTCTCTCTCTCACACACACTCCCTCTTACTCTCTCACACACACTCATCTCTATCTTTCTCTCTCTTCTCCCAATCTCCCTCTTCCCTCTCTCCCCGTCTCTCTCCCCTTCTCTCTCCTCTTCTCTCTTCATCCTCTGCCTTTTCTCTCTGAGATTAGTTATGTTCCCACCTGTAACAGTGTACACTCCACCAGGTAACAGTGGAGTGACCACACCACCACCACAGCCCCACCACTGACCACCACACCTCCACTGACCACCACACCACCACACCACCACTGACCACCACCACACCTCCACTGACCACCACACCACCACTGACCACCACACCACCTCCACTGACCACCACACCACCACTGACCACCATACCACCACCACACCTCCACTGACCACCTCACCACCTCCACTGACCCTCACACCACCACCACACCTGTAATAGACATGTCTCTAATATTGTAGGTGACCACACCTGTCCACAATACAACTGTCTCTGCAGCCACAACACCTCCACTACACCACCACCACACCCTCACACCACCACCACCACCACCACAACACCTCCACTGACCTTCACACCACCACCACCACACCTGTAATAGACATGTCTCTGTAATATTTGTAGGTGACCACACCTGTCCACAATACAACTGTCTCTGCAGCCACAACACCTCCACTACACCACCACCACACCCTCACACCACCATCACCACCGCCACAACACCTCCACTGACCCTCACACCACCACCACCACACCTGTAATAGACATGTCTCTAATATTGTAGGTGACCACACCTGTCCACAATACAACTGTCTCTGCAGCCACAACACCTCCACTACACCACCACCACACCCTCACACCACCACCACCGCCACAACACCTCCACTGACCCTCACACCACCACCACCACACCTGTAATAGACATGTCTCTGTAATATTTGTAGGTGACCACACCTGTCCACAATACAACTGTCTCTGCAGCCACAACAACCAAAGTGGTGCCAATACGTGAGTAGTAACCTCTCTCTCTCTCTACCTCTGCCTCTCTACCTCTCTCTCTCTCTCTACCTCTGCCTCTCTACCTCTCTCTCTCTCTCTCTACCTCTGCCTCTCTACCTCTCTCTCTCTCTCTCTACCTCTGCCTCTCTACCTCTCTCTCTCTCTCTCTACCTCTGCCTCTCTACCTCTCTCTCTCTCTCTCTACCTCTGCCTCTCTACCTCTCTCTCTCTCTCTCTACCTCTGCCTCTCTACCTCTCTCTCTCTCTCTCTACCTCTGCCTCTCTACCTCTCTCTCTCTCTCCCTCTCTCTCTCTACCTCTGCCTCTCTACCTCTCTCTCTCTCTCTCTACCTCTGCCTCTCTACCTCTCTCTCTCTCTCTCTACCTCTGCCTCTCTACCTCTCTCTCTCTCTCCCTCTCTCTCTCTACCTCTGCCTCTCTACCTCTCTCTCTCTCTCTCTACCTCTGCCTCTCTACCTCTCTCTACCTGTCTCTCTCTCTCTCTCTGCCTCTCTACTTCTGCCTGTCTCTCTCTCTACCTCTGCCTGTCTCTCTCTCTCTCTCTCTCTACCTCTCTCTACCTCTGCCTGTCTCTCTCTCTCTCTGCCTCTCTCTCTCTACCTCTCTCTCTCTCTCTCTACCTCTCTCTGTCTGTCTGTCTCTCTCTCTCTACCCCTACCTCGCTCGCTCTCTCTTTCTCTCTCTCTACCTCTCTCTACCTCTGCTGTCTCTCTGTCTCTCTCTCTCTCTCTCTCTCTCTCTCTCTCTCTCTCTCTCTTCTCTCTCTTTCTCTCTCTCTACCTCTGCTGTCTCTCTCTCTCTCTCTCTCTCTCTCTCTCTTACTACCTCTCTACCTCTGCCTGCCTCTCTACCTCTCCCCCCCTCTCTCTACATCTCTCTGCCCCCTCTCTCTCTGTCAGTCTGTCTGTACAACTGTGGTGGGGTTCACTCATTCCACCACCTCAGGAAGTATTTACTGTTTTAAACCACATATAGCTACTACCACTACTACCACTACTACCACTATATATAGCTACTACCACTACTACCACTACTACCACTACTACCACTACATATAGCTACTACCACTACTACCACTACTACCACTACATATAGCTACTACCACTACTACCACTACATATAGCTACTACCACTACTACCACTACATATAGCTACTACCACTAATACCACTATATATAGCTACTACCACTACTACCACTACTACCACTATATATAGCTACTACCACTACTACCACTACTACCACTATATATAGCTACTACCACTACTACCACTACTACCACTATATATAGCTACTACCACTACTACCACTATATATAGCTGCTACCACTACTACCACTACTACCACTATATATAGCTACTACCACTACTACCACTATATATAGCTACTACCACTAATACCACTATATATAGCTACTACCACTACTACCACTATATATAGCTACTACCACTACTACCACTACTACCACTATATATAGCTACTACCACTACTACCACTATATATAGCTACTACCACTAATACCACTACTACCACTATATATAGCTACTACCACTACTACCACTACTACCACTATATATAGCTACTACCACTACTACCACTACTACCACTACATATAGCTACTACCACTAATACCACTATATATAGCTACTACCACTACTACCACTACTACCACTATATATAGCTACTACCACTACTACCACTACTACCACTATATATAGCTACTACCACTACTACCACTACTACCACTATATATAGCTACTACCACTACTACCACTATATATAGCTACTACCACTACTACCACTATATATAGCTACTACCACTACTACCACTACTACCACTATATATAGCTACTACCACTACTACCACTACTACCACTATATATAGCTACTACCACTACTACCACTACTACCACTATATATAGCTACTACCACTAATACCACTACTACCACTATATATAGCTACTACCACTACTACCACTACTACCACTACATATAGCTACTACCACTACTACCACTACTACCACTATATATAGCTACTACCACTACTACCACTACTACCACTACATATAGCTACTACCACTAATACCACTATATATAGCTACTACCACTACTACCACTATATATAGCTACTACCACTACTACCACTACTACCACTATATATAGCTACTACCACTACTACCACTACTACCACTATATATAGCTACTACCACTACTACCACTACTACCACTATATATAGCTACTACCACTACTACCACTAATACCACTATATATAGCTACTACCACTACTACCACTACTACCACTATATATAGCTACTACCACTACTACCACTACTACCACTACATATAGCTACTACCACTAATACCACTATATATAGCTACTACCACTACTACCACTACTACCACTATATATAGCTACTACCACTACTACCACTACTACCACTATATATAGCTACTACCACTACTACCACTACTACCACTATATATAGCTACTACCACTACTACCACTACTACCACTATATATAGCTACTACCACTACTACCACTACTACCACTATATATAGCTACTACCACTACTACCACTATATATAGCTACTACCACTACTACCTCTACTACCACTATATATAGCTACTACCACTACTACCACTATATATAGCTACTACCACTACTACCACTACTACCACTATATATAGCTACTACCACTACTACCACTACTACCACTATATATAGCTACTACCACTACTACCACTATATATAGCTACTACCACTACTACCACTACTACCACTATATATAGCTACTACCACTACTACCACTATATATAGCTACTACCACTACTACCACTATATATAGCTACTACCACTACTACCACTACTACCACTATATATAGCTACTACCACTACTACCACTACTACCACTATATATAGCTACTACCACTACTACCACTACTACCACTACATATAGCTACTACCACTAATACCACTATATATAGCTACTACCACTACTACCACTACTACCACTATATATAGCTACTACCACTACTACCACTACTACCACTATATATAGCTACTACCACTACTACCACTACTACCACTATATATAGCTACTACCACTACTACCACTATATATAGCTACTACCACTACTACCACTATATATAGCTACTACCACTACTACCACTACTACCACTACATATAGCTACTACCACTAATACCACTATATATATAGCTACTACCACTACTACCACTACTACCACTATATATAGCTACTACCACTACTACCACTACATATAGCTACTACCACTACTACCACTACATATAGCTACTACCACTACTACCACTACATATAGCTACTACCACTACTACCACTACATATAGCTACTACCACTACTACCACTACATATAGCTACTACCACTACTACCACTAATACCACTATATATAGCTACTACCACTACTATCACTACTACCACTATATATAGCTACTACCACTACTACCACTACATATAGCTACTACCACTACTACCACTACATATAGCTACTACCACTACTACCACTACATATAGCTACTACCACTACTACCACTATATATAGCTACTACCACTACTACCACTACTACCACTATATATAGCTACTACCACTACTATCACTACTACCACTATATATAGCTACTACCACTACTACCACTACTACCACTATATATAGCTACTACCACTACTACCACTATATATAGCTACTACCACTACTACCACTACTACCACTATATATAGCTACTACCACTACTACCTCTACTACCACTATATATAGCTACTACCACTATATATAGCTACTACCACTACTACCACTACTACCACTATATATAGCTACTACCACTACTACCACTACTACCACTACATATAGCTACTACCACTAATACCACTATATATAGCTACTACCACTACTACCACTACTACCACTATATATAGCTACTACCACTACTACCACTACTACCACTATATATAGCTACTACCACTACTACCACTACTACCACTATATATAGCTACTACCACTACTACCACTACTACCACTATATATAGCTACTACCACTACTACCACTATATATAGCTACTACCACTACTACCACTACTACCACTATATATAGCTACTACCACTACTACCTCTACTACCACTATATATAGCTACTACCACTACTACCACTATATATAGCTACTACCACTACTACCACTACTACCACTATATATAGCTACTACCACTACTACCACTACTACCACTATATATAGCTACTACCACTACTACCACTACTACCACTATATATAGCTACTACCACTACTACCACTACTACCACTATATATAGCTACTACCACTACTACCACTATATATAGCTACTACCACTACTACCACTACTACCACTATATATAGCTACTACCACTACTACCACTATATATAGCTACTACCACTACTACCACTATATATAGCTACTACCACTACTACCACTACTACCACTATATATAGCTACTACCACTACTACCACTACATATAGCTACTACCACTACTACCACTACATATAGCTACTACCACTACTACCACTACATATAGCTACTACCACTACTACCACTAATACCACTATATATAGCTACTACCACTACTACCACTACTACCACTATATATAGCTACTACCACTACTATCACTACTACCACTATATATAGCTACTACCACTACTACCACTACTACCACTATATATAGCTACTACCACTACTACCACTATATATAGCTACTACCACTACTACCACTACTACCACTATATATAGCTACTACCACTACTACCTCTACTACCACTATATATAGCTACTACCACTATATATAGCTACTACCACTACTACCACTACTACCACTATATATAGCTACTACCACTACTACCACTACTACCACTACATATAGCTACTACCACTAATACCACTATATATAGCTACTACCACTACTACCACTACTACCACTATATATAGCTACTACCACTACTACCACTACTACCACTATATATAGCTACTACCACTACTACCACTACTACCACTATATATAGCTACTACCACTACTACCACTACTACCACTATATATAGCTACTACCACTACTACCACTATATATAGCTACTACCACTACTACCACTACTACCACTATATATAGCTACTACCACTACTACCACTATATATAGCTACTACCACTACTACCACTACTACCACTATATATAGCTACTACCACTACTACCACTACTACCACTATATATAGCTACTACCACTACTACCACTACTACCACTATATATAGCTACTACCACTACTACCACTACTACCACTATATATAGCTACTACCACTACTACCACTATATATAGCTACTACCACTACTACCACTATATATAGCTACTACCACTACTACCACTACTACCACTATATATAGCTACTACCACTACTACCACTACTACCACTATATATAGCTACTACCACTACTACCACTACTACCACTATATATATAGCTACTACCACTACTACCACTACTACCACTATATATAGCTACTACCACTACTACCTCTACTACCACTATATATATAGCTACTACCACTACTACCACTACTACCACTATATATAGCTACTACCACTACTACCACTACTACCACTACATATAGCTACTACCACTACTACCACTATATATAGCTACTACCACTACTACCACTATATATAGCTACTACCACTACTACCACTACTACCACTATATATAGCTACTACCACTACTACCACTACTACCACTATATATAGCTACTACCACTACTACCACTACTACCACTACATATAGCTACTACCACTACTACCACTATATATAGCTACTACCACTACTACCTCTACTACCACTATATATATAGCTACTACCACTACTACCACTACTACCACTATATATAGCTACTACCACTACTACCACTACTACCACTATATATAGCTACTATCACTACTACCACTATATATAGCTACTACCACTACTACCACTACTACCACTATATATAGCTACTATCACTACTACCACTATATATAGCTACTACCACTACTACCACTATATATAGCTACTACCAGTACTACCACTATATATAACTACTACCACTACTACTACTACTACTACTAATATTATATATAGCTACTATCACTATTAACCCTTTCATTATTATATGTCTAATTATCACATTACTAATTATTATATGTCTAATATGGTGGATTGGCAGTATCGGTAGAGGGTCGGACGCCATGCTTTGACGCATAGAGTTACGGCCCTTTCCATTCTGAGCTCAAATCCCGCCGAGGTTAACTTTGCCTTTCATCCTTACGGGGGTCGATGAAATAAAGTACCAGTAATACACTGGGATAATTGCTGGCCTTGTGCCAAAAGTAGAAACAATTATTATATGTCTAATAACATACAGTATATTTCAATGAATTTAATAAAGAAATGTTAGTGATTTACTAAAGTTGCTAATTATTGCATTGCTAAGATGGTAATAATAATAATAATGAAATTATTGTGTAAAGTGCTCAGGTGCACTACAACTCGTCAAAGGTGTATGTATAGTACATAGAATAATACACAAATGTCAGGGAAGTACATGTGTGTATGCGTTAGCTGTAGTGTTGGCGGATCTCGGGAAGCATAGAGGCCTTAAAGGATGCAGTGTCTCGACAGCTAACAACTCATGCAGGTAGTTTGTTCCATGGAGGCCTTAAAGGATGCAGTGTCTCGACAGCTAACAACTGATGCAGGTAGTTTGTTCCATGGAGGCCTTAAAGGATGCAGTGTCTCGACAGCTAACAACTCATGCAGGAAGTTTGTTCCATGGAGGCCTTAAAGGATGCAGTGTCTCGACAGCTAACAACTGATGCAGGTAGTTTGTTCCATGGAGGCCTTAAAGGATGCAGTGTCTCGACAGCTAACAACTGATGCAGGTAGTTTGTTCCATGGAGGCCTTAAAGGATGCAGTGTCTCGACAGCTAACAACTGATGCAGGTAGTTTGTTCCATGGAGGCCTTAAAGGATGCAGTGTCTCGACAGCTAACAACTGATGCAGGTAGTTTGTTCCATGGAGGCTTTAAAGGATGCAGTGTCTCGACAGCTAACAACTGATGCAGGTAGTTTGTTCCATGCTTCAGCAACTCTGAGCGTGAAAAAATGTTTCCGAAAGTCATGGGAATTGTGCTGTTTTCTTACTTTGTGGGCATGTCTACGTGTGTTAGACACATGGAAATCGAAAAGGTACTCAGGGTTGTTGTTGGCAACATGGTTCTATAGTTTCTATAGGATGTGACCTATAGTTTCTATAAGATGTGACCTATAGTTTCTATAGGATGGAGAATTATATTTGAAATAGGAATTGGTTCAAAAATGGGTACTTTTCTATAGAGACAAAACTGGTTTGTTAAAATACTTCATACTTTTTAATCAACAAACAGCAAACACTGGCTATGTAAGGGTTAAAGTTACTTAAAATTATTTAAGAATGGTAATAATTGTTTCTACTTTCGACACAAGGCCAGCAATTGCCCAGTGTATTACTGGTACTTTATTTTATCGACCCCGTAAAGATGAAAGGCAAAGTTAACCTTGGCGGGATTTGAACTCAGAATGGAAAGGGCCGTAACTCTATGCGTCAAAGCATGGCGTCCAACCCTCTACCAATACTGCCAATTCACCGCAATTCACAGAGTGTAAATATAATAAAACAAGGACGATTTGTTAAGCCTTCATTACGTTTATTAAGTAGTGAAGCGTGTTTCGCTATTGATCAGCTCAAGGTTTGATCTGGCCTGAGCTTTTGATTACAGAGTCAGGCCAGATCATTACAGATCAAACCTTGAGCTGATCAAGAGCGAAACGCAAGTCACTGTTCAATAAACGTAACAAAGGCATAACAATTTGTCCCTTTACCTTTATATATAAATATAACAAAGGCGGTGTGGTAAGGAACCAGATGGACCATAACACACCAGAGTACTCAATACTTAGGGTAGTAGAGTAGGTAATAGGAAAATGTTTGACCCCGATGGGAGAGCTCAAGCCGTTTTGATGGCTATTTCTGGACCAGAAATAGCCGTCGAAACGGTTTGAAGTCTGCCGTCGGGGTCAAACATTTTCCTGTATATAAATGTATATATATATATATATATATATATATATATATATATATATATATAATATATATATATACGATATTAAATAAATGGAAACTATATTTATAAAACCATATTTATTTCATTATATATATTTCAGGGATATCATATTAACAATATGTTATGCCTTCCTCAGACAAAATACAATATAGACAGTTTTATAGATAAATAGATTTGACATACCGTTCAACATCGACTTGTATTTGAAAAAGTTGATTTGGCAGTTTTATCTATAAAACTGTCTATATTGTATTTTGTCTGAGGAAGGCATAACATATTGTTAATATGATATCCCTGAAATATATATAATGAAATAAATATGGTTTTATAAATATAGTTTCCATTTATTTAATATCGTAAATATACTCCAAATACTTGTTGAGTGCTTTTATATCAGTTATAAATATTTACTAGTTGTAACCCAACAATTTAAATATAACTTTCCATATATATATATATATATATTAGTAAATTTGTATTCCAATGTTACTAAGTAGTCGCATTGGATGGAGTCAACTGACGTCGGAGATTGCTCAACGTATAATAAAGTGTGTTTTAAAATCCGGAGAAAATATGGAGAAGAAGTTTATGAAACGGAAATGCGGGTATAAAGAATTTATTAGGTAACAATTGTTTCTATAGTGTATGGGTTACCTATACCTCGCTATTTGAATAATATAAAAATATTATCATAAACCGAAGGTACACTCGGGTGTACAACCGAGTGTACCTTCGGTTACCTAATAAATTCTTCATACCCGCATTTCCGTTTCATAAACTTCTTCTCCATATATATATATATATAGACTCACTGTGGGTAATCGAACCTCGATCTCCAGTCTGACAGGAGGAGATGCTTAACTACTATACCACAGAAAGACTTTTTATTCTTTTATTGTTTTCAGTCATTAGAGTGTGGCCATACTGGGGCACTGTCGTGATTTAATCAATCAAATCAACACTAGTGTATCAAACTGTCTAGTTACAGGACATAAACATAGTCTGATACACACATACACACATAGATACATAGATACACACACATATACATACACACACACATATGCACATTCATACATAGATACACACATACATATATAGATGCACACACACATTCATACATACATATGCATACATACATACATAGATACAAATACATACACACACATACATACACACACGCATACATGCACACACGCACATACATATACACACCCACATACATACAAACATACACACACACACACATACATACACTCACACATACATACACACACATACATACACACACACATACATACACTCACACATACAGACACACATACATACACACACACGCACACACATATAGAGACATAGACACACATACAAACATAAATACACACACGCACATACGTACACATACATACACACATGACAGGCTTCTGTAGCTTCCATTTGCCAAACTCATTAAGCACTCATCCACACCTGTCAATGAATCTGTTACCTAACCAAATGGTGTGTATAGACAGTTGTGCTGTTGGGATATGTTGTATTCTTCAGCAAGTCCTTCCATTGATGTCTAAGGTGTACTTCTTTCTCAACTTTCACATGAGCAACTCTTCTGTTCTAGTGCCACCATTAAAAGTGTCTGCAGGCTCAGACAAACGCCTGCAACTCCCCGAGAATGAAATGATTCTCACAGCTTATGTCATGGAACCACCACACGAAGGTAAGTCAACTTCACCTTTTTATTTTTTTCTTTAATGGTTAGAGTGTTTGGCTGATGATTGTAAAGGTTGTGTGTTCACCAGTTGCACTCAGTTGGATGCTAGTGTGGAAATGGACGTTAAACGATGATGATGATGATGATGATGTAAGTAATTCAAAGGGCCATGAAAAAAAGCTTCCATCGTGTTGGACAACAACAAATATAACATAATGAATACATGACCATAGGTAGACTTGTTAATGATGCTTATGAAAGATTTACCATCATCATTATAATTCCATTCATTCATTAATCCAACTCATTCATTCAACTCATTCATACTATGGTGGAACTACTACTAACTTTTACACTTTGATCCCTTCTGTCAGATGATATCTTTTGCGTGTGCTGTCCTCATTAATCCTTTTATTACCATATTTCTAATGAAAGACACTGTCTATGTCATTAACCCTTTTATTACCATATTTCTAATGAAAGACACTGTCTATGTCATTAACCCTTTTATTACCATATTTCTAATGAAAGATACTGCCTATGTCATTAACCCTTTCATTACCATATTTCTAATGAACGACACTGCCTATGTCTTTCACCCTTTCATTACCATATTTCTAATGAAAGACACTATGTCATTAACCCTTTTATTACCATATTTCTAATGAAAGATACTGCCTATGTCATTAACCCTTTTATTACCATATTTCTAATGAAAGACACTGTCTATGTCATTAACCCTTTTATTACCATATTTCTAATGAAAGACACTGTCTATGTCATTAACCCTTTTATTACCATATTTCTAATGAAAGATACTGCCTATGTCATTAACCCTTTCATTACCATATTTCTAATGAACGACACTGCCTATGTCTTTCACCCTTTCATTACCATATTTCTAATGAAAGACACTATGTCATTAACCCTTTTATTACCATATTTCTAATGAAAGATACTGTCTATGTCATTAACCCTTTTATAATAATGAATAATAATGAAATTATTGTGTAAAGTGCTCAGGTGCACTACAACTCGTCAAAGGTGCATGTATAGTACATAGAATAATACACAAATATCAGGGAAGTGAATAGTGTATGAGTCATGATATACATGTGTGTATGGAGGGGGAATATTAGGTGTAGTGTTGGCGAATCTTGGGAAGCATGGAGGCCTTAAAGGATGCAGTGTCTCGACAGCTAACAACTGATGCAGGTAATTTGTTCCATGCTTCAGCAACTCTGAGCGTGAAAAAATGTTTCCGAAAGTCATGGGAACTGTACTGTTTTCTGACTTTGTGGGCATGTCCACGTGTGTTAGACACATGGAAATCAAAAAGGTACTCAGGGTTGTTGTTGGCAAGATGGTTAACAATTTTGTGGGTGTTTACCAAGTCAGTTGCCAGGTGTCGGAGCTTCAATGTATCCATGCCCAGGGAAGCAAGGCGCTCAGAGTATGGTAGATGCCTGATGGAGGGTATTCGCTTGGTTGCACGTCTCTGAATAGTTTCCAGGCGGTCAATGTTCTGAGCAAGATAGGGGTTCCAGACTAGTGATGCAAATTCTAAGTGTGGCCGCACCATAGCCATGTACAGCCTTAAATAGATAGCTGGAGAGCGGCTGACAAAGGTCTTGCTGAGTGATGCTAAGACACCCTCAGCCTTTCATTACCATATTTCTAATGAAAGACACTGTATATGTCATTAACCCTTTTATTACCATATTTCTAATGAAAGATACTGTCTATGTCACTAACCCTTTTATTACCATATTTCTAGGGAAAGACTGTCTACGTCATTAACCCTTTCATTACTATATTTCTAATGAAAGACATTGTCTATGTCATTAACCCATTTATTACCATATTTCTAATGAAAGACACTATCTTTGTCATTAACCCTTTCATTACCATATTTCTAGTGAAAGACACTGTCTATGTCATTAACCCTTTTATTACCATATTTCTAATGAAAGACACTGTCTATGTCATTAACCCTTTCATTATCATATTTCTAGTGAAAGACACTGTCTATGTCATTAACCCTTTTATTACCATATTTCTAATGAAAGACACTGTCTATGTCATTAACCCTTTCATTATCATATTTCTGCCTATGATTATCAAATCATTTTGAAAATAATCAAGAATATGGAGAGACTTCATAACAGAACTAACTGTCTTGTTATTAAGCTGGTATGAGAGTGTTAGACATATACTTAGCAGTATTTCTTCTGGCTCTTTATGTTTTGAGTACTGCCAAGGTCAACTTTCATCCTTCAGGGGTCAAGAAAAATAAAGTACCAGTGAAATACTGGAGTTTATTTAGTAAACTTTGTGCCTAAATTTTGAAATCATTGTTAAGCTGGTGTTCGGAACATAACTTAACAAAGGTTCTCCTATCATCTGGGACTGTTATCTAAGTACGTGTATATATACATTGAAAAGTTGTTGCTATTTGTCATTCTCTTATGTAATTTGGGAGAAGAGGTACACATTTAGAGCTAGCCAAGGTCACTAAATACCCAGGTGTACATTATAGGGCTTGCCTAGTGCATCAAATAGTCAGGTACATATTGTATGGCAAGCCTAGGGCACCCATGTGTATATTGTAGGGTTAGTTTAGGCTGCTAAATACTTAGGTGGATATTTGACTGACCTTGTGTACATTGTAGAACTAGCCGAGGTTAGTTACACATTGTAGAGATGGTCTTTGGTGTTAAATATGTCGGCACACACTGTCGGGTGAGACTAGGTTTCTAAATACCCAGGGGCAAGCCTGAATAAACTCTTAACAAGATGACTTAGACCAAAATTGGTCTTTGACTATCTGTGACTTCATTTTAATTACATATGTATATTTTTCTGTAATTAATGTCTTTGTTAACAGCGTGTTCTCTTTTCACCTGTGAGAAATTTTAGATTTGGATGCCACAGGTGTTAGATAAACCGAACATTAGGTAATTATTCAAAATTGAAAGACCAACTTTTCAGAATTAGGTGTGCTAGATTTTTATTGATTTCATGTTGGAACAGATGTAGTTAGCACTTGGGGAGGTTTGTATTATCAAAGTGTTAGGAATAGTTGGAATTGTAGACAGGGTAGCAGAGGTGGTAGACTTTGTATATGACAGATACACAGGTGTAGTTGATAGTAAGAACACCAGCTATTGATGATGATGATGGTGTTTGTGTTTCTAATTGCAGGCGAAGAGTTCCACTACAAATGGTCAATGAAAACCTTCCCTAAAGAAGCTGGCAAACAGGGTTCCATGATTGGACCAGATAGCAAGACTTTTACCTTGAAAGATGTTAGTGGAGTCTTTAGCTCTTTACATACATATATATACACACACACACATACATATATATATAAAAACATACACATATACATACACATGCTTACATACATTCATATACATATATACACACATACATACATATGTACGTACACATATATATATATACACACATACATATACATACACACACACATACATACACACACACACACACACACACACACATACAAACATGGTGGCTGCCAACTCGTTTTCGAGTACGGCCACTACTTTATATCCATGTAGGAGAACCCCTACCGATGCGCTGAACGAGTGTGACTTTTTAGTCCAGCCAGCGACACGAAAACTCTGGTACAAACACTACACTTGTGACAATTATTGACACATAGTGCTGGGCCCATGGTACCATGTGACGACAAGTGCAGAGAGATCTCCAGATATAAAGCAATGCCTGTGCCGTGAAGCTTTTATAGTGAGCAAAGGCACTGCACAAAGCCAGTCCCACTCTCTTAACCAAGATGATATTTACCAAAAAGAAGAACAAGTCAACATCATTGGATACCATCAGGGTTGCAGGTGTTATATCAGAGTTTTCCTTCTCCTAGAATTCTGCCTTGACAAAGGCTAAGGGGTCATCTCTCCCGGTGATTTTGGATGGCCATTGACTCTTAAGAGCTCCTTTGCCCTTTGACAGGTTTTGTTTTTAGTCCTGCAGGATGTCCAAAGTCACCCTCCTCACCAAGAAACCTTGGTGGGGTTGCCAGTTTAGTCGCCAACGACCCGACCATGAAACAGGTTGTACTGGGATACATGTTACCAGTAGCACCAACTGGTGACCTGACATACAAACATACATACATACATACACACACATACATACACACATACATACATACATACATACACATGCATATATATACATACCTACATACACACACACACATACATACATACACACACATCCATACACACATACATACATACACCCATACATACACACACACACACACACACACACACACACACACATACACACATACACACATACATACATGAATATATATACATACACACCTACATACACACATACACACATACATGTATACCACATACACAACAATTTCAACAAATCCCTCATGTATTCCTGCATATTGTAAGAGGTGATATGTGTGTATGTGCAAGTGTATATGGATATATGCATATATATGTGTGTGTGTGTGTGTATATATATATATATATATATATATAAGCAAAGAGATATTTAATTTGTTGGTTATTCATTAAACTTTCCTACTCGACTACTGAAAATATTGCCCAAAATATAGCTAAAAACTAACACTAGAAATCTGGTAGGGAGATAACTCACAATTGTAAACATAAAATCACTAATAGAATAAATAACATCTCGTATAGCAGTGATAATTCCATTAACATAGATGAGAGAAACCTACCAACATATGGACACAGAGAGGGAATTTTGGATAGTAACGGAAATAATTGCAACTGTAAAAACCACAACTTTTGCCCACTAAATAACTGTCTTGATCAGAATTTAGTTTATGAATACATAGTTAAAAGGAACAATAAGTCTTATAGTTAGTGCAACTTCTTCTAAATTTAAAGAAAGGTGGTCTCACCATCGCCACTCGTTTAGAAGTAAAGATAAAAGATTTAGTACAGCCCTCTCAGAATTGATTTGGTCGCTTAAAAATAATAATATTGAATATTCCCTTTCTTGGCAGATAATTTCTCATGCTTTCCCTTATGAAATTGCATCTATATCTAAGGGCTGTGACCTCTGTACCTCAGAGATTCTTCACATCATAGAAAATAGACAAAGAATTATAAATAAAAACTTTTAAATCTTTAGTTCTTGTCTTCACAAATTCAGCAAAATGTTTCATAGGGTATTTAGTTAAAATTTAAATAAAGCTATGTATACTATGAAATAAGCAATACAAAATTTCTTTATATATAGTTTCAAGCTAATTTGTTGTTAAAATGTAAATAAAACTAAATAGACTATGAAATAAGTAATATAATATTTCTTCATTATAACTTTAATATCTATTTTAAAATTTTAAATAGTATCTAAGTGAATTAATTGTAACATAAAATGATAAAATAGGCTACAATACATACATCTTTTCCTTTGAACTAATTGATTAATCCGGTAACATGATACCCTAGCCAGTTCTAAAAGATAGCAACACCAACTGTTAAATATGTTTCCACTCATATAATATCTACCAAAATACAATTGTAAATATAAACTAAATTAATTACGAAATTAGTATAATTCTTTATTATATAGTTACATTATAACTTTAGCATCTTTGAATAAGTTTTTAAGTTTCTATAATTTCGAAGTTTTTAAGTTTCTATAATTTCGATTTAATATCTAATTTAATCTAACCTAAGTGATAAATAAATAGACTAACGGTCCATAATTGTTTTCTTTTGATTTATTTGACCAATCCGGTAACCTCATACTCTAGCCAGTTTAAAAATGCCAACACCGACTGTTACATTTTCCCACTCATATCCTCTGTCTTCTGAGTCAAGGTCTTTTCCAGGCATATGCTTGCCGGCCACCGAACTGAATAGCTCATCTGACTGCCTGCATATCAAATGATATTCACATAGGTGGATTTTATCTGAAGAGAACATGTTTTGACTTATATTATACATAAGCCACACATCTTCGAAATACGTATAATAAAATAAGTGGGGGTGGACTAAAGTAACTGTCTTTTGTTTATTATTATTTATATATATATATATATATATGTGTGTGTGTGTGTGTATATATGTATGTCTATATATGTGTGTGTGTATATATGTATGTCTATATGTGTGTGTGTGTGTATATATGTATGTCTATATGTGTGTGTGTGTGTGTATATATGTATGTCTATATGTGTGTGTGTGTGTATATATGTATGTCTATATATGTGTGTGTATATATGTATGTCTATATATGTGTGTGTGTGTATAGATGTATGTCTATATATATATGTGTGTGTGTGTGTGTATATATGCATGTCTATATATATATGTGTGTGTGTATATATGTATGTCTATATATATATGTGTGTGTGTGTATATATGTATGTCTATATATATGTGTGTGTGTGTATATGTATGTCTATATATGTATGTGTATATATGTATGTCTATATATATATGTGTGTGTGTATATGTATGTCTATATATGTGTGTGTGTATATATGTATGTCTATATATATATGTGTGTGTGTGTATATGTATGTCTATATATATATATATACATATGTATGTATATGTGTCTGTCTCTATATATAAATGTGTATATGTCTATATACATGTGAGTGTGTGTATGTACGTATACATGTGTCTATATACATGAGTGTATGTTTATATATATATATATATGTGTGTGTGTATACAGTTTGGAATAGGTTCACCATATACTTATATGTTGTAAAAGGGTTGACAGCAGGAAGGGCATCAGTTGTAAAACTTTACCTTAATAAGGACCCCTTTGTGTGTATGAATTCTGTCGCCTACAAAGCCCTACTTTAACATAGTAAAATGATGTTAAAACACTTGAAATTCTTAAAACTTTACCTTAATAAGGACCCCTTTGTGTGTATGAGGTCTGTCGCCTACAAAGCCCTACTTTAACAGGGTAAAATAATGTTAAAACACTTGAAATTCTTAAAACTTTACCTTAATAAGGACCCCTTTGTGTGTATGAGGTCTGTCGCCTACAAAACCCTACTTTAACAGGGTAAAATAATGTTAAAACACTTGAAATTCTTAAAACTTTACCTTAATAAGGACCCCTTTGTGTATATGAGGTCTGTCGCCTACAAAACCCTACTTTAACAGGGTAAAATAATGTTAAAACACTTGAAATTCTTAAAACTTTACCTTAATAAGGACCCCTTTGTGTATATGAGGTCTGTCGCCTACAAAGCCCTACTTTAACAGGGTAAAATGATGTTAAACACTTGAAATTCTGTTATAATTCTTCCTTTGTCTAGCTTGTTGCTGGTCTTTACACTTTGAAGCTTGAAGTTAGTGGAAATAACCGTGCTGGGGAAGCTTATGTCAATGTATCTGTTATTCCACGTAAGTGACTACATTACTACTACTGCTACTACTGTAATGTGTAATGTGTGTGTTGTGTAATGTGTGTGTTGTGTAATGTGTGTCTTGTGTAATGTGTGTGGTGTATAATGTGTGTTGTGTAATGTGTGTGTCGTGTAATGTGTGTCTTGTGTAATGTGTGTCTTGTGTAATGTGTGTCTTGTGTAATGTGTGTCTTGTGTAATGTGTGTGGTGTATAATGTGTGTCTTGTGTAATGCGTGTCTTGTGTAATGTGTGTGTTGTGTAATGTGTGTGGTGTATAATGTGTGTTGTGTAATGTGTATGTCATGTAATGTGTGTGTTGTGTAATGTGTATGTCGTGTAATGTGTGTGTTGTGTAATGTGTATGGTGTATAATGTATGTCATGTAATGTGTGTGTTGTGTAATGTGTATGTCGTGTAATGTGTGTGTTGTGTAATGTGTGTGTTGTACTTCATATCACTAATGGTGATGAAGGGTGACATGACACTTACCATAGAGATCAGGGCAACCATGGTTTTATGTGGTTTTTTACACAAGTGACCCTCGAATGTCTCATCCCTATTCAGGAAATCCCCTTTGTTTTAATTTTTATCGTTATCTTTCTTTTTTAACATTATTAAGATTTGTTTACACAGAAAACCCACCAACACATCCACACACACACACACAGAGAAAACCCACCAACACATCCACACAGAAAACCCACCATCACATCCACACACACACACACAGAAAACCCACCAACACATGCGCACACACACACAGAGAAAACCCACCAACACATCCACACAGAAAACCCACCAACACATCCACACACACACACACAGAAAACCCACCAACACATGCGCACACACACACACAGAAAACCCACCAACACACACACACACACTCAGAAAACCCACCAACACATCCACACACACACACACAGAAAACCCACCAACACATGCACACACACACACACACATACACAAAACCCACCAACACATATACACAAAACCCAACACACACACAAACCCACCAACACACACACACACATACAAAACCCACCAACACACACACACAAAACCCACCAACACACACACACAAAACCCACCAACACACACACACAAAACCCACCAACGCACACACACACACACACACACAAAACCCACCAACGCACACACACAAAACCCACCAACACACACACACAAAACCCACCAACGCACACACACACATACACAAAACCCACCAACACACACAAAACCCACCAACTCTCACACACACACACACAAAACCCACCAACTCTCACACATACACACATACACACAAAACCCACCAACTCTCACACACACACACACAAAACCCACCAACACACACACACACAAAATCCACCAACACACACACACACACAAAACCCACCAACACACACACAAAACCCACCAACACACACACAAAACCCACTAACACACACACACACACACACACACACACACAAAACCCACCAACACACACACACACACAACCCACCAACACACACACACACAACCCACCAACACACACACACACACAACCCACCAACACACACACACACACACACAACCCACACACACACACACACACAACCCACCAACACACACACACAAAACCCACCAACACACACACACAAAACCCACCAACACACACAAACACACAACCCACCAACACACACACACACAACCCACCAACACACACACTATGTTTTCGTCCTGTACTGTCATAGTGTTTTTCTTGATGTAAACCCTTTGTGGTTAATAAAGAAATAAATTATTACTATTATTTGTTAGCCAAGAGGATTAACCAACCACCAGTTGCCATAATAAAACCAACATCACTCCAAATCAAGGTATCTACATCTGCTATACTTGACGGTTCAGGTGAGTTGATTGACTTGTTGCACCACACCTCTTTTATGTATTTCATGTTATTAATTCTTGGTCATTTAGTAATGTCTTGGCAGTGTAATTTGGTAAATAGACTGTTTAGAAGTTGGTTGTATATACGTGTGTGTATGTCTGTGTGTGTATGTCTGTGTGTGTGTGTGTGTGTGTATATGTGTTTATCTTTACTGTTTATGTCCCATTACCTAGCAGTTCGACAAAGAGAGATTGCTAAAATAGTACTGGGGTTGATATGATAAACTAAACCTTTCCAAGCATTGCCACAGTCAAATCACTGAAACCAATAAAAGAATATGTTCAGGGTTGCTCAGTTCTTTGAGGACTTTTGCATGAATTTAGTAAAAGATGCATAAGTCATGGAAGAAGAGATATATTTAAGAAAGAATAGGTCTGAATAATCTGGAGAATTTGACGCATCTACTCAATAAATCTGTCATTAGTATCAATGACTGATTCACTACGACGTCTGAAACATTGACATGACAGAATCAACTGATTTTGCTCTATTTTAGACATTGTGTTAGTTAGGGTGTATTTCAGAGATTGTATAGTGTTGTGGGGTGGGGGTGGGGGGTTTACTTCCTTCATGACTGTGGGTGGGGTGGGGTTACTTCCCTCATGACTATGGTCCATACGTAGTAGACCAACAGATTCAGGTCTTGCGAGCTTGAGGCCTCATGTTTCGGGGCGACATTGTGGAGATTGTAACTTATCCATTCTTGAGTTGCCGTGGCTTTATGAGATGACACAGAGTCTTGGTAGGTATAGGGTGTTCCTTTGTTGACTCGTGGGCCTCATGACACCCACCAACACCTCCTTATAGTGAGACCCTTAATCTGTGAGGAAAGAAGGGAGGAGATGTCTCATTGCTCACAACTGTCAGAAGAGAAGAAACATCAGTTTCATTGCTCACAACTGCCAACCACCACTACCATGACCACCACCACCACCACCATGACCACCACCACCACCATGACCACCACCACCACCACCACCACTACCATGACCACCACCACCACCATGACCACCACCACCACCACTACCATGACCACCACCACCACTGCCACCACCACCATCACTGCCACCACCACCACCACCACCACCACTACCACCCCTACTACCACCACCACCACCACTACCACCCCTACTACCACCACCACCACCATTACTACCACCACCACTACAACCACACCTACCACCACCACCACTACCACCACCACTACCATCACTACTACCACCACCACCACCACTACCACCACCACCACTACCACCACCACTACAACCACCACCACTACCACTACAACCACTACCACTACAACCACTACCACGACCACTACAACCACGACCACTACAACCACCACCACCACCACTACAACCACCACTACCACCACCACCACTACAACCACTACCACTACAACCACTACCACCACCACTACAACCACCACCACCACTACAACCACCACCACCACCACCACCACCACCACTACAACCACCACTACAACCACTACCACCACCACCACCACCACCACAACCACCACAACCACCACCACCACCACCACAACTACAACCACCACCACAACCACCACCACCACCACTACAACCACCACCACCACTACCACCACCACCACCACCACTACCACCACCACTACAACCACCACTACAACCACCACCACTACAACCACCACCACCACTACAACCACCACCACTACAACCACCACCACCACTATCACCACCACTACAACCACCACCACTACCACCACCACTACAACCACCACCACCACTACCACCACCACCACCACCACTACCACCACCACTACAACCACCACTACAACCACCACCACTACAACCACCACCACCACTACAACCACCACCACTACAACCACCACCACCACTATCACCACCACTACAACCACCACCACTACCACCACCACTACAACCACTACCACCACCACTACCACCACCACCACCACCACCACTACAACCACCACCACTACCACCACCACCACCACCACTACCACCACCACTGCAACCACCACTACAACCACCACCACTACAACCACCACCACCACCACTACAACCACCACCACTACAACCACCACCACCACTATCACCACCACTACCACCACCACCACTACCACCACCACTACAACCACCACTACAACCACCACCACTACAACCACCACCACCACCACTACAACCACCACCACTACAACCACCACTACCACTATCACCACCACTACAACCACCACCACTACAACCACTACCACCACCACTACCACCACCACCACCACCACCACCACCACTACACTACCACCACCACCACTACAACCACCACTACCACTATCACCACCACTACAACCACCACCACTACAACCACTACCACCACCACTACCACCACCACTACCACCACCACCACCACCACCACCACCACCACCACTACAACCACCACCACCACTACACTACCACCACCACCACCACCACCACCACTACAACCACCACCACCACTACACTACCACCACCACCACCACCACCACCACCACTACAACCACCACCACCACTACACTACCACCACCACCACCACCAACACCACTACAACCACCACCACCACTACACTACCACCACCACCACCACCACCACCACTACAACCACCACCACCACCACTACCACCACCACTACCACCACCACCACCACCACCACCACCACCACCACCACCACCACCACTACAACCACCACCACCACTACACTACCACCACCACTACACTACCACCACCTCTATAGTTTTCTCTTGTTTAATCTATTGCAGACAGTACAGATGATATGAAGATAGTGAAATATAAATGGGAGGAAGTGAGTGGTCCTATCAACGGCAAACCTATTGAGAGTAATGCCTCCATGTTGAAACTGAATCATCTGGAACCTGGCAAGTATCAGTTTAAGTAAGTAGAATCTTCATAATCATCTGCCTTCCATCAATGTCAGGGGTTGCCTGGGCCTTCAATTGCCTTCCATGAATGTCAGGGGTTGCCTGGGCCTTCATCTGGCTTACATCAATGTCAGGGGTTGCTTGGGCCTTCAATTGCCTTACATCAATGTCAGGGGTTGCTTGGGCCTTCAATTGCCTTACATCAATGTCAGGGGTTTCTTGGGCCTTCAATTGCCTTACATCAATGTTAGGGGTTTCTTGGGCCTTCAATTGCCTTACATCAATATCAGGGGTTGCCTGGGCCTTCAATTGCCTTACATCAATGTCAGGGGTTTCTTGGGCCTTCAATTGCCTTACATCAATGTCAGGGGTTGCCTGGGCCTTCAATTGCCTTCCATGAATGTCAGGGGTTGCCTGGGCCTTCATCTGGCTTACATCAATGTCAGGGGTTGCCTGGGCCTTCATCTGCCTTACATCAATGTCAGGGGTTTCTTGGGCCTTCAATTGCCTTACATCAATGTCAGGGGTTTCTTGGGCCTTCAATTGCCTTACATGAATGTCAGGGGTTGCCTGGGCCTTCAATTGCCTTACATGAATGTCAGGGGTTGCCTGGGCCTTCATCTGGCTTACATGAATGTCAGGAGTTGCCTGGGCCTTCATCTAGCTTACCTACAGCTACCTGGTCGATCCAGGGCTTTACTACCTCACTCAGAACGCGGATGTAGCCATCAGTGTTCAGCTTGAGGCCCTCAGGGAAGAAGTGAGGTGGCATGACGTCACCTTGACTGTTGACGATACCTAAGACCAATGTTGTCGCTGGAAACTTTGTCTGCATGACTCTGGGCACGTCTATGGATGAGACAGCGAGCCACCTGTTGTTCTGAAGTTTTTCTCGTCGGAGAAAAACCACAGCATGTCTGGCTCCAGTGGGTGTTTCAACTTCTTGATCAGCTTCTTTGCGTGCTTCAGTCGCTTTTCTTGCATCGCCTTTGACAGAAATTGTCCTTTCCTCATCTTGTATGAAACGTAGCGAATGTCTTCATGTACCACCGGCCTAATGAGCTTTTCATTCATGTCTTTCTCCCTTGCAATGGCACGCATCGACTTGTTAGGTTCATTGTTGATGATATCCTGAACTTCAGCGACGAACTCGGGCGTTCTGAAGGCGTCAGATCGTCGATCATGTGTTTTCCTCTCTGATGTTGCTTCATAGTTGAATCCTGAATCATCCAATTCCTTTTTGACCTTTTCCACCATTCTCCTGCTGACGCTGAGAAAGTCTAAAATTTGCTTATTTGTCTTCCCGGCGCGGATTCCAAGAAGAACTCTGTGTCGCATCCACAAATTTGGAGGTTCAAAATTATTCATAATCAATTATTCTGAAAATAAATAATGGAAATATAGTCACTGTTTTTATGAAGACAAGAGTGACAACGGAAGTACAAAAAATTGGCATAAAATTACCAGTTGAAAATTGCAAACAAATATCGTCCACACCCTGTATATACATATATATATAGTACCATATATATATATATACATATATATACATGCATATACATATATATATATACATGCATATATATATATACATATATATACATGCATATATATACATATACATGCATATATATACATATATATACATGTATATATACATGTATATATATATATATATACATGTATATATATATATATATATATATATACATGTATATATATATATACATGTATATATATATATATACATGTATTGTGGCCGTGTAGGCAACGCGGCAAAAACCTCCCAGCCCCACACTGTAAATGTGGTTGGTGTTAGGAAGGGCATCCAGCTGTAGAAAACCCGCCAGACAGTCCTATGCGAGCAAGACAACCATTCTTGCCTCAAGTGGGAAAACCCCCGTCCAAACCCATGCAAGCGTGGAACACGGACGCTAAACCCGATGATGATGATGATGATGATGATACATGTGTATATATATATATATATATATATATATATATATATATATATATATATACATGTATATATACATGTGTATATATATATATATATATATATATATATATATATATATATATATATATATATATATATATATATATACATGTATATATACATGTGTATATATATATATATATGTGTGCATGTATATGTATATACATGTATATAATTGATTTTTAATTCCAGATTAACTGTGACTGACTCTGATGGTGCCAGCAACCACACCCTAGCTAATGTTACCGCCATTAAAGGTCTGTTGTTTACCATATCAGACAATCACACTTTCATTTCATTTATACATTGTTACTAATCTTCTAAATATATGCCAAACCATTTTATATACATACATCATCATCATATATATGTATATGTATGTTTGTATATATATATATATATATATATATATATATATATAATATATGTAGAAATAAACACAGTAAATTGTGTGTCTAAAATTACGAGGGTAGAAGTACCACATTGGTTTGATAAATTTAACCTGAAGCAAACAGAAGATATAGAATATATATACAGACCGTCTCAATAACTATTTCATCTCTCGGACAGATTAGAGATTTAATCTGTTTCGCCCTGAAAATTGTGTTTGTAACAGATACTCCGTAGGCTATCCTCAGCGAGAGACAAGATTAAATGGAACAAACACATACAACTAAAAGCCACACGAATAAATATCTCACCTCGTGCACTGGACGTTAGAAGTGGTGTTAGTGGATATGCTAGAAACAATAGCCTTAATACACCCAACTTATAAGCTCACCTAGTTAGGGAGCCAAAATACAAATAAAATACAGAGTTACTAACTCATATTGATACCCTGTAATTAACAAGCTCAAAGTATAAATACTGAGAGGATTGGCAGTATCGGTAGAGGGTCGGATGCCATGCTTTGACGCATAGAGTTACGGCCCTTGCGATTCTGAGTTCGAATCCCGCCCGTGGTTAACTTTGCCTTTCATCCTTATGGGGTCGATAAAATAAAGTACCAGTAATGCACTGGGATAATTATTGGCCTTGTGCCAAATGTAGAAACAATTATGTTAATTACAGGTATCAATATGGTTAGTAACTCTGTATTTTATTTGTATATATATATATATATATTTCTTCACAAGAACATAGTCGATCAGATGCCACACCTTCGACCCAGGGTTCATCCACGTTGTCTTCAAGTTATCCTTTCGCTGGAACATCGTGCTTGCAATGAACAAATCTAACTCCACACACATCTGCAGCAAGAGACTATTGCTGTTACATTTCCCTATGCCATGTCTGCCGATCACATCCCAAGTCTCATAATCCCTGCCAACGTGTGCAACAATTTTGTCTGCTGAAGGAATCTTTTTGACAAGTTCCTTCAAAGACCTTCTTGTCTTCATTGGAGTTCATTGCCGGGGTATATACACTGACAATGGTAAGGCAGCGATTGTACATCAGAGGAATTCTCATTGACTATCACTGATGCCACTTGGAAACTGGTCAATTGTCTGCACCAAAGACGTTTTCACTGCAAAAGCCACACCTGCCTCCCTTTTGCATCCTGCTGCTCTGCCACTCCAGTAAAACGTGTAGCCACTGGACATCTCAGTGATGTGACCCTCTTTGAGTAGCCTTGTTTCAGATAAGGCAACAATGTCCATATTGTATCGTCCCAGCTCTTTGGCAACAAGATCTGATCTTCTTTCTGGTCGTGATTCTGAAGACACCAAATCTAATAAGGTCCGAGTGTTCCAGCGACCAATATTTATAGGTTTAAACTTCTTCTTCTTTGCAGTGACAGGATGATGACTGGGCCCATGCTACGGTGCCATGGGACACCTGCTAGGCCAGACCCTTTCAGCATCAGTTCCAGCGCCCCCATTGCCATTAATTCGTACATTATCATGGTTCATCATTGAATATTTTTGCCGTTTTTGGCTATGGCCAGCTACAATGCAACAAATAATTTGTTTGAATCAATCAGACGATGCCAGTGCTTGAAACTACCCTTGGTTTTATGATACCAAACTTTCTGAAACCAACCTTGGTTTTATGATACCAAACTGTTTTATAATGTTTATATTTATCTAAAACCCTTCCAACATAATTTTATATAAGAACTTTTTTTACATTCCAAAAACCAGCTTAATAATGAGAAAGCTATAGTAGAAAATCCCTCCAAATTCTGAATGATTTTCTAACAATTTGAAATAATAGGCAATGTTTTTCATCAGAAATATTGTAAGAAGAGGGTTAATTAAAATATAGATGATGTATTATATTAGAAATATAATTATTAACCCTTTAGCATTTACATTATTCTATAGATACTATTGTATTTTCATAGTAAAGGCTTTATCTTACATAATTATCTCTCACAGTATCGAATCTATGAGATTTTTTTATTTTCAGAACAATACCTTAACATCAGTATGAATGGCCAGTTATAGCTGGTTTGAACAGAAAGATGTGAGAGAGTTCTGGCCGGATACGGCCGGTTTAAATGCTAGAGGGTTAAATGTTTTCATTATTCTCTTTCTTTATAGAAACTGATTACCGTCCCACAGCGAATGCAGGATCTGATGTTGTGATCAATCTTCCAGAGAATTCTGTAACTCTCTATGGTAATGACAGTACTGATGATAAAGGTATTGTCAGCTATGAGTGGACAAAGTCATCAGATGACCATTTAGTGGCAGATATGGTGGTAAGTTAACTTTCAGCTTATTTTCTCACCCCAAAACTGCCTTTTAAAATCCAATTGACAGAGCGACTAGAAGATGAGATGTTTTGTGTTATTTCAGCTGTCTGTATTCAGAGTTCAAATCCTGTTCAGGTCAACTTTGTCTATCATCATTTCAGAATCAATAAATGAGCTACCAGTCCAGTGGATTGGGGAAATTGTTAAAATAATTTTGAAAGTAATAAAAGATTTTGAGAGAATTAGCACAACTGCCTCATTATTAAGCTGATGTTTGAAACATAATTTAACACAAAGGTTCTTACACAAAATTATGATGAAAGATTTTTAGATAAATATAAACAATTTAACCCTTTTGTTAGTATATTTCTAATGAAATATTGTGCTTATGTGTTTTAATTAATTTTTAATTTAATGTGTATATATATATCTATCTAAGGCGGGTAAAATTCCCGAGATCCATGGACGAGTTCTCTCCAGCGGTCTCTGTCCCTCATTATCGCTGCCATGTCCTGCGTCTCCAACAGACCAGTGTCTGTCCTTAGGGCATCAACATACGTTAACCTTGGTCTTCCTCTTTTAGTGTGTCCATGTAGGGGCTCCCAAAGGAGCACTGAGTGCAATGTCAACTCTGGATGTCAACAGGATGATTCTTAACAGGATCCAGCCTGAGATGGAGAAGAAGCTCAGGGACAACCAGAATAGCTTCAGAGAGGGTAGATCAACCACCAGTCACATCCTGATGCTGAGGAGGATATTAGAGGGAGTTAGAGCAAAGTGCCTTTCTGCGGTCATGGTTTTCATTGACTTTAGGAAGGCCTTTGATTCTGTGGACCGTTACTGCCTGATGAAGATCTTACAGGCTTATGGAATCCCCAAGAAGATAGTGGACCTGATATCACTGCTCTACACCAACACCAAAGCCCAAGTCATTACACCTGATAGGATGACAGAGTTCTTTGAGTTACTGGCTGGAGTGCTCCAGGGAGATACATTGGCTCCCTACCTTTTTATCATCGTAGTGGACTATTGTATGCGCCTTGCACTGGAGAAACACCAGGACTCTGGCTTTACTGTAGCACCGGCTCAGAGCAGGAGAGTTAGGGCGAAAAAGGTATTGGATGCTGAATTTGCCGACGACATAGTTTTGGTGACAAATACAGTGAAGGAGGCAGAGGATTTGATGTGGGAGGTTGAGACTGTGTCGATGAGTGTGGGGCTGAGAATGAATGAGACTAAAACAAAAGTATATATATATATATGTATATATATATATATATATATGTGTGTGTGTGTGTTTATATGTAACATGTAACCCAGTACAACCGGTGCATGACAAGCTTGGAGGGGAAGGTGATTTTGGACACCCTGCAGGAGGAAAAACAAAACCTCGTCAAAGGTCGGAGAAGCTCAGGAGTGTCAACGGCCATCCAATAAAGCATTTTTTTTTTTTGTGGAGCGAGAGCCCCCTAGTCTTCATTAAGACATCTCTCTCAGAGAAGGTCACTCTGATATAAAACCTGCAACATCATTTACATCCAATGATGTAGACCAGTTCTTCTTTTGGGGCAAATGCATTCGATGTTTAGGGAGTGGGGTTGGCCCATGCAAAGCTTTTCCTGATTTGAGAAAGCTTCAAGCACAGGCATCGTTTCATTGATATGTAACATTTTTTGCAATGCATGGGTAAATCCCTAACAGGAGTAAAAAGCCAGGTCTGTGATGCTCATGCTTAAATATCTACTGATGGCATTACTTCATATCAAGTTGCAGCTATCATCATCATCATCACACGTCCATTCTTCCACGCTAGCATGGGTTAGACGGGCTGTCCTGTTGTGGGCAATGCTAGGTCAGGTGACCATGTCTTGCTCATATGGAACTGATTTTGGGTTGATTTCTACAGCTGGATTCCCTTCCTGACACCAACCTCATTTACAATGAGTACTGGGTGCTTTTTTTACTGTGGTGTATACACAACCACTTTACAGTGTGGACTGGGTGCTTTTTGTTGTGACACCTACGCCACCACTTTACAGTGGGAGGGGTGGAGGCATATTGTCTCTATGCTTCAGCTTTGGCTTGTAGCCGTGAGAAGTTGGGTCTTTTGTATATATATAATACATGCATATATATATGTGTGTGTGTGTGTGTATGTATGTATCCGGGCTCCTGGTGTTACCCTGCCTAGGAGACTGAATGCTGCTCGTCTTAGAGATAATAATGTGAAGAGGACATTGCGGGAAGAGATGCATATTACAGATTTTGGTGAGGATTGGTTGACCCTTAAAAAGTCGGTTTATGATGTAGGTAGGCGTGACCTGGCTCACATATCAACACCACCTTAAACAATTGGGAGCGCTTCCATCAGATGTGTCTCAGACAGATCCATGGCTTTCACTGGAGGGATCACATCAGTGATGTCAAGATTTTGGAAAGCTCTCTGTGTGAAAGTATAGAATCTCTTGTGCTTAAGCAAAGACTCCGATGGAGTGGTCACCTTGCCAGGATGAAAGATTCTAGAATACTGAAACAACTTTTTTTATGGAGGGTTAATTAAAGGAAAACAGCCTCCATATAAACCAAAAAAAGAGGTATATGGATTCGTTGAAAGATCCTTGAAAGACGCTAACATCTCTGCTGATAATAAATGGAGAAAGACTGTACATGAGGGGAAAGTTGCTTTTGAAGCATCTCAAATCGCACACGAGAAAGTAAAGAGGGATGTCAGGAAGGGCATTACTGTTGCATTTCCAGACAGCGAAGGTCCTCTTATGGCACTGACACGCAGCGTCTGTGCGAGACTCTGCTTCAGCAAAGCTGGACTCGAAAGTCATCTTCGCAGTCATAAAGTGAGACCAGTGGTTGACTACCAGGTTGCTGTCGGAGATGCTACTCATCATGCCTGCCAAGCATGTGGTCGAGAGTGTAGATCAGCAGGAGGGCTCAAGTGACATGCAAAAGTACATCAACTCCGACCACAGCCGGCTATTCCCAGTGAATGTTTTGGTTGCCGACTCTGTGCAAGACATTTTAGATCACTGGCTGGGCTAAAAAGCCACATTTGATCGCAACACCGTTAATTGTAATTGTGTGTGAGTATATGTGTGTGAATGTGTATGTATGTATGTATGTATGTATGTATATATATGTGTGTATGTATATATATATATATATATATGTTTATTCTGGGTTCAATCAGGAGTAACCACAGTAAGGTACTCAATACATAGCAGAGTATAAATATTTAATATAGAAATGGCTTCTACAGGACTAGAACTGTTTCATCCAGAGCTTCCTGATGATTTTCTCTGGATGAAACAGTTTTAGTCCTGTAGAAGCCATTTATATATATATATATATATATATATTTATTTATTTATTTTTTATTATTTTTATTATTATTATATTTTTTTTTTCGTGCAATGACCATACTCGATAACAATGGGGCAGCCATCACGTATGTATGTATGTATGTCTGCATGCATGTATGTATGTATGTATGTCTGCATGTATGTATGTATGTATGTGCAGGTATGGATGTTATTGTATGTGTGGATATTTATGTTTTGAGTTGTATGTGAACATGTGCATATGCTTTGTATCTGCACATGTGTATATGCAGTTATTAGATGCAGAATTTTTGGAATGTTTTACATATTTTTACTGTTCCATTAATAGATGTGTGTATGTATGTATGTGTGCATATGTCATCATCATCATCACCGTTTTACGTCCGTTCTTCCATGCTAGCATGGGTTAGATGGGTTGTCCTGTTGTGGGCAGTACAGGAACTGATTCGGGCTTGATTTCTGCAGCTGGATGCCCTTCCTAACACCAACCTCATTTACAGTGAGTGGTGGGTGCTTTTTTTCCGTGGTGCCTACACGTCCACCTTACAGTGTGTGCTGGGTGTTTTTTTGCCGTGGCACCTCCATGTCCACTTTACAGTGGAATGATATGGACCCCAGTCCCTATCATCTCATTTCTACAGCTGAGTAAACTGGAGCAATGTGAAGTAAAGTGTCTTGCTCAAGGAAACAACACATCACCCGGTCCGAGAATTGAATTCACAACCTTTCGATTGCAAGCCCAATGCTCTAACCACTAAGCCATGCGCGTATGTGTGTATAAATATGTATATATGTATATATGTCTGTTTCCATGAATTCTAAACAAAAATCTTTGGAATATGTTTGTGCTGACCCACTGTTTATGTGACAGATAACCACTTAATTCTGTCCAATCCCTGTTAGAGAGTTTGGAACAATAAATGTTGATATCAATGTATTATTTCTTATTGGTGTAGGGTGTTCGCTCACCAGTTTTGAAGATTTCAAACCTTGAGGTGGGAAATTACAAGTTTACACTGAAGGTTACTGACACTGGGGGACAGAATGCAACAGCAGACGTCCATGTTTTTGTGAAACCAGGTTAGTGGAAGCTTATTTCAGATGTAGTCATCCCAACACAGATCACTATAATAATAGTTGAAAGAAATCAAGTAAAGTTCTCTAGAGATGGTAAAATATAGACAGAGAGTTCTACGGGAAATCAAAGCACATATCTCTTATATTTTTCCCTTATACATACTATTATATATTCAGGGTGTGCCAAAAATAATTGCCTGATTTTATTTACAATTTTTACAAATGCTCAAATTTTATCAAAATGTATAAAAGTTATAAAAAAAAATAATGAAACTTTATATTCAAACATGTTATTGCATGGTTATAGGGTTGTTTAGAGAGTATAGCCTTTTGAAATATAGCCTGTGTATATATATATGTAAATGTAGGAATGTAGTATATAGCATAAGTACAGAAGGACAGTGTAGTAATAGGAACACAACTTACATAGGTGAGCCGGCCTGTAGCATAGAAGAAAGGATAAAATAACACTGGCGAGAACTCCAAGATGGGAAAAACTCATCAGTACTCCACCAGTATACCAGAATGGAACATAGGGACACATTAGAGAACATCAAGATAAAAAATATATCCATACACAGAACAGATGCAATGCTCCGTCAGATTTCAGAGGTGACAAACATAAACAAAGTCCAACCAAAACTAAACAGAAAAGATGAGTGGAATAACAACAGCTTCACAACTAGTAACTAAGGACAAGATAAAGGCATACAGAGACAGATAAGAACTAAACTAAACTAATAAAACAGACCAGGTGCACACAGATAGAACAACCAACCAACTAGTGACAAGTAAATCATCATCATCATCATCACCATCATCATTTTACGTCCGCTTTTCCCTGCTTGCAAGGTTGGGATGGGAAATGATTCTGGCTTGGTTTCTACAGCTGGATGCCCTTCCTAACACCAACCTCATTTACAGTGAGTGCTGGGTGCTTTTTTGCCGTGGCACCTCCACGACCACTTTGCAGTGGAATGATAGGGACTGGGGTCCCTATCATCTCATTTCTACAGCTGAGTAAACTGGAGCAATGTGAAATAAAGTGTCTTGCTCAAGGAAACAACACATCACCCGG
Organism: Eledone cirrhosa; assembly: GCA_964016885.1. NCBI lineage: Eukaryota > Metazoa > Mollusca > Cephalopoda > Octopoda > Eledonidae > Eledone > Eledone cirrhosa. The sequence continues at coordinate 31,302,143 of OZ024755.1, forward strand.
TCTGAGAATTGAACTCACAACCTTTCGATTGCAAGGCCAATGCTCTAACCACTAAGCCATGTGCCTCCATAATAATAAACATATAAATAAATAAACAAATGAATATATTAAAATAGATAAATAAAAACACACACTCAAACAAACCTGGATATAGCACGTGCATAACCCAAGTACACAGTTCACAAAAACAAGATGGTGTAGGTTAGAACAACTGAGGGACTATAACAAAAATAGTCACTGATGTGGTCACAGAATGTGTGACAAAAGAGCTTTGACAAGAGCTAAACAACCATCTGTTTATTAAACTAACCGACAGGGACTTTATAATAAACTGGAGTGAAATCCAACAGGTGCGTGTTTCTTATTGTCAGCATGACTCTACCAAAGTATAACAATATTTGTTTCAACACACATTTTCAGATAAGAAATCTTGCAAAACAAATGCAAAAACGAATATATAATCACACACACATATATCATCATCATCATCATCATCATTTTACGTCCGCTTTTCCCTGCTTGCAAGGGTGAGACGGGTCTTATTCAGCACAGCATCTCTCCACTTGTCATGGTCCTTCGTCATCTCCACCGTGAGCTTCTGCAATCTGAGGTCTACTCGCACCACCTCCGCCCATGTTTTTCGTGGTCTACCTCTACCACGTCTTCCTTCAACTGGCATTTCCTGGCACTTCTTCACCCATCGGTCATCCTCCATGCGCATCACATGTGCATACCACCTCAGACACAGTTTCTCTCTCAACACATCCATGCTGGGTCGTTCACACACATTGACATTGCACATCCAACGGAGCATGCTTGCCTCATTTCTCTCCAGCCGTCGCATATCCTCTGCAGTTGCTGCCCAAGTCTCACTACCATGCAGCATCGCGCTCCTCACACAGGCATCATATAACTGGCCTTTCGTACACTGGGAGAAACCCTTCTTATATATATATATATATATATATGATCATCATCATCATTACCTTTTAACGTCCATTTTTCCACGCTAGCATGGGTTTGACGGGTTGTCCTATTTGATGCATGTTGACCCAGGTCACACAGATATATATATAAATCAGGATAGAACCAGTTTAACCCTTTAGCATTTACATTACTCTAGATATACTATTGTATTTTTATGGTAAAGGCTTTACCTTACATAAATATCTCACATAATATAGAATCTACAAGATTTTGATAGTATTTATTTTGAAAACAATACCTTAACAGCAGTATGAGCAGCCGATTACAGTTGGTTTGAACAGAAAGAGGTGAGAGAATTCTGGCCAGATATGGCTGGATTAAATGTTAACGGGTTAAAATTAGTTAGGCCATTACTCACCAGAGTACTCAATACTTGGGGTAGTAGAGTATGGTTATATTATAAGAGTTGGAACCCGACGGCTGAGCTCTTGCTGTTTCATCAGTTATATATACACATATATATTTGTGTGTGTTATCATTGGCAGAAAGTACTCAATACTTGGGGTAGTAGAGTATGGTTATATTATAAGAGTTGGAACTCGACGGCTGAGCTCTTGCTGTTTCATCAGTTATATATACACATATATATTTGTGTGTGTTATCATTGGCAGAAAGTACTCAATACTTGGGGTAGTAGAGTATGGTTATATTATAAGAGTTGGAACCCGACGGCTGAGCTCTTGCTGTTTCATCAGTTATATATACACATATATTTGTGTGTGTTATCATTGGCAGAAAGTACTCAATACTTGGGGTAGTAGAGTATGGTTATATTATAAGAGTTGGAACCCGACGGCTGAGCTCTTGCTGTTTCATCAGTTATCATCATCATCATCATCAGGTTTAGCGTCCGTGTTCCACGCTTGCATGGGTTTGGACGGGGGTTTTCCCACTTGAGGCAAGAGTGGTTGTCTTGCTCGCATGGGACTGTCTGGCGGGTTTTCTACAGTTGGATGCCCTTCCTAACACCAACCACATTTACAGTGTTGGGCTGGGAGGTTTTTACCGTGTTGCCTACACGGCCACATTTACAGTGTGGACTGTGTGTTTTTTGTCGTGACACCTACACGATCTCATTTGTTTCGGCCTGGATGTTGTGGGACCAACATAACTTTACATTGAAAGGGGCGGTGTGGATGGGGTGGAGGTGGTGGGACGGGGGTGTGTTTTGATAGAGATGCCTACTGACTGTAGTAGGTTTTTACTTTGTATTTAGGTAAGGCGGGTCTTCTCTATTACTGAGTACCGCCAAAGGTCTCAGTCCAGTGACATTGTCTTGGAGAGGTGTAAGCGTGTGAGGTCGGAATTTATCAGTTATATATACACATATATATTTGTGTGTGTTATCATTGGCAGAAAGTACTCAATACTTGGGGTAGTAGAGTATGGTTATATTATAAGAGTTGGAACTCGACGGCTGAGCTCTTGCTGTTTCATCAGTTATATATACACATATATATATTTGTGTGTGTTATCATTGGCAGAAGTGAACCAGCCCCCTGTTGCAGTGACTGCTGGAGAAATAAATGTGGTATTACCAGTGGCCAGTCTTGTTCTTGATGGCCAGAATAGCACAGATGACAGAAATATTGAGACATACATCTGGGTACAAACGAGGTAAGTTATCACTCCATATTATTCTCAGGTGAACTACTGCACCATCTACCTGTAAACAAGGTGAGGGTACAGAAGCTACAGTTTTGGTGAGGCGTATATATAGGGTTTGAAGGACCTTTCTGTGTAGACGAGCAAGTGGCAACCTCTCTAGTGCTGGTGCCATGATGAAACGCACCCAGTACACTCTGTAAGGTGGTTGGCATTAGGAAAATGCACCCAGTCATAGAAAGCATGAAATATGTAACATATGAGTAAGATAAGGTTGTTCTGACCTGTGTAGTCATGGATTGTGACAGCCTGTCCAACCAATGCCCATATACATACATACATACATACATACATACACGTGCACACATACACACATATATATATAAATGAGGTTGGCGTTAGGAAGGGCATCTAGCTGTAGAAACCAAGCCAAAATTAGTTCTGTATGAACAAGATATTGTCACCTGACCTAACATTACCCACAATAGGACAACTCATCTAACCCAGGCTAGCGTGGATAAGTGGATGTAAAACAATGATGATGATGATGATGATATACAGGGTGTAACAGGTAAATTGGGACCATTTAAATATCTTTATTATAATTGGTATAACTCGGAAAAATCAAATACTGCAAATGTTAAGTTTCTGCCAATTTATTGTGGAGTGTTTAGCACTTATTTCAGTTCAATATAACCGTCATTTGCTCTCTTTACCAGTTCAATATGACCGCCATTTGCTCTCTTTACCAGTTCAATATGACCGCCATTTGCTCTCTTTACCAGTTCTATCTGTTTACAAAATGATGTGCATGCCTTATTTCTTCCTTTATCATTTTACCAAATGGTTGCTTGATCGAAACCTTCAGTGAAGACAGTTGTGAGAAGTTGTGTTGGGTATTGCTTCAACTTCTCCCCATAGCCAAAAATCACACGGATTCAAATCTTGCGAGCTAGAGAGCCACATATCTTTAGGGACAAACATGGGCAATTCCTTCTTCAAAACTTCTTATACTCTTTTTGAAGAATGAGTTGGCGCTGAGTCTTGTAGAAATGTGACTCGACTTGCATAATAATGTTTCCTAATCCAAGGCAACAAAACTTCTAAGATTTTGAGATACTCTGCTGTGTTGATTTTAAGACCCAAGGAGGCACCAATTTCCCATCCCTTGCAACAGCTCCATAGATCATAATGGAAGCTGGATTCTTGGTATGCATAGCTGAAGGAATTTAGGAAAGGTCATATGCTATCACTTGTGAGTTTTGACGGTTTGCAACTTTGTCTACCATGAAATGTTTTTCACCCACGAAGATGCGGACGTCTTCGCCACAATGTTTCAAATGACTAAGAAGTTTGGGACAAATGGCTTTGGAACAGGTAGTTAGGATGTTACAGTGACGCCTCAAATACAATTTCATATGGAGGTCTTGTCTCACAGCCCTAGAAACAGTCATTATAATGATTCCTCGATCTTAAACCAACTTCACCATTGATTTTGATGGGTTTGACTCAATTGATCTTTTAAGTCCTGTTAAGAAGCGAGGTGTGTGTTTAAAGTCACTGCAGGGACTGTGAGGCTTTCTCTGAACATCCTGACTCTTCTTCAAATTGGTTACAACTCTTAAAAACAGTAGATTTGGCAAACTTTGTGGCTCTAACAATCTCACTCTGCAGATTAATTTGGCAATTACACTCCTACAGTTTATATTCATAATTTGTTCAATCTCAGATTTAAAAATAGTACAAATGATTATTCAAGCTGGTAATATTGAAAATTTAGACTCCAACAAAATCGATACAATTAGAAATATACCCATTTGAAACTTGTCCCAATTTACCTGTTACACCCTGTACATACATACATACATACTGTCTAACCCATGCTAGTGTGGTAGATGGACGTTAAACGAAGTGTGTGTGTATTCCACCTAGATGAGCGTCTTAGTGAAATTACAAGCAGAAACTGTATGAGCTAATGGTCGAATATTTTCTTCCTAAATACATACCAAATTTGCATCTTATTATGTATTGAGTACTTCTTTGATTCGGGATCTTTCCGAGCTTAGCACCATACACAATCCCTATATGTTGATGTTGTGTTTGTTGTTGCAGTGGCCCCAAATTGACAATCTCTAATGCAGACAGGAACATAGCCACAGCTACCGGGGATATCAAGGTAGCAGTTTACATGTTTAAACTGACTGTCTATGACATACAGAAACAGTCCAGTTCGGCTGATTTGAAGATTACAGTCACACAAAGTACGTACTTTACATCATTTACTCTCTTTTACTACAGTTTCATACTTGATTCTATTTTATTGTGCTCAGGACATGGTACCCTCTCTATTGCTGATGTACCCAGTACACCCTGTACAGTGGTTGGTGGGGAAATGGAGGACTCTTCAGTCTTGTTGGGGACATGACAACCTCTCTAATGCTGATGTACCCAGTACACCCTGTACAGTGGTTGGTGGGGAAATGGAGGACTCTTCAGTCTTGTTGGGGACATGACAACCTCTCTAGTGCTGATGTACCCAGTACACCCTGTACAGTGGTTGGTGGGGAAATGGAGGACTCTTCAGTCTTGTTGGGGACATGACAACCTCTCTAGTGCTGATGTACCCAGTACACCCCGTACAGTAGTTGGTGGGGAAATGGAGGACTCTTCAGTCTTGTTGGGGACATGACAACCTCTCTAATGCTGATGTACCCAGTACACCCTGTACACTCTGTACACCTTGAAAGTGATTTATCAAATGGAAACAATATAGGGTAGAGAGGAATGTTCAGTTTTATTATGTGACACCCTCGCTAGTGCTGGATGATAAAACATACCCTGTACATGGTGTAAAGTTGTGGGTATTAGAGTTGACATCCATATGTAATAAACCATGCCATATATGGTAGGACATCCATATGTAAGAAACCATGCCATATATGGTAGGACATCCATGTATAAGAAACCATGCCATATATGGTAGGACATCCATGTATAAGAAACCATGCCATATATGGTAGGACATCCATGTATAAGAAACCATGCCATATATGGTAGGACATCTATGTGTAAGAAACCAGACCATATATGGTAGGACATCCATATGTAAGAAACCAGACCATATATGGTAGGACATCCATGTATAAGAAACCATGCCATATATGGTAGGACATCTATGTGTAAGAAACCAGACCATATATGGTAGGACATCCATATGTAAGAAACCAGACCATATATGGTAGGACATCCATGTGTAAGAAACCATGCCATATATGGTAGGACATCCATGTGGAAGAAACCATGCCATATATGGTAGGACATCCATATGTAAGAAACCATGCCATATATGGTAGGACATCCATATGTAAGAAACCATGCCATATATGGTAGGACATCCATGTGTAAGAAACCATGCCATATATGGTAGGACATCCATGTGGAAGAAACCATGCCATATATGGTAGGACATCCATGTGTAAGAAACCATGCCATATATGGTAGGACACCCATGTGTAAGAAACCATGCCATATATGGTAGGACATCCATATGTAAGAAACCATGCCATATATGGTAGGACACCCATGTGTAAGAAACCATGCCATATATGGTAGGACATCCATATGTAAGAAACCATGCCATATATGGTAGGACATCCATGTGTAAGAAACCATGCCATATATGGTAGGATATCCATGTGGAAGAAACCATGCCATATATGGTAGGACATCCATGTGGAAGAAACCATGCCATATATGGTAGGACACCCATGTGTAAGAAACCATGCCATATATGGTAGGACATCCATATGTAAGAAACCATGCCATATATGGTAGGACATATGAGTATGATGATGTCACTCCAATCTTTCTAATCTCAGGCTATGACAATCTGTCCACCCATGCCAACATGGAAAGTAGACATTAAATCATGACAGTGATGGTAATGTTTTTAATTTGTTATTTTCAGAGGAAAACAAGGCCCCTGTGGCTGATGCAGGGGGTGACAAAGTGATTCTACTTCCAAAATTAATCATTTTGTTGGATGGCTCTCATTCCTATGATGACCAGAAAATTGTCCGTTATCAGTGGACACGTGATGCCAGTAGTTTGGCTGCAGGGGTATGTCTCTTTTTTTAATTTTTTATTGAATATTCTGTTTTTAGGGTTGGTAGGTTGTGGTTTCACATTTAACCCTTTCATCACCACATTTCTAATGAAATACGCTCTATTTTAATTAATTAATGAAGAATTTTGAGGGAGTTACTAAAATTATTATTTCATTACTAAGATAGTAACTTAATGTTAGGTTCTTATATAAAATTATGTTGGAAGATTTTAATTTAAATTGGAAACCTTTAAAATGGGTGGTTTTATTTCATAGAACCAGAACCAGTTTTGGCCAGGTTGATAACTAAAGGGTTAATCTGCCTGCTAGACCCTGATTGCCCAAGTGTGGAATGGTGTTAACTCTTTTAATACCAACCTAGCCAAAACCACTGCTGGCTCTATAGTACAAAACCATTCATTTTAAAGGGTTCCTGGTTGGAATTTTCCAACATAATTTATATAAGAATCATATGTTAAGTCACTATCTTAGTAATGAAATAATTAATAATCTCAATCAATCCCTCAAAATTCTTCACTAATTATTTGAAATAGTGTGGATTTCATTAGAAATATGGTCATGAAACAGTTAGTAGATGTTTGTTGCTGATTCCTGGCCCATATTTCTATTGCATGTAGTGATGGTAATATATACAAGTTTCTATTGTATGTAGTGATGGTAATATATACAAGTTTCTATTGTCTATAGTGATGGTAATATATACAAGTTTCTATTGCATGTAGTGATGGTAATATATACAAGTTTCTATTGTCTATAGTGATGGTAATATATACAAGTTTCTATTGCATGTAGTGATGGTAATATATACAAGTTTCTATTGTCTATAGTGATGGTAATATATACAAGTTTCTATTGCATGTAGTGATGGTAATATATACAAGTTTCTATTGCATGTAGTGATGGTAATATATACAAGTTTCTATTGTCTATAGTGATGGTAATATATACAAGTTTCTATTGTCTATAGTGATGGTAATATATACAAGTTTCTCTTGCATGTAGTGATGGTAATATATACAAGTTTCTATTGTCTATAGTGATGGTAATATATACAAGTTTCTATTGTCTATAGTGATGGTAATATATACAAGTTTCTATTGCATGTAGTGATGGTAATATATACAAGTTTCTATTGTCTATAGTGATGGTAATATATACAAGTTTCTATTGCATGTAGTGATGGTAATATATACAAGTTTCTATTGTCTATAGTGATGGTAATATATACAAGTTTCTATTGTCTATAGTGATGGTAATATATACAAGTTTCTATTTTCAGGAAATTGCCAATAACTCAAATTCTGAAGCTGTGCTACAACTTGTTAACTTAATAGCTGGCCGATATATCTTCACTCTTCAAATCTTTGACAGTGATGGTCTGACCAGTTCTGATTCAGCTTCCATTATTGTCAAACCAGGTAAAAACAGAAGCTGGGCTTATTTTCTCCAGAAACCAGTGAGGGTTTTTCTCAAATTTTATTTTACTATAATTTTTTGTGTTTTTGGGTGGTGATGGTGGATGGTGCTTGCGTTTGCAAAAGTAATAAACTATATCCTTCATCATCATCATCATCTTGTCTATTTTCCATGCTAGCATGGGTTGAGCAGGTCACCATAGTCTGGAACCAAACTAGTTGAAGAACTATGTTTCCATATTTGATACTGTAGTGACCTACATTCTGAGGACTCTTGAATACATTCTCCATACGTTGTTTGGCTTAGTTCAGCCAATCGCTACCAGCGTAAGGAAATGTATTCAACTTCCGGCGAAAGGGAAAAATTCCCACTTCTCTTCGAAAATCTCTCTCTTTTTGCATCTCGGCACTGGAAGGTAAACAACTCTTGATTTTGCTCCTCAAATATTCCAAAATGTAACTACTGGAATTCTTCGCGCCGTCGCCTCTAACTTCAGCCATAGGTCTGCATATTCTTTTACAGCATTTTATGACATGTCTTCACAGCTAACTCAACTTCCCATCTTTGTAAATAAATTATATATAAAAAAACGTTGTAATGCCTTATAATGATATTTTCCACAACATTCCTTTTAACTGCTTCAACGGTGACTTCTCTGATACAATACACAAACAAATATTAACATTCATAACACAACATATATCCATATATCTCTCAACCAAATAACTTCTTCTAAAATACAATTTCCTGAGGCCAACTACTTTATAGAATGTATTTTATTGTGGCACTAACAGTTTACAGAGTGTACTGGGTGTATTTTATTGTGGCACCAACACTAACAGTTTACAGAGTGTACTGGGTGTATTTTATTGTGGCACCAACACTAACACTTTACAGTGTGTACTGGGTGTATTTTATTGTGGCACCAACACCAACACTTTACAGAGTGCACTGGGTGTATTTTATTGTGGCACCAACACTAACACTTTACAGTGTGCACTGGGTGTATTTTATTGTGGCACCAACACTAACACTTTGCAGAGTTTACTGGGTGTATTTTAATGTGGCACCAACACTAACACTTTACAGAGTGTACTGGGTGTATTTTGTGACAGCAACACTAAAGGGGTTGTCAGGTACTCAACAGGTTCAAATCATCCTCTCTATTCTGTCTTGATCTCTTCAGTACTGAGTGTATTCCATTTTGACACTAAAACTAGAGGGATTGTCTTCTTCCCTGTTGGCTAAAAGGGGCTTCTCTAGTCTAGTCTGTGTCCAATATCTCTCCATATGTATTATACTGTATATATATTGCACTGTTTAGTCGCAGGAGAAGAGCAGCAACCTCTACAATTATTAATTGAGGGCTTTTTCTTTAGTGATTACAACCACATATTCAGACAACTATATATATATCAGCATCATCATCATTTTATGTCTGCTTTTCCCTGCTTGCAAGAGTAGGGGAGGAACTCTTCAGCACAGCATCTCCCATTCATCACGGTCCTTCGTCATCTCCTCTGTGAGTTTCAGCATTCTGAGGTCTGCTCTCACTACCACTGCCCATGTTTTTTTCAGTCTTCCTTCCACTGAGATTACTTGGCACTTCTTCACCCAGCAGTCATTTTCCATGTGCATCACGTCGATACCAACGCAGTCTTCCCTCCTGCACACTACAATTTATCCCTCTTATACACAGTCTCACTCTCAACTCATCTATGCTTGGTTGTTCAGACACATTGACATCCAACGGAGCATGCTTGCTTCATTTCTCTTCAGCCGTCACATACCCTCCACAGTTGCTACCCATATCTAACT
>OZ024755.1:31317094-31657094 GCA_964016885.1 Eledone cirrhosa
ATTACAGCGTGGACTGTGTGTTTTTTTGTCGTGACACCTACACGATCTCATTTGTTTCGGCCTGGATGGTGTGGCACCAACATAACTTTACATAGGTGGGGGTGGTGTGGATGGGGTGGGGGTGGTGGGACGGGGGTGTATTTTGTTAGAGATGCCTACTGGCTGTAGTAGGTTTTACTATGTATTTAGGTAAGGCGGGTCTTCTCTATTAGTGAGTACTGCCAAAGGTCTCGGTCCAGTGACATTGTCTTGGAGAGGTGTAAGTGTGTGAGGTCGGAGTTTATCAGCTCGTCCCAGGTTTTTCTAGGTCTGCCTATTCCGTGGCTACCGTCTATCTTTATTGCCCTGCACTTTGTTATACTGCTATCGACTTTCATGCACATCACGTGTCCATACCAACGTAGCCTTCTCTCGAGTAAACAACATCTGATCCCTCTTATTTCTAATTTTTTCCTTAGTTCGTTAATGCTTTGCCGTTCACGTATATTACTATTACACATCCAGCGGAGCATGCAAGCTTCGTTCCTCTCTAGTCTGCGTATATCCTCTGCACACAATGCCCAGGTCTCACTGCCATGCAACATTGCTGTTCGTATGCAGGTATCATACAACCTGCCTTTCATTTTTAGGGAGAACCCTATACTACATCTAGACTATATTCTATATTATATGTATATACTATATCTACACTATATTCTATATTATATGTATATACTATATCTACACTATATTCTATATTATATGTATATACTATATCTACACTATATTCTATATTATATGTATATACTATATCTACACTATATTCTATATTATATGTATATACTATATCTACACTATATTCTATATTATATGTATATACTATATCTACACTATATTCTATATTATATGTATATACTATATCTACACTATATTCTATATTATATGTATATACTATATCTACACTATATTCTATATTATATGTATATACTATATCTACACTATATTCTATATTATATGTATATACTATATCTACACTATATTCTCTATTATATGTATATACTATATCTACACTATATTCTATATTACATGTATATACTACATCTAGACTATATTCTATATTATATGTATATACTATATCTACACTATATTCTATATTATATGTATATACTATATCTACACTATATTCTCTATTATATGTATATACTATATCTACACTATATTCTATATTACATGTATATACTACATCTAGACTATATTCTATATTACATGTATATACTATATCTACACTATATTATATGTATATACTATATCTACACTATAAAAAAGAAGAACAAGTCAACATCCTTGGATACCATCAGGGTTGCAGGTGTTATATCAGAGTTTTCCTTCTCCTAGAATTCTGCCTTGACAAAGGCTAAGGGGTCATCTCTCCCGGTGATTTTGGATGGCCATTGACCCTTAAGAGCTCCTTTGCCCTTTTGTTTTTAGTCCTGCAGGATGTCCAAAGTCACCCTCCTCACCAAGAAACCTTGGTGGGGTTGCCAGTTTAGTCGCCAACGACCTGACCATGACACATATATATATATATATATGGTACTATATACATATGATGATGATATATACATATATGTATATAGTACCATATATATATATGGTACTATATACATGATATATATATATGGTACTATATACATATGATGATATATACATATATGTATATAGTACCATATATATATAGGGTACTATATACATGATATATATATATATGGTACTATATACATGATATATATATATATATGGTACTATATACATGATATATATATATATGGTACTATATACATGATATATATATATATATGGTACTATATACATGATATATATATATATATGGTACTATATACATGATATATATATATATGGTACTATATACATATGATGATATATACATATATGTATATAGTACCATATATATATATGGTACTATATACATGATATATATATATATATGGTACTATATACATGATATATATATATATGGTACTATATACATATGATGATATATACATATATGTATATAGTACCATATATATATATATATCATATGTTTATAGTAGTGAAGGCACATGGTTTAGTGGTTAGAGAGTTGTGATTACTAGAGTGAGAGGGGTGTTGTACCCTTCAGCAAGACACTTTATTTTATGTGACTCCAGTTCACTCAGCTGGAAAAAATGAGTTGAAACGTAACTGATGCCAAGCTCTATCAACTTTTGCTTTTCTCTTGGACATCATACATAGTGTGTATATAGTGTATATATCATGTTTATATAGTGTATATATAGTGTACATATTGTGTTTATATAGTGTGTATATAATGTATATATAATGTATATATAGTGTATATATCATGTTTATATAGTGTATATATAATGTATATAGTCTATATATTGTGTATATATATGTATATAGTGTATATATAATTGTTTCTACATTTGGCACAAGGCCAGCAATTACCCAGTGCATTACTGGTACTTTATTTTATTGACCCCGTAAGGATGAAAGGCAAAGTTAACCTCGGCGGGATTTGAACTGAATCCGTAAAGGGACGTAACTGTGCTCCAAAGCATGGCGTCCGACCCTCTACCGATACTGCCAATTCACCACCACTAGTGTATATATAATGTGTATATAATTGTTTCTACTTTTGGCACAAGGCCAGCAATTATCCCAGTACATTACTGGTACTTTATTTTATCGACCCCGTAAGGATGAAAGGCAAAGTAAACCTCGGCGGGAATTGAACTCAGATCGTAATGTGTATATAATGTGTATATATCATGTTTCTAAAGTGTATATATAATGTGTATATAGTGTACATATAATGTCTATATAATATATATATAATGTGTATATAGTGTATATGGTGTGTATATAATGTATATATATAATGTATATATAAAGTGCATATAATGTATATATAATGTGCATATAATGTATATATTAGTAGCAACATCACTGCTGCCAAGCTGTATTGACAACTTGGACAACACTGATGACCCAGACTGGTGTGGCTGACTGCTGGTCACCTTCTCCAGTCTAATGTCTCTGGAACTTTCTAGGCGCATAACCCATGGTCATTTGAGACTAACGTTTCACCTTCACCCTTTATCATTGTTTTACATGTTTTCAATGCTGGCATGGTTTCTAAAGATGAATGCCCTTCCTAACAGTAACCATTTTATAGAGTGTAGTGGGTGTATTTTATCATGACCCCAGCACTACCACTTTACAGAGTGTACTGGGTGTATTTTATCATGGTACCAACACTACCACTTTACAGAGTGTACTGGGTGTATTTTATCATGGTACCAACACTACCACTTTACAGAGTGTACTGGGTGTATTTTATCATGACACCAGCACTACCACTTTACACAGTGTACTGGGTGTATTTTATCATGGTACCAACACTACCACTTTACAGAGTGTACTGGGTGTATTTTATCATGACACCAGCACCACCACTTTACAGAGTGTACTGGGTGTATTTTATCATGGCCCCCAACACTACCACTTTACACAGTGTACTGGGTGTATTTTATCATGGCCCCAGCACTACCACTTTACCGAGTGTACTGGGTGTATTTTATCATGACACCAGCACTACCACTTTACACAGTGTACTGGGTGTATTTTATCATGGCCCCAGCACCACCACTTTACAGAGTGTACTGGGTGTATTTTATCATGACACCAACACTACCACTTTACAGAGTGTACTGGGTGTATTTTATCATGGTACCAACACTACCACTTTACAGAGTGTACTGGGTGTATTTTATCATGACACCAGCACCACCACTTTACAGAGTGTACTGGGTGTATTTTATCATGGCCCCAACACTACCACTTTACACAGTGTACTGGGTGTATTTTATCATGACACCAGCACTACCACTTTACACAGTGTACTGGGTGTATTTTATCATGACACCAACACTACCACTTTACAGAGTGTACTGGGTGTATTTTATCATGACACCAACACTACCACTTTACACAGTGTACTGGGTGTATTTTATCATGGTACCAACACTACCACTTTACAGAGTGTACTGGGTGTATTTTATCATGACACCAACACTACCACTTTACACAGTGTACTGGGTGTATTTTATCATGACACCAACACTACCACTTTACAGAGTGTACTGGGTGTATTTTATCATGACACCAACACTACCACTTTACTCTTGTTAAATTTCAATAACTATATTTAAGTTAGTATCAACCTAAAACCTTCTATATTGTATTGGTGTCCTAATGTTGTTGTTTTATATTTAGAGAAATATTGAAAGCCAACTAGGCCTGCTTTTACACATGACCTCAGAAGAAGATACATACGTACTCAGTGAGAAAGTCTATAAAGATTTCAATAGTGGGCAGTAAGTTTAAAGATTTTTTTAGATTTATCATCATTACCACCACCATCACCACCACCACCATCATGATCATCTGTTTAAATTCGACCTCCCAGTGTTGGGAAATGGAATTTAAACTGACAACACAGAACCACACCAGATGCCACAAATAATTCTGTTTGATTCTTTAACAATATTACGAATCCAATGACTCAAGATTGCTACTTTATTTATCAACTTCGGTAAGATTTGAATACAGACTACAAAGTGTCAGAAAGAATGTCGAGGTATTTAATTTGATGCTCTAATGACTTTGCTAATTCGTCTCCTTCCAATATCTTCCCGAAAACAATTATCATCATCAGGTTGTAATGTTTGGTTAGATGACCATCTCTTGCTCACCTAACCACACATTTCACAATGCTTCACAGAAACTATATGACTCCACTGTATACAATGTTTGTTTGAGATCTTTATAGGTGTTTGTCTGTTTTACCACTTTAGCCTAAAGATAGAATTTTATGCTGTATCTGTTACCAAAGAAACAAAGGTGGTGAAGAAAGGAATTGATGTATTTCACTGGTTAAAACCACGACTGTCTTCGCAAACGAATATCTTTGAATATTCCATCGTTGATATCAACACTTTCGGTTTGTATATATTTATTGTTTCTGCTTTATTTCCTGATTTCCTGACCCCTACAATTTGTAAAAATTCAAAAGCAACATCAATTGTCAACTTCTCTTTCCTTGAATTATGTTCTCTCAGTCTTGTCCTCAGTAACCCTTTGTATTTTAGTGACTTTATTACCTTACTTGGGGTTATATTCTCTCTGTCTTGTCCTTATCCCTTTTTGGGTAACTGGAGCACTTGTTTTATAACTTCTTTGATACAGGCTGACTAAAACAAAACTAGTTCCATTCACATTTTGTGTCACTCTATATTCATTTTCTAACTGATTGGCCTTAAATTTTAGAACATTGCAGATACAACATCTGAGAAGACAAGACCCAATGGGACTTCCAGCACATGGAATTTCTGTGTGAAACACTACTATAAGTGTGACTCGTACAAGCAGGTCCATTTTTTTAACAGATAAATCTCCCTTCAAAGATAATATACAAAACTGGGTGAAAATATTCGAGACCTTCAAATACAGTGGAGAACCTCAATACAATGTCTGAAGACTGTCTTACCCACTCTGTGTGACCCAGGAAGTGTACACAGGACATCAATTAACATAGTTCGAGTGTCTGTTGAACAGAGCTTAAAACAATCGCTGCACAGAAGCCAATGCTTGGGTCTCCACAGAAACTCCACAGCATATGGACTGAAAAATAATTTTGGAAATCGTGTAATTAATTTGAAGACTGATTTTGAGTGGACTCCAAACAGCCATGATTTAAGCCCACCAGATTTCTTTTTTGGTGGGGCTATCTAAAGGATAAGGTATATGTCACCAAACCTAGGACTATCACTGAACTAAAGGAAAGTATCAGGGCGGAGATGAGAGCAATGTCTGTAACAGACTATGCTAAACTTCACCATAGAATGCAAAAAATGCATAGATTCAAATGTGGATCACTTGGAAGATGTGTTGTAACTCTGGACAGAAACATCAGAAGATAGTGAATTGTTGATATGTTGTTTTTAATGATTCAAACTAAATATATTGTGAGTTTCATCAGTTTGTGTCAAAAAATGAATAATGTAGACAAAAATAAAATGGGACTGCTGTGGGGCTTCTTCAGCCAACAAGAGAGTATCTATACAGTGACTTTACTTGCTACAAATAACAGCTAATTTTCTCTCATATCCTATCATTTTAAATATTAAATAATATAGTTCTTCATATAATCTCTGGTAGTTGTGCCATGTAAGTTGCACCCCGTGCACTCTGTAAAGTGGAAGGACATCCAACTGTAGAAACTATACAAAATAATGTGTTGAGAGGACTACTGTTCAGTTATTCCAAGAACAATAAAAATACTTTTGTGCTGGCACCACCACATTAAATCACACCCAGTACACTCTGTAAAGTAGTTGGCAAAATGGAACATATTTGTGTGTGATATTGTTCCTATGAAGACAATAACTTCAATTAAGAACTGACTTAGCAGAAGAAACTAACTTTTCGAGCACACACAGACCAAGATAAATCATGTCAGCTTACCGCACATACCCTACGACATTGTCATAGTCTTTCCATTCCATCTGTATTATATATGATGGTGTCTTATAAAAACAATGTTGTGTTTGTTTCTATCTTACAGTATGTCAGAACAATTGCTCAGGACATGGAAAATGTGACCGATACACAAAACAGTGTTTCTGTGAGGCATTTTGGATGCAGAATTTCATCCGTACAAAACTTTTTCATGGAGAAAACAACTGTGGTAAGTAAAAATGCTCTGTAAAGTGGTAGTGTTGGTGCCTCAATAAAATACACCCAGTACACTCTGTAAAGTGGTAGTGTTGGTGCTACAATGGAATACACCCAGTACACTCTGTAAAGTGGTAGTGTTGGTGCCTCAATAAAATACACCCAGTACACTCTGTAAAGTGTTAGTGTTGGTGCTACAATGGAATACACCCAGTACATTCTGTAAAGTGGTAGTGGTGGTGTCATGATAAAATACACTCTGTAAAGTGATAGTGTGGTGCCACAATAAAACACACCCAGTACACTCTGTAAAGTGATAGGGCTGGTACCATGATAACATACCTCTATTATGCAATTAACACCTGAGGATGTCACCAGGTTCTTATGCAACCTGGCCACTGAAATGTGCATAGTGTTTGCAGAAATAAATAATTAAGGAAATTCAACATATTTGACCTCCTGTCATTTCACTTTATAATACATTTACTCCGTTCCTGCACCACCAACATGATTCAATATGGACATAGAAGATGGATGAGTTGCATAACGTTGAGTGCTTTTCTCATATTACGTCATGGTTAACATTGCAGAATGACCAATTCTACCCAGTGGTAAACCACCAAATTTAAACGTGTGTATATATATATGTAATACAGAGTACCCGACCTCCCATGGGTACAAGCTGAAGCATATAGACAATATGCCCCCACACCCCCCACCGCAAGGTGGTCGTGGAGGTGCCACGGCAAAAAAGCACCCAGCCCACACTGTAAAGTGGACGTGTAGGCGCCACGAAAAAGCACCCAGCACTCACTGTAAATGAGGTTGGTGTTAGGAAGGGCATCCAGCTGTAGAAATCAAGTCAAGATCAGTTCCTGTATGAGCAAGGCATGGTCAGCCGACCAGACACTGCCCACAACAGGACAACCCGTCTAACCCATGCTAGCGTGGAAGAACGGACGTAAAACGGTGATGATGATGATATATATGTATATATATATATATGTAGGAGGTGAGTTTTATTGTAGTACAATAAAGCAATGCAGATATCGGATAATATCTTCCAACGGTTTTCAACCTCTCTATGTAAAACAATATATCTTTCTCAGTTATAAAAGCTATCTCTCTCTCTCTATCTCATCCTTCCTCATTATACTCCTCCCTCTCCACTTTTTACTCTCATCTCCTCCTCTTTCCCCCCCCCCCTCTAAATAAAATATTTTTCCCAATATCACACATCAATCTAAAACTACCTCTCATATGTTGATTTAAAACTGCACTATCCACAAGTGTTTTTTAACCTTCATATCATGTCTTCATGTTTTATCTGATGAAAACACAAATATTATTGCATGATGATATTTGTTTTTGAAATGCGCATAATAAAATACATGGAACTCTTTTAACCATCTTTTGTTCTTATATATATTATATATATATATATGTATATATATATATATTGGAAAACTAAATAACAACAACAAGTACAGTTACAAAAGATGTTAAGTATTAGGTTCACGCTTGAGAGTTGGATATATATATATATACGAGGTATGTCAGAAAAGTTCCAGGACTGATGTCACAAAAGATTTATTTCAAACCCAAACTTTACACTAAGAGTTTTCTCCTTCAAAGTAATCCCCCTGGAGTATGTAACTAATCTTAGTTCTCTGCGACGATCAAACTTTTTTCTTCATAATTTTATATACATGTCCTCTGTTTCAGGTCGTCAAGCAATGAGCACAGAGCAACAAACAAACTTGAAAACTCTGTCAGAAGCACTGGCATTGCTGCAGCAAGTGGTGCAAGAGGTTTAAAGAAGGCCGCGAGGACGTGGAAGATGACCCCAGGAGCGGAAGGCCCTCAACAACCAGGACTGAGGTCAACATTGAGCGCGTCAGGCAGATGGTGTGTAGCGATCGTCGGCAGACTGTTCGACTGATGGCAAATGAGCTGGACATGAATCGGGACAGCGTCTGGAAGATTCTCACTGAAGATTTGGACATGCGGAAAGTCTGCGCGAAGATGGTGCCAAAACTGCTGAACGATGACCAGAAGGGTCGACGCATGCAAGTGTGCCAGGACATCCTCGAACGTCTTGAAACCGAACCAGACTTGCTAGGGACACTCATCACCAGTGATGAGTCATGGATCTTCGAGTACGACCCGGAGGGGACCCGTTTTGAAGACGTGGATGACATCAAAACGGTGTGACGACGGAACTGCGGAGGATCCCGGAACAATCCTTCCAGGAGTGCATGCAAGCGTGGCAGAAAAGGATGGAAAAGTGCATTAGACTCCAGGGGGATTACTTTGAAGGAGGACACTTTTAGTGTGAAGTTTGGGTTTGAAATAAACCTTTTGTGACATCAGTCCTGGAACTTTTCTGACCCACCTCGTATATATTCATTAAAATATGTTACTAAACACTTATTTACATCATAATTTGAACAAAAATTCCGTAGATTTTTGTTTACATTTTACACAAATGTAAACAAAAGTTTTTGTGTGTTCGAAAAGATGAACTTGTTGAAGTATTTATCGATTAAATCGACCCCAGTGTGTATTTTATTTTATCGACCCTGTAAGGATGAAAGGCAAAGTTTACCTCGGCGGGATTTGAACTCAAATCATAAAGGGCCGTAACTCTATGCTGCAAAGCATGGCGTCCGACCCTCTACCAATACTGCCAATCTACTGCCCTGCTCCACATGAAATAATCTGACACAGTGGGAGTTCATATAAATGTTTTTTTAAAATATTATATGTAGTATTGTGCACAGTTTATTGTAATAAATTACCGTATTTTGAGCTGATGTATCTTTTTCACCTACACCTTTCCAGTCTTTATATTTGAAAATAAATTTCTTTATATGTATGTATGTGTGTGTGTATATATATATCATCATCATCATCATCATCATCAACGTTTAACGTCCGTGTTCCACGCTTGCATGGGTTTGGACGGGGGTAGTCCCACTTGAGGCAAGAGTGATTGTCTTGCTCGCATAGGACTGTCTGGCAGGTTTTCTACAGTTGGATGCCCTTCCTAACACCAACCACATTTACAGTGTGGGTCTGGGAGGTTTTTGCCGTGTTGCCTACACGGCCACATTACAGCGTGGACTGTGTGTTTTTTTGTCGTGATTTATATATATATATAACCCATGCAAACATGGACAATAAACATTAAATACTGATGAAGATATATATATATGTAGGAGGTGAGTTTTATTGTAGTACAATAAAGCAATGCAAATATCGGATAAGTAGCACTCTTACATTACATAAAAACAAACTTAAACACTAAATAATTCCTCTAAATTCATAACTCATCCACTCTTCTACTTCGTTTCACAGTATATCCTTAATAACATTAATATTTTTATTTTAATAATACATATTAACAATTTCTTTTCCTCGCACATATTATTAAACCCTTCAATATACAAACCTTAATTTAATATTATTCTTAACCCCCCTTTTTCTCTTCATCAACTTTTAATTTCAAATTCTTTTAACTTATCTATTATCTTCCAACGGCTTTTTAACTTCTCTCTGTGAGACAGTATATATTTTTCTCAGTTGTAAAGGCTATCTCTCTCTCTCTATCACCCATCTCTCCTCCTCTCTCATCCTTCCTTCTTATACTCCTCCCCCACCATTATCTACTTTCATCTCCTCCTCTTTCTCCCCCCCCCCCCCCTCCTCACTTTTTCCCAATATCACACACCAATCTTAAATTATTTTTCATATGTTGATTTAAAACTTCACTATTCACAAGTGTTTTTTAACCTTCATATCATGTATCCCTATTTTATCTGATGAAAACGCAAATATCATCTCATGATATTTGTTTTTGAAATGCGCATAATAAAATACTTGGAACTCTTTTAACCATCTTTTGATCTTATATTATATATATATATATATATTTCTCTATATATTTTCTCTCAATAGATTGGAGTATCCTGTATGTGGTTATTGTGTGTTTCTTGATCGTAGTTGGTATTGCAGGATTTGCTTGGCTCTCCTGCTGCATATGGAAAAGAAGACTATGTCGATGGAGGACTAGAAAACGGCCAAAATACGCTCTACTTTCACAGAATGATAGCGTTAAAGAAAATTTTAAAATGGTAACTAAAAGTGAGTGAGATTCTTTTTTTTTTTTCTGTCCCAAACATCATCATCATAACTTTCTACCCTTTACTGAGCCCACTGGGTGCTTTTTGTCATGGTACCAGCACTACCAGCTTCCAGGATCGGCTGGGTGCATTTTATTGTGGCACCAGCATGACTGCCTTACACTAGGGTACAAATTGTCTCCAGGCTAGAGAGGATTGAAAGACAAGGGAGCATCAGGTGGTAGAGGGGTCCTTGAAGAGGGTGAGATGTATTAGTATATTGTGAAGTGTGTCTTTCTCTCTCCATACTAGCATGGGTTGTACAAGGGAGGGGAATTGAGGATGTAGGTAGAGGTAGGGATCACATCTTTCTTCAATGTTGGCATGGGTTGAGGAAGAGGGGTGAGGGATGTGAGTAGAAGAGAACATTGAAGAGAGAAGATAGGAGAGATGTGAATAGTTCATGGAGGGAGAAGGTTGGGTGAGAGTGGAAAGTATGTTCATAGGTAAAATCCTAAATAATGTTTCATCTTCCTGCTGACCTGCATAGAGTAAGTCTTCTGTCGTACAACAAATCACCATTGAACTCAATCTTAACATGTCCTATGCAAGAACCCAAGTTTTCCTACATCTTCCTCTTCCAGACGTTCCATTGACTTTGAATGATCTGCACCTTTTATGCACCTGTGCATCACATGTCCATATCAGCACAGTTTTCTCTCTTGTACACTGCATCTAATCTCTGTTCTACATAACTTTTCTCTCAGTTCACTAACACTTCATACACTCTGAACACATTTATTGGAGTACACCTCATTTTTTTCTAATCTTCCAACTTCCTCTGCATTCAAGGTCCAAGTCTTATTTTCATGTAGCATCGCAGTTCACAGACAGACATCATCAATCTGCTTGTATGTTTCTGGCAACCAAATTCAATGCACAAGGCATTGGTCAATATGAAGAAGTATTACAGGACGTTTACCCAGGGTACCATGAAATGTGACTGAACCACAAAATATGTACTTGGAAAGTGAACTCCTGTACCACCACCTTAACCACACAGCCATGTCTGTACCACCACCTTAACCACACAGCCATGTCTGTACCACCACCTTAACCCCACAGCCATGTCTGTACCATCTTAACCACACAGCCATGTCTGTACCACCACCTTAACCACACAGCCATTTCTGTACCACCTTAACCACACAGCCATGTCTGTACCACCTTAACCACACAGCCATGTCTGTACCACCACCTTAACCACACAGCCATGTCTGTACCACCTTAACCCCACAGCCATGTCTGTACCACCTTAACCATACAGCCATGTCTGTACCACCTTAACCACACAACCATGTCTGTACCACCTTAACTACACAGCCATGTCTGTACCACCACCTTAACCACACAGCCATGTCTGTACCACCTTAACCCCACAGCCATGTCTGTACCACCTTAACCATACAGCCATGTCTGTACCACCTTAACCACACAGCCATGTCTGTACCACCTTAACTACACAGCCATGTCTGTACCTCCACCTTAACCACACAGCCATGTCTGTATCACCTTAACCACACAGCCATGTCTGTACCACCTTGACCACACAGCCATGTCTGTACCTCCACCTTAACCACACAGCCATGTTTGTACCACCACCTTAACCACACAGTGTCTGTACCACCACCTTAACCACACAGCCATGTCTGTACCACCACCTTAACCACACAGCCATGTCTGTACCACCACCTTAACCACACAGCCTTGTCTGTACCACCTTAACCCCACAGCCATGTCTGTACCACCTTAACCACACAGCCATGTCTGTACCACCTTAACTACACAGCCATGTCTGTACCTCCACCTTAACCACACAGCCATGTCTGTACCACCTTAACCATACAGCCATGTCTGTACCACCTTAACCACACAGCCATGTCTGTACCACCACCTTAACCACACAGACATGTCTGTACCACCTTAACCCCACAGCCATGTCTGTACCACCTTAACCACACAGCCATGTCTGTACCACCTTAACTACATAGCCATGTATGTACCACCTTAACCACACAGCCATGTCTCTATCACCTTAACCACACAGCCATGTCTGTACCACCTTAACCACACAGCCATGTCTATACCACCTTAACCACACAGCCATGTCTGTACCTCCACCTTAACCACACAGCCATGTCTGTACCACCACCTTAACCACACAGTGTCTGTACCACCACCTTAACCACACAGCCATGTCTGTACCACCACCTTAACCACACAGCCATGTCTGTACCTCCACCTTAACCATACAGCCATGTCTGTACCTCCACCTTAACCACACAGCCATGTCTGTATCACCTTAACCACACAGTCATGTCTGTACCACCTTAACCACACAGCCATGTCTGTACCACCACCTTAACCACACAGCCATGTCTGTACCACCTTAACCACACAGCCATGTCTGTAACCCCTTAACCCCACAGCCATGTCTGTACCACCTTAACCCCACAGCCATGTCTGTACCACCTTAACCACACAGCCATGTCTGTAACACCTTAACCCCACAGCCATGTCTGTACCACCTTAACCACACAGCCATGTCTGTACCTCCACCTTAACGACACAGCCATGTCTGTACCACCTTAACCACACAGCCATGTCTGTACCACCTTAACCACACAGCCATGTCTGTACCACCACCTTAACCACACAGCCATCTCTGTACCACCTTAACCACACAGCCATCTCTGTACCACCTTAACCACACAGCCATCTCTGTACCACCTTAACCACACAGCCATGTCTGTACCACCTTAACCACACAGCCATGTCTGTACCACCTTAACCACACAGCCATGTCTGTACCACCACCTTAACCCCACAGCCATGTCTGTACCTCCACCTTAACCCCACAGCCATGTCTGTAACACCTTAACCACACAGCCATGTCTGTACCACCACCTTAACCACACAGCTATGTCTGTACCACCTTAACCACACAGCCATGTCTGTACCACCACCTTAACCACACAGCCATGTCTGTACCCCCCACCTTAACAACACAGCCATGTCTGTACCACCACCTTAACAACACAGCCATGTCTGTATCACCTTAACCACACAGCCATGTCTGTACCACCACCTTAACAACACAGCCATGTCTGTACCACCTTAACCACACAGCCATGTCTGTACCACCACCTTATCCACACAGCCATGTCTGTACCACCTTAACCCCACAGCCATGTCTGTACCACCTCCTTAACCACACAGCCATGTCTGTACCACCTTAACCACACAGCCATGTCTGTACCACCACCTTAACCACACAGCCATGTCTGTACCACCTTAACCACACAGCCATGTCTGTACCACCTTAACCATACAGCCATGTCTATACCACCACCTTAACCACACAGCCATGTCTATACCACCACCTTAACCACACAGCCATGTCTGTACCACCACCTTAACCACACAGCCATGTCTGTACCACCACCTTAACCACACAGCCATGTCTGTACCATCTTAACCACACAGCCATGTCTGTACCCCCCACCTTAACCACACAGCTATGTCTGTACCACCTTAACCACACAGCCATGTCTGTACCACCACCTTAACCACTCAGCCATGTCTGTACCACCTTAACCACAGAGCCATGTCAGTACCACCACCTTAACCACACAGCCATGTCTGTACCACCTTAACCCCACAGCCATGTCTGTACCACCTCCTTAACCACACAGCCATGTCTGTACCACCTCCTTAACCACACAGCCATGTCTGTACCACCTTAACCATACAGCCATATCTGTACCACCTTAACCACACAACCATGTCTGTACCACCACCTTAACCACACAGCCATGTCTGTACCACCACCTTAACCCCACAGCCATGTCTGTACCACCTTAACCACACAGCCATGTCTGTACCACCACCTTAACCACACAGCCATGTCTGTACCACCTTAACCACACAGCCATGTCTGTACCACCACCTTAACCACACAGCCATGTCTGTACCACCACCTTAACCACACAGCCATGTCTGTACCATCACCTTAACCACACAGCCATGTCTGTACCACCTTAACCCCACAGCCATGTCTGTATCACCTTAACCACACAGCCATGTCTGTACCACCACCTTAACAACACAGCCATGTCTGTATCACCTTAACCACACAGCCATGTCTGTACCACCACCTTAACCACACAGCCATGTCTGTACCACCACCTTATCCACACAGCCATGTCTGTACCACCTTAACCCCACAGCCATGTCTGTACCACCTCCTTAACCACACAGCCATGTCTGTACCACCACCTTAACCACACAGCCATGTCTGTACCACCACCTTATCCACACAGCCATGTCTGTACCACCTTAACCCCACAGCCATGTCTGTACCACAACCTTAACCACACAGCCATGTCTGTACCACCTTAACCACACAGCCATGTCTGTACCACCTTAACCACACAGCCATGTCTGTACCACCTTAACCACACAGCCATGTCTGTACCACCTTAATCACACAGCCATATCTGTACCACCACCTTAACCACACAGCTATGTCTGTACCACCACCTTAACCACACAGCCATGTCTGTACCACCACCTTAACCACACAGCCATGTCTGTACCACCACCTTAACCACACAGCCATGTCTGTACCATCTTAACCACACAGCCATGTCTGTACCCCCCACCTTAACCACACAGCTATGTCTGTACCACCTTAACCACACAGCCATGTCTGTACCACCACCTTAACCACTCAGCCATGTCTGTACCACCTTAACCACAGAGCCATGTCAGTACCACCACCTTAACCACACAGCCATGTCTGTACCACCTTAACCCCACAGCCATGTCTGTACCACCTCCTTAACCACACAGCCATGTCTGTACCACCTTAACCATACAGCCATATCTGTACCACCTTAACCACACAGCCATGTCTGTACCACCACCTTAACCACACAGCCATGTCTGTACCACCTTAACCACACAGCCATGTCTGTACCACCTTAACCACACAGCCATGTCTGTACCACCTTAACCACACAGCCATGTCTGTACCACCTTAACCATACAGCCATGTCTATACCACCACCTTAACCACACAGCCATGTCTATACCACCACCTTAACCACACAGCCATGTCTGTACCACCACCTTAACCACACAGCCATGTCTGTACCACCACCTTAACCACACAGCCATGTCTGTACCATCTTAACCACACAGCCATGTCTGTACCCCCCACCTTAACCACACAGCTATGTCTGTACCACCTTAACCACACAGCCATGTCTGTACCACCACCTTAACCACTCAGCCATGTCTGTACCACCTTAACCACAGAGCCATGTCAGTACCACCACCTTAACCACACAGCCATGTCTGTACCACCTTAACCCCACAGCCATGTCTGTACCACCTCCTTAACCACACAGCCATGTCTGTACCACCTCCTTAACCACACAGCCATGTCTGTACCACCTTAACCATACAGCCATATCTGTACCACCTTAACCACACAACCATGTCTGTACCACCACCTTAACCACACAGCCATGTCTGTACCACCACCTTAACCCCACAGCCATGTCTGTACCACCTTAACCACACAGCCATGTCTGTACCACCACCTTAACCACACAGCCATGTCTGTACCACCTTAACCACACAGCCATGTCTGTACCACCACCTTAACCACACAGCCATGTCTGTACCACCACCTTAACCACACAGCCATGTCTGTACCATCACCTTAACCACACAGCCATGTCTGTACCACCTTAACCCCACAGCCATGTCTGTATCACCTTAACCACACAGCCATGTCTGTACCACCACCTTAACAACACAGCCATGTCTGTATCACCTTAACCACACAGCCATGTCTGTACCACCACCTTAACCACACAGCCATGTCTGTACCACCACCTTATCCACACAGCCATGTCTGTACCACCTTAACCCCACAGCCATGTCTGTACCACCTCCTTAACCACACAGCCATGTCTGTACCACCACCTTAACCACACAGCCATGTCTGTACCACCACCTTATCCACACAGCCATGTCTGTACCACCTTAACCCCACAGCCATGTCTGTACCACAACCTTAACCACACAGCCATGTCTGTACCACCTTAACCACACAGCCATGTCTGTACCACCTTAACCACACAGCCATGTCTGTACCACCTTAACCACACAGCCATGTCTGTACCACCTTAATCACACAGCCATATCTGTACCACCACCTTAACCACACAGCTATGTCTGTACCACCACCTTAACCACACAGCCATGTCTGTACCACCACCTTAACCACACAGCCATGTCTGTACCACCACCTTAACCACACAGCCATGTCTGTACCATCTTAACCACACAGCCATGTCTGTACCCCCCACCTTAACCACACAGCTATGTCTGTACCACCTTAACCACACAGCCATGTCTGTACCACCACCTTAACCACTCAGCCATGTCTGTACCACCTTAACCACAGAGCCATGTCAGTACCACCACCTTAACCACACAGCCATGTCTGTACCACCTTAACCCCACAGCCATGTCTGTACCACCTCCTTAACCACACAGCCATGTCTGTACCACCTTAACCATACAGCCATATCTGTACCACCTTAACCACACAGCCATGTCTGTACCACCACCTTAACCACACAGCCATGTCTGTACCACCTTAACCACACAGCCATGTCTGTACCACCTTAACCACACAGCCATGTCTGTACCACCTTAACCACACAGCCATGTCTGTACCACCTTAACCACACAGCCATGTCTGTACCACCACCTTAACCACACAGCTATGTCTGTACCACCACCTTAACCACACAGCCATGTCTGTACCACCACCTTAACCACACAGCCATGTCTGTACCACCACCTTAACCCCACAGCCATGTCTGTACCACCTTAACCACACAGCCATGTCTGTACCACCACCTTAACCACACAACCATGTCTGTACCACCACCTTAACCACACAGCCATGTCTGTACCACCACCTTAACCCCACAGCCATGTCTGTACCACCTTAACCACACAGCCATGTCTGTACCACCACCTTAACCACACAGCCATGTCTGTACCACCACCTTAACAACACAGCCATGTCTGTACCACCTTAACCACACAGCCATGTCTGTACCACCACCTTAACCACACAGCCATGTCTGTACCACCTTAACCACACAGCCATGTCTGTACCACCTTAACCACACAGCCATCTCTGTACCACCTTAACCACACAGCCATGTCTGTACCACCTTAACCACACAGCCATGTCTGTACCACCACCTTAACCACACAGCCATGTCTGTACCACCACCTTAACCACACAGCCATGTCTGTACCACCACCTTAACAACACAGCCATGTCTGTACCACCTTAACCACACAGCGATGTCTGTACCACCACCTTAACCACACAGCCATGTCTGTACCACCTTAACCACACAGCCATGTCTGTACCACCACCTTAACCACACAGCCATGTCTGTACCACCTTAACCACACAGCCATGTCTGTACCTCCACCTTAACCACACAGCCATGTCTGTACCACCTTATCCACACAGCCATGTCTGTACCACCTTAACCCCACAGCCATGTCTGTACCACCTCCTTAACCACACAGCCATGTCTGTACCACCACCTTAACCACACAGCCATGTCTGTACCACCACCTTAACCACACAGCCATATCTGTACCACCTTAACCACACAGCCATGTCTGTACCACCTTAACCACACAGCCATGTCTGTACCACCACCTTAACCACACAGCCATGTCTGTACCACCTTAACCACACAGCCATGTCTGTACCACCTTAACCACACAGCCATGTCTGTACCACCTTAACCACACAGCCATGTCTGTACCACCTTAACCACACAGCCATGTCTGTACCACCTTAACCACACAGCCATGTCTGTACCACCACCTTAACCACACAGACATGTCTGTACCACCTTAACCCCACAGCCATGTCTGTACCACCTTAACCACACAGCCATGTCTGTACCACCTTAACTACATAGCCATGTATGTACCACCTTAACCACACAGCCATGTCTCTATCACCTTAACCACACAGCCATGTCTGTACCACCTTAACCACACAGCCATGTCTATACCACCTTAACCACACAGCCATGTCTGTACCTCCACCTTAACCACACAGCCATGTCTGTACCACCACCACCTTAACCACACAGTGTCTGTACCACCACCTTAACCACACAGCCATGTCTGTACCACCACCTTAACCACACAGCCATGTCTGTACCTCCACCTTAACCATACAGCCATGTCTGTACCTCCACCTTAACCACACAGCCATGTCTGTATCACCTTAACCACACAGTCATGTCTGTACCACCTTAACCACACAGCCATGTCTGTACCACCACCTTAACCACACAGCCATGTCTGTACCACCTTAACCACACAGCCATGTCTGTAACCCCTTAACCCCACAGCCATGTCTGTACCACCTTAACCCCACAGCCATGTCTGTACCACCTTAACCACACAGCCATGTCTGTAACACCTTAACCCCACAGCCATGTCTGTACCACCTTAACCACACAGCCATGTCTGTACCTCCACCTTAACGACACAGCCATGTCTGTACCACCTTAACCACACAGCCATGTCTGTACCACCTTAACCACACAGCCATGTCTGTACCACCACCTTAACCACACAGCCATCTCTGTACCACCTTAACCACACAGCCATCTCTGTACCACCTTAACCACACAGCCATCTCTGTACCACCTTAACCACACAGCCATGTCTGTACCACCTTAACCACACAGCCATGTCTGTACCACCTTAACCACACAGCCATGTCTGTACCACCACCTTAACCCCACAGCCATGTCTGTACCTCCACCTTAACCCCACAGCCATGTCTGTAACACCTTAACCACACAGCCATGTCTGTACCACCACCTTAACCACACAGCTATGTCTGTACCACCTTAACCACACAGCCATGTCTGTACCACCACCTTAACCACACAGCCATGTCTGTACCCCCCACCTTAACAACACAGCCATGTCTGTACCACCACCTTAACAACACAGCCATGTCTGTATCACCTTAACCACACAGCCATGTCTGTACCACCACCTTAACAACACAGCCATGTCTGTACCACCTTAACCACACAGCCATGTCTGTACCACCACCTTATCCACACAGCCATGTCTGTACCACCTTAACCCCACAGCCATGTCTGTACCACCTCCTTAACCACACAGCCATGTCTGTACCACCTTAACCACACAGCCATGTCTGTACCACCACCTTAACCACACAGCCATGTCTGTACCACCTTAACCACACAGCCATGTCTGTACCACCTTAACCATACAGCCATGTCTATACCACCACCTTAACCACACAGCCATGTCTATACCACCACCTTAACCACACAGCCATGTCTGTACCACCACCTTAACCACACAGCCATGTCTGTACCACCACCTTAACCACACAGCCATGTCTGTACCATCTTAACCACACAGCCATGTCTGTACCCCCCACCTTAACCACACAGCTATGTCTGTACCACCTTAACCACACAGCCATGTCTGTACCACCACCTTAACCACTCAGCCATGTCTGTACCACCTTAACCACAGAGCCATGTCAGTACCACCACCTTAACCACACAGCCATGTCTGTACCACCTTAACCCCACAGCCATGTCTGTACCACCTCCTTAACCACACAGCCATGTCTGTACCACCTCCTTAACCACACAGCCATGTCTGTACCACCTTAACCATACAGCCATATCTGTACCACCTTAACCACACAACCATGTCTGTACCACCACCTTAACCACACAGCCATGTCTGTACCACCACCTTAACCCCACAGCCATGTCTGTACCACCTTAACCACACAGCCATGTCTGTACCACCACCTTAACCACACAGCCATGTCTGTACCACCTTAACCACACAGCCATGTCTGTACCACCACCTTAACCACACAGCCATGTCTGTACCACCACCTTAACCACACAGCCATGTCTGTACCATCACCTTAACCACACAGCCATGTCTGTACCACCTTAACCCCACAGCCATGTCTGTATCACCTTAACCACACAGCCATGTCTGTACCACCACCTTAACAACACAGCCATGTCTGTATCACCTTAACCACACAGCCATGTCTGTACCACCACCTTAACCACACAGCCATGTCTGTACCACCACCTTATCCACACAGCCATGTCTGTACCACCTTAACCCCACAGCCATGTCTGTACCACCTCCTTAACCACACAGCCATGTCTGTACCACCACCTTAACCACACAGCCATGTCTGTACCACCACCTTATCCACACAGCCATGTCTGTACCACCTTAACCCCACAGCCATGTCTGTACCACAACCTTAACCACACAGCCATGTCTGTACCACCTTAACCACACAGCCATGTCTGTACCACCTTAACCACACAGCCATGTCTGTACCACCTTAACCACACAGCCATGTCTGTACCACCTTAATCACACAGCCATATCTGTACCACCACCTTAACCACACAGCTATGTCTGTACCACCACCTTAACCACACAGCCATGTCTGTACCACCACCTTAACCACACAGCCATGTCTGTACCACCACCTTAACCACACAGC
Organism: Eledone cirrhosa; assembly: GCA_964016885.1. Lineage (NCBI taxonomy): Eukaryota > Metazoa > Mollusca > Cephalopoda > Octopoda > Eledonidae > Eledone > Eledone cirrhosa. Next base: position 31,338,728 of record OZ024755.1, read on the forward strand.
CATGTCTGTACCATCTTAACCACACAGCCATGTCTGTACCCCCCACCTTAACCACACAGCTATGTCTGTACCACCTTAACCACACAGCCATGTCTGTACCACCACCTTAACCACTCAGCCATGTCTGTACCACCTTAACCACAGAGCCATGTCAGTACCACCACCTTAACCACACAGCCATGTCTGTACCACCTTAACCCCACAGCCATGTCTGTACCACCTCCTTAACCACACAGCCATGTCTGTACCACCTTAACCATACAGCCATATCTGTACCACCTTAACCACACAGCCATGTCTGTACCACCACCTTAACCACACAGCCATGTCTGTACCACCTTAACCACACAGCCATGTCTGTACCACCTTAACCACACAGCCATGTCTGTACCACCTTAACCACACAGCCATGTCTGTACCACCTTAACCACACAGCCATGTCTGTACCACCACCTTAACCACACAGCTATGTCTGTACCACCACCTTAACCACACAGCCATGTCTGTACCACCACCTTAACCACACAGCCATGTCTGTACCACCACCTTAACCCCACAGCCATGTCTGTACCACCTTAACCACACAGCCATGTCTGTACCACCACCTTAACCACACAACCATGTCTGTACCACCACCTTAACCACACAGCCATGTCTGTACCACCACCTTAACCCCACAGCCATGTCTGTACCACCTTAACCACACAGCCATGTCTGTACCACCACCTTAACCACACAGCCATGTCTGTACCACCACCTTAACAACACAGCCATGTCTGTACCACCTTAACCACACAGCCATGTCTGTACCACCACCTTAACCACACAGCCATGTCTGTACCACCTTAACCACACAGCCATGTCTGTACCACCTTAACCACACAGCCATCTCTGTACCACCTTAACCACACAGCCATGTCTGTACCACCTTAACCACACAGCCATGTCTGTACCACCACCTTAACCACACAGCCATGTCTGTACCACCACCTTAACCACACAGCCATGTCTGTACCACCACCTTAACAACACAGCCATGTCTGTACCACCTTAACCACACAGCGATGTCTGTACCACCACCTTAACCACACAGCCATGTCTGTACCACCTTAACCACACAGCCATGTCTGTACCACCACCTTAACCACACAGCCATGTCTGTACCACCTTAACCACACAGCCATGTCTGTACCTCCACCTTAACCACACAGCCATGTCTGTACCACCTTATCCACACAGCCATGTCTGTACCACCTTAACCCCACAGCCATGTCTGTACCACCTCCTTAACCACACAGCCATGTCTGTACCACCACCTTAACCACACAGCCATGTCTGTACCACCACCTTAACCACACAGCCATATCTGTACCACCTTAACCACACAGCCATGTCTGTACCACCTTAACCACACAGCCATGTCTGTACCACCACCTTAACCACACAGCCATGTCTGTACCACCTTAACCACACAGCCATGTCTGTACCACCTTAACCACACAGCCATGTCTGTACCACCTTAACCACACAGCCATGTCTGTACCACCTTAACCACACAGCCATGTCTGTACCACCTTAACCATACAGCCATGTCTATACCACCACCTTAACCACACAGCCATGTCTGTACCACCACCTTAACCACACAGCCATGTCTGTACCACCACCTTAACCACACAGCCATGTCTGTACCATCTTAACCACACAGCCATGTCTATACCACCACCTTAACCACACAGCCATGTCTATACCACCACCTTAACCACACAGCCATGTCTGTACCACCACCTTAACCACACAGCCATGTCTGTACCACCACCTTAACCACACAGCTATGTCTGTACCACCTTAACCACACAGCCATGTCTGTACCACCACCTTAACCACTCAGCCATGTCTGTACCACCTTAACCACAGAGCCATGTCAGTACCACCACCTTAACCACACAGCCATGTCTGTACCACCTTAACCCCACAGCCATGTCTGTACCACCTCCTTAACCACACAGCCATGTCTGTACCACCTCCTTAACCACACAGCCATGTCTGTACCACCTTAACCACACAGCCATATCTGTACCACCTTAACCACACAACCATGTCTGTACCACCACCTTAACCACACAGCCATGTCTGTACCACCTTAACCACACAGCCATATCTGTACCACCTTAACCACACAACCATGTCTGTACCACCACCTTAACCACACAGCCATGTCTGTACCACCTTAACCACACAGCCATGTCTGTACCACCACCTTAACCACACAGCCATGTCTGTACCACCACCTTAACAACACAGCCATGTCTGTACCACCTTAACCACACAGCCATGTCTGTACCACCACCTTAACAACACAGCCATGTCTGTACCACCTTAACCACACATCCATGTCTGTACCTCCTCCATCAGAAAATATCTAGAAATGGATTTAATTCAAATGTTTTTAGTATCCTTGCCAGTGAACAGATTGTTGTGAAAATTTGCTGTATAAGATAAAAGAGTTTTATTGTTCATGAGATGCGGTGACAGTATTAAGAGTTAACCCTATTGCATTTAAACCGGCTGTATCCGGCCATAAATCCTTCACCTCTTTCTGTTCAAACCGGCCATAACCGGCTGCTCATGCCAATGTTAAGGTATTGTCCTCAAAATAAATAAGATCAAAATCTCGTAGATTCGATATTATGTGAGATAATTATGTGAGATAAAGCCTTTTCTATGAAAATATAGTAAATATAGAGTAATGTGAATGTTATGTAAGATAAAGCCTTTTCTATGAAAATATAGTAAATATAGAGTAATGTGAATGTTATGTGAGGTAAAGCCTTTTCTATGAAAATATAGTAAATATAGTAAATATAGAGTAATGTGAATGCTAAAGGGTTAAACGAGTGAAACCGTATATTAGGAATATGTCAATGGTGATATTATTGTAACATTTACAGTTTGTACTCAAAGTAATTTGTGTACTGTTTACTCTTTTCAGCTCGTTTAAAAGCGAAGACAGGGACTCCTGCCAGCGAATCAGATCTTTCAAGTGAAGATACATTGTTTGTGAACCACAAAAGCCATAATGGACAAATCTGGCCTAAAAACGGAATAAACCAACACATAAGATCAAATATGTTAACCTAGGATTTAAACTAACTTTTTAAGTGCAACATATTAACATTGTGAGAGCTGGAGACTTTGAAATAAAAACTTGTATGGAGATAATTACTACAGCAATATGGGAAAAACTCCACTTTTTTTAAAACGCTCCCATTAAAAAATGCTGGTTGCCATAACAACTTGGCAGTCTTAGTTTATTTTTGCACTGTGTGTATGTGTGTGTGAGACGTTGTGAGACTGTGTGTGTATGTGTGTGAGACTGTGTGTGTGTGTGTGTAAGACATTGTGAGACTGTGTGTGTGTGTGTGTGTGTGTGAGACTGTGTGTGTGTGTGTGAGACTGTGAGACTATGTGTGTGAGACTGTGTGTGTGAGACATTATGAGACTGTATGTGTGTGTGTGTGTGAGTGTGAGAGAGAGAGAGACCTCTCTGTTGACCAGTAAACACCTCAGACCTCGAATGTCCCCTTATATAGAAGAATCCTTCTTTCACATTTCAGGTGTCACTCTCAGTCCCCCCCCTCTCTCTCTCTATGTCTCTCTCTCACCCTTTTTCACTCTCTCTCTCTCTCTCTCTCACTCCCAGTCTCTCCATCACCCCAATAATAGCCAAGTCCCAGCTGATCTCAAATACAATGTCTTTTTCCATATCAACAACTTTCTATGTGATAAGATGTGTGTGTGTGTGTGTGACATGTCAGTGTGTGTGTGTGTGACATGTCTGTGTGTGTGTGTGTGACAGACATGTCAGTGTGTGTGTGTGTGTGTGTGTGACATGTCTGTGTGTGTGTGTGACATGTCTGTGTGTGTGTGACAGACATGTCAGTGTGCTTGTGACGTGTGTGTAACATGTCAGTGTGAGTGTGTGACATGTCAGTGTGTGTGTGTGATGTGTGTATAACATGTCAGTGTGTGTGTGATGTGTGTAACATGTCAGTGTGTGACATGTCAGTGGGTGTGTGTGACATGTCAGTGTGTGTGTGTGTGATGTGTGTGTAACATGTCAGTGGGTGTGACATGTCAGTGGGTGTGTGACGTGTGTGTGACATGTCAGTGTGTGTGTCTTTGAAAAGTTTGTTCCTTCCAGAAACTTCTTTACTTTGCCTTTTAGATGACTGTAAACATCTAAACTACCACTACAACACTACCACCACAACACTACCACAACACTACCACCACAACACTACCACTACCACCACAACACTACCACCACAACACTACCACTACCACCACAACACTACCACCACAACACTACCACCACAACACTACCACAACACTACCACCACAACACTACCACCACAACACTACCACAACAACACTACCACAACAACAACACTACCACAACAACACTACCACCACAATACTACCACAACAACCCTACCACCACAACACTACCACAACAACACTACCACTACAACACTACCACCACAACACTACCACCACAACACTGCCACCACAACACTACCACAACAACACTACCACCACAACAATACCACACTACCACCACAACAATACCACACTACCACCACAACACTACCACCACAACACTAACACCACAACACTAACACCACAACACTAACACCACAACACCACCACCACAACACTACCACCACTAAGCTACCACACTACCACCAGAACACTACCACCACAACACTACCATTACTACCAACACACCACCACCACACTACTACCACCACCACCACCACACCACCACACTACCACCACCACCACACCACCACACTACTACCACCACACCACCACACTACTACCACCACCACACCACCACCACCACCACACTACCACACTACTATCACCACCACACCACACCACCACACCACCACACTACCACCACCACCACCACACCACCACACTACCACACTACTACCACCACCACACCACCACCACCACACCACCACACTACCACCACCACCACACCACCACACTACCACACTACTACCACCACCACACCACCACACTACCACACTACTACCACCACCACACCACACCACCACCAATCCCAAGAACCAATAAAGTGTTATGGTGTCTGAAAATATTTCACTGTAAAATATCTTTTACATTCTTGTTGTTTTATTTGCCACATGTGGCGTGTGTGTCACATGTCTTGTGTGTCACATGTCTTGTGTGTCACATGTGACGCGTGTGTATGTCACGTGTGTCACATGCATGTGTGTGAGTATTATGTGTACACGTGTGTGTATATATTATGTATACATGTATATGGGGTACATGTGTGTGTGTGTATATATATATATATATATATGTGTGTGTGTACATACTGCACACATGTGTGTGTATAGTCTACATGTATGTGTGTGTGTACCCTACACACATATGACATGCTGAGGTAAGTGAAACCTAAGCTGTTAGAGTTGCGGCCCTTTACATTCTGAGTTCAAATCCTGCCGAGGTTAGCTTGCTGGCAATTATGTTGTTTAGTCCTCTAGGAAACTAAGTGTAGAAGAATGTCACATGAGAGCAGTACTGACCTTATACAGAAGAACAGTCACATGAGAGCAGTAGTAACCTTATACAGAACAGTCACATGAGAGCAGTACTACACCTTATACAGAGGAGATGTCACATGAGAGCAGTACTGACCTTATACAGAGGAGCTGTCACGTGAGAGCAGTACTGACCTTATACAGAGGAGCTGTCACGTGAGAGCAGTACTGACCTTATACAGAGGAACAGTCACATGAGAGCAGTACTGACCTTATACAGAGGAGCTGTCACGTGAGAGCAGTACTAACCTTATACAGAGGAGCTGTCACGTGAGAGCAGTCCTAACCTTACACAGAGGAGCTGTCACAGGAGAGCAGTACTGACCTTATACAGAGGAGGTGTCACAGGAGAGCAGTACTGACCTTATACAGAGGAGGTGTCACAGGAGAGCAGTACTGACCTTATAACCAACTGATAACCTGGTTCTTCTAGCTGGTTCTGTGGAAGAGCTAGAGAAGGAATTCAGATTGTGGAAACTGAACTTAGAATCAAAAAGATTCAGGGTAACCTTAGTAAAGATCAAAGTCTTATTTAGTAGGTAAAAAGAGAGGACTCCAGTTCCCTCAGGGAGATGGCTATACTCAGTATATAAAGGAGTGGGTGGGAACTGTATATAATGTAAAACATGGGTACACAAGAGGTGTAGTGGGATTGTAGGCAGATTAACCAGAAAAGGTAGAAAGATGTACAGGAGTACATATATTTATATATTTATATATATAATTAGATACTTAGTAAAATCGAATCCCTGGTGGTGTGCAAGCAAATTCGGCCTACTATATGGAATAATGAGTTAGCAAAGCACTCGATAAGATAGGTCCTTAGAGTAATAACATACGTTTAAATAGCTTGACAAATCAAACATTGTGGTAGGCAAAATCTAACACGATATACCAAAGTAACAAAAGAACTAACAGTTTGAGAAAAATACACCTGGACAAAATCAAATATCAGACTTACGTGACAGGCAAGCTCGTGGTATTCATGATTGAACAGAGGATTCAGTTCATCAACAGGTTTTCGTTCTACCGAGGACGGGGCGAAAAGGCTAAATGTTGCCGCTAAGCTGCAGCGTATCGTATATTTAGCTGTCACGTGTTATTTCCAGCAAGGGAACGGATGAAGAACCCAAGAGCACACACTTCGTCCATTCCCATGTCGATTCAATTTGGATGGTCTCGGAAACATAACCTCATTATGTAACAAGTTGTCTGACGATGTCGCGACACTGGTGCACGGAACAGTGTGGCCACTGTCGCATTTGAAATATATATCACAGCATTATTATTAAAAGACTTGAACATCTGAAACTACTTCGCTTTTCCTTATTCGATATTTACTCCGTCACTCCTATGTGGAATAAGTACGTTGAGTGCTTGAATTGAATTGCATCAATGTTTACCCTAAGAATATATATATAAATAAATATATATATAAATATATATATTTATATATATATTTATATATATAAATATATATATATGAAATATAAGAATCAAAGAACTGTTCAAAACATTATTATGCTTACAGCTGTTTCCTCCAAACCGAGGTTTGGATTCTTCGGAGCAATTTATTAATGCATGGACAGTTATATGACCTCCTTTTCAGCCGAGAGACATATAACTAATACTATAAATATATATATTTATATATATATTTATATATATAAATATATATATTTATTTTTGTGGTAATTTTGAATTGTGTGCTTTTTCTCTATGTGGTTTCCGAATCGGAAATGTTGAAATTATTGTGTTGTATCAGATGAAAGAATGGTATTTAACTAATGTATTGGTACGCGATGGGGCCCACCCACAGCCCTGGCGGACAGAATGGGGAAGGCGTTTCCCCGGAGAACCGCAAGGGAGATGCGCTGGAAATATATATATATATATATATAAATATATATATATATATATATAAATATATATATATATATATATATATATATATAAATATATATATATATATATATAAATATATATATATATATATATATATATATATAAATATATATATATATATATAAATATATATATATATATAAATATATATATATATAAATATATATATATATATATATATATATATAAATATATATATATATATATATATAAATATATATATATATATATATATAAATATATATATATATATATAAATATATATATATATATATATATATATATATATATATATATAAATATATATATATATATATATATAAATATATATATAAATATATATATAAATATATATATAAATATATATATAAATATATATATATATATATATATAAATATATATATATATATAAATATATATATATATATATAAATATATATATATATATGTCAATGCAAATCAGGATGTTGTTGGGGATAAATGTGTCCGGGATGATGCCGGTGTACTTAGTGTCACGAATGATCAGAAAAAGGAGGCCTGGAAATGTCATTATGAGAGACTGATGAATGTGGAGAACAAATGGGAGAGAGAGAAATTGCCCTTGGTAGATCCGACAGAGGGACCAGCTATTGAGATGGACAAATATAGGGTCCAAGAGGCGATTAGGGAAATGAAAAATGGTAAGGCTGCTGGACCATCGGGAATAGTTGCTGAGGTGCTGAAGGCATCAGGGGACGTAGGCACTAAACTGGTTGCACGCATCATCAATCAGGCTATATATCGTGGTGTCATACCCAAAGACTGGTGCAGCAGTATTCTCATAAATTGCTACAAAGGTAAAGGGGATGCTTTGGAGAGGAGCAATTATAGGGGTATAAAACTGATAGATCAGGTTATGAAAGTGGCAGAAAGGATTTTAGCACAACTAATTAGAGAAAGGGTCAAACTAGATGAGATGCAGTTTGGTTTTGTGCCTGGGAAGAGTACAACAGATGCCCTCTTCTTGGTGAGACAATTGCAAGAGAGGTTCTTAGAGAAGAATAAGCCACTATACTTAGCCTTTGTTGACCTAGAGAAGGCTTTGATAGGCTACCCCGATCTGTCATCTGGTGGTCCCTAAGGAAGCTGGGTGTTGAGGAATGGCTTGTGAGGACAGTGCAAACTTTGTACAGAGGTACTCTCAGTAAAGTCAGGGTAGGAATGGAGTTTAGTGAGGAATTTCAGATACAAGTAGGAGTACATCAGGGTTCGGTCCTCAGCCCACTCTTGTTCATTATAGTCCTCCAAGCCATAACAGAGGAGTTTAAGACTGGCTGTCCATGGGAACTTCTCTATGCTGACGATCTGGTTCTTATAGCAGAATCAGTAGAGGAGCTAGAGAATAAATTCTGGCTATGGAAACAGCAGTTGGATGCAAGAGGACTGAGAGTGAATCTAGCTAAGACAAAAGTGTTGATGAGTAGAAAAGAGGACAAAACCCCGATTCCGTCAGGGAAATGGCCATGTTCGATATGCAGAAAAGGAACTGGCATAAATTCTATAAAATGCACACAATGCAGATCCTGGGTACACAAGAGATGTAGCGGGATAGCAGGCAAACTAACAGGTAGGGAGAAATATGTATGCAGTAGATGTACAGGGAAATTAGACAGTAGAAGTCGCATTGATAGACACATTTTTCAAATGCAGGAGGGCGCTATAGAAGTGGTGGATAGCTTCCGGTACCTAGGAGATCAGATTAGCATGGGAGGAGGGTGTTCCGAGGCCATAGTATCTAGAATAAGGACGGGTTGGAAGAAGTTTAGGGAGCTGCTTCCTCTGCTGACGAAGAAGGGTTTCTCCCTGCGTACGAAAGGCCGGTTGTATGATGCCTGTGTGAGGAGCGTGATGCTGCATGGTAGTGAGACATGGGCAACAACTGCAGAGGATATGCAACGGCTGGAGAGAAATGAGGCAAGCATGCTCCGTTGGATGTGCAGTGTAAATGTGCGTGAACGACCCAGCATAAATGTGTTGAGAGAGAAACTGTGTCTGAGAGGGATAGAATATAGTGGACGGGAGAGGCGACTGAGGTGGTATGGACATGTGATGCGCATGGAGGATGACCGATGGGTGAAGAAGTGCCAGGAATTGCCAGTTGAAGGAAGACGTGGTAGAGGTAGACCACGAAAAACATGGGCGGAGGTGGTGAGAACAGACCTCAGATCATTGAAGCTCATGGTGGAGATGACGAAGGACCGTGACGAGTGGAGAGATGCTGAATAAGACCCGTCCCACCCTTGCAAGCAGGGAAAAGCGGACGTAAAATGATGATGATGATGATGATTATATATATATATATAAATATATATTCAGGTTTGAGGTTCACCACTGGATAGAGCTGGTCAATTCCGTATGGTCAATCTTAATGTAATAATATGGAGAGTACTCAACGTAAAGCAGTTCAACCGTCTTTGTTTTTGTAGTTGGTGGTGCTAGTACGGAGTTAAATATTATAATGAAATGACAGGAGGCTGGACTTGTGTAAATCCTTGAAAGGTTTATTATACTATGATCATTTAAATGACCGGGTTCCGTATGAATCCGGTGATATCATCAGGTATTCGAAATATAATAAGTGAATGTAATAACCACCCACTGATCTCAGACCCATACCCCCACTGGACCCCCACCTGCTCCTTGTGGCTACTGATGCAGATATCATGTCCGCCATCAGGTCCTTCCCAGCTCGCAGCTGCGGAGGTGTTGATGGTCTCCGACCAGGCCACCTCACGGAGTTGACATTCCCCTTCTCCGCTGAGGCCGGGTGCCGCCTTCTGAGTGCAATTGTGGCACTCACCATTAGGCTCATTCATGGTGCCCTTGATCCTTACGCCCGAGGCCTCTTTTTTTCGGCCAGCCTCACTGCTCTCAGGAAGAAAGAGGGTGGCATACACCCCATTGCTGTGGACAATGTCTTCCGGAGGCTGGCTGCCAATGTGATCTGCAAGTCCGTCACACACGAACTGGGTGAAGAGTTTAGTCCGGTGCAACTGGGTGTCGGCGTGTCCGGTGGCTGTGAGGGAGCCTCTCATGCAATCAGGCAGTTCTTCAGCAGCTGCCCATCGGTACCGGCATCCAGGGACTCCAGGCACCCCATTGTCAAGCTTGACATGAGGAATGCCTTTAACTCTTTACGCCGGGAACATCTGCTCGAGGCCTGCCTCAGCCGAGCCCACTCTGCCTACCCGCTGGCCTACCTGTCATATGGAGCCTCGAGCATGCTCCTAGCTGCTGATATAGTCATACCCTCGGCTACTGGGGTCCAACAGGGCGACCCTTTGGCACCCCTCCTGTTCGCCCTTGGTATTGACCACATCGCCCGGTGTATCACGGCCCCTCTCAACGTTTGGTATCTGGATGATGCTACGTTGGGCGGGCCTGTACGGACGGTCTGCTAAGACCTTCAATCGGTGATTCCTGCCCTGGCGGGAATCGGCCTCCAGGTCAACTCGGCCAAGTCGGAGGTGGTGAACGTCAGCCTCGATGCTGCGAGCTTTGCAGCCTCCGTCTTGGACGTGCTGTCCATTCTCCGCCAGGTTCAGGTGACCCCCCAAAGAGGATGTCCTCATCCTCGGGTCACCGATCCACCCGCCGGCAATCCGCTCCACCATCAGGTCCAGGCTTCAACAGCTCCAGACTCTCACGAGCCGACTGGGCTTGATTGATGGCCACCCAGCTCTCTTTCTGCTGAGGAACTGCTTCGCCATGCCGAAGCTCCTCTATACACTCCACAGCGCTCCATGCTACACCCAGACATCTCTCCTCGCTGACCTCGATACTTGTATCTGAGCAGCAGCCGAGGGGATATGCAATGTCAAGTTTGACGACATAGGGTGGCAACAAGCCACTTTACCGGTCAGGTATGGCGGCCTAGGCCTCCGATCCCCGATCTCACTAGCTTTGTCGGCGTATCTTTCGTCAGTAACCTCGTGCCGCGTCCTCGTCAGCAGGGTTCTTCAAAACACAACAGAACCCTCTGTGTACAGAGAACGTGAGGCCGCCTGTGAGACGTGGGACCGGATGGGACTTAGCCCAGTAGACGTTCCTCCTCCTTCTTCCCCTGTTGACGTCAAGTCCCCCCAACGCACTTGGGATGCCATCAGTGCAGCCTGGCCTCAGACAGGCTCATGCGCCAGCTTGACCAGCACCGCCTTGCTTGTTTTCGTGCGGCCTCCAAACCCCACAGTGGTGCCTGGCTCCATGCTCTGCCCTCCTTCTCCACTGGTACGCAGCTAGACAACCATTGCCTGCGAATCGGTGTTTCCCTGAGGCTCGGTCCGGATCTGCCAGCCACACCAATGTTGCTGCGGTTCCACCGTGGACTCTTTCGGCCTCCACCCGCTTTCCTGTCGCCACAGTGCCGGCCGCATTCCACGCCATACTGCCCTCAACGAGATCATTAAGCGTGGTTTGGACGCTGCAGGCTTCCCTTCTCAGCTCGAGCCGGTGGGGCTGGATCGAGGGCACGGCAAAAGGCCAGATGGCATGACCATCTTCCCGTTGCGCGGTGGCAAACCCCTCGTCTGGGATGCCACTTGCACCGACACTTTCTGCAGCCGCAACCTGGTGCAGTCTGCGACTGACCCAGGTTCTGCTGCACGTCGGGCTGAGGGGGCCAAACTCCTCAAATACCGGTCGCTCTCCGACAGGTTTCCGGTCGTTCCCCTGGCAGTGGAAACTTCTGGTGTCCTCGGCCCCAGGGCTACCTCCTTATTCACCACCATAGGTGCTGAGCTGGCCAGCTGCAGGTGTGAGCCTCACGAGTTGGAGTGGCTTTTCCAGCGTCTCCCTTGCCGTCCTCCGGCGAAACACCTTCTCCATTCTGTCCGCCGGGCTGTGGGTGGGCCCCATCGCGTACCAATACATTAGTTAAATACCATTCTAACTAGGAAACCGAATGATTCTCGGCTTCAGAAATAACGTTTAATAAAATATATGTGTATAAATACATATATTTTTTTAAATACATATATATATATATATATATTATATACATATTTATAATATATATATATATATACATTATATATGTATGTATTAATATATATAGTAATTATTTATTATTAATATAAATATATATATACTATATATAAAATGGGAAGTATACAATCTAAAAAGAATCGAACTCACGATCGTGAAATCGCAATGGCTTTAAATACTTTGCACATGCGCACTGGTGTCTAAATTTTTGCGCATGTGTAATTGGCCTAATTCTCTTTCGCAAAAACAAAATGGCCGCTGTAACAATTTCTATTTTTTCTAACCCGAATGAAAAACGTTAACAATTTGGATTTTACTATTTATAAGGAGGTAAAGTAAAGTTTTATTTTATGTTGAACAGTTTTATGTTTATTTCCTTCCATAAACGTCAGCAGTAATTATTGAAACGATAGTTTTGTTTAGCTACTGCAACATCTCCATGTAGTGTTGTATTTCAATGGTGCTCATTGTTACGTGATAGGTTGATCATTCTACATTATCTTATGCAAGAACGTTACGTTTCCAAAGCAATCCAGGTTAAAGACAGGGGAACAGACAGATATGATGTTGTCATTGCTTATATCTGTTCCACTTTACATGTGTGTGCAGTTGATTGTCAATAGTAAGCAGTTAGAACCATTGAAGTAAACCTACATGGCACACCAAAACCACCCTCCTCCATAGTTGGTCAATTCAGGGTGAGAGGGTGATTGAAGCCGTTTAAGGACGTATATTTCTCGTGGGAACCTCTACGGGTAGCTACTTCTCGTATGATCCTCTTGGTCAATGCCAGGTTGCTACTCGTGGGAACCTCTACGGGTAGCTACTTCTCGTATGATCCTCTTGGTCAATGACATGAGCACTTTAAAGGCGTAAACATCTCGTACGATCCTCTACAGCCAGCTAAACCATAATCAGTGCCTACTTAGAGGGCGTAAACATCTCGTACGATCCTCTACAGCCAGCTAAACCATAATCAGTGCCTACTTAGAGGGCGTAAACATCTCGTACGATCCTCTACAGCCAGCTAAACCATAATCAGTGCCTACTTAGAGGGCGTAAAGATCTCGTAGGATCCTCTACAGCCAGCTAAACCCTGGTCACTAAAACCACCCTCCTCCACAGTTGGTGAATTCCAGGTGAGAGGGCGATTGAAGCACTTTAAGAGCGTAAACATCTCGTACGATCCTCTACAGCCAGCTAAACCTTGGTCAATGCCAGGTTAGATGGTGAAATAAGCAGTTTAAGGCCGTATACTTCTCGTGGGATCCTCTACGCCCAGCTAAACCATGATCAGTGCCTGTTTAGAGAGGGTGTAAACATCTCGTAGGAACCTCTACAGCCAGCTAAACCCTGGTCAATGTCGTGAGAGGGCGATTGAAGCACTTTAAGGGCGTAAACTTCGATAATGTCTGGTCAGTGACACTTTCAAAAACACACATTTCATATAGATTTTTTGGCATACATGACTTTTAACGGTCTGAAAAATGAAAGTAAATTTATTTTCATTTTCGAACGTCGTATTTACATTTTGTGTGTTTAGATCTAAATTAGTTACTGAGATTAAAGACAAAATCAGAGCCTTTGTCGTTTTAACTGATTATATATATGTGTGTGTGTAGTTGACGGTTGAGAGAAGAGTACTCAATACCAAAGTAATCTTGTAATGAGGCTTGCAGAATGGTGAGTCCGCCATTCTGGACGCTGCTACCTTGTAGAAGTCCCAAATCGAAGCTCTGACATTCTTGTCCCCATCATTCAGCAGGGATTTTGCCAGGCAGCCGCATCATCTCCGATGGTTGGGCTTCCTATTCGGAAATTGAAGGTTGGATTTACGTTCATGATGTTGTGGTGCACGAACGGAACTTTGTAGATCCTGCGGACTCTGATGTGCACACACAGCTCATAAAGAACACATGGAGCCGTGCAAAGAAGAAGCTTCGTCGCCAGCATGTTTCCTTTAAACACACACACAAAATGTAAACACGACGTTCGAAAATAAAAATAAATTTACTTCCATTATTGCGACCTTTTTATGCAGCTGTCATCCTTCATACGCATCACATGTCCATACCAACGCATCCGCTTCTCCTGCACACAACATTTGATTCCTCTTATGCTCAGTCTCTCTCTCAATTCATTTATGCTTTGTCGTTCGCGTATATTACTATTACACATCCATCGGAGCATGCAGGCTTCGTTTCTCTCTAATCTACGTAAGTCTTCCACCTTCAGCCCCCAGGTCTCACTACCATGTAACATTGCTGTTCGGATACACGCATCATACAGTCTGCCTTTCATTTTGAGGGAGAAGCCTTTTGCAGCTAGCAGTGGCAGTAGCTCCCTGAACTTCTTCCATCCCGTTCTTACCCTAGTCATTGTACTTTCTGAACACCCACCTCCGCTGCTAATTCGGTCACTAGGTAGCAGAAGCTGTCTACTGTTCCTCCCAGAGATTGGTGGTACTTGTTTCCTGTTTGCTGTTCCAGCACAGCTGCTGCATGTGAAGCCTACATTCTTAATTAAGCTTCCTGAGATCCCGCTACATCTCTTGTGTACCCATTGTTTGCATTTGGGGCAGAGAATGGAGTTCCTACCTACACCTTTCCTACATACTGAGCAAGGCCATTTCCCTGAGGGGATCTGGGTTCTGTTTTCTTGTCCTTACAAGGTCCTTAGTCTTTGTCATGTTGACTTTGAGACCCTTTCTTTCTAGTCCCTGCTTCCAAGTTTGGAATTTCTTCTCTGTAACATAGAACCATTTACATTCTTAGTTTCTTCATTTACTTTCTTTGTTCCTTTTCAACACTTCATTAACATTCTTAGTTTCCTCTAATTAAATGTATATATAATTGTTTCTACATTTGGCACAAGGCCAGCAGATTACTGGTACTTTATTTTATCGACCCCGTAAGGGTGAAAGGCAAAGTTAACCTCGATCTCAGTTCAAATCCCGTCGAGATTAACTTTGCCTTTCATCCTTACGGGGTCGATAAAATAATGTACTGGATAATTGCTGGCCTTGTGCCAAAAGTAGAAACTATTATATATACATTTAAATAGAGGAAACTAAGAATGTATATATAATAAAAGACAAAATTGGATGAATTTTATCAAGTTTAATATTGTTTTTATTGATAACGTATGTTCATTTCTTTTTACAGATGTCCAGACTTCAAGTTCGTATCCTGTGGGAATGGCGTAGTTTCTGTTAATAAAGAAAGTTTTCATTTTATTTTATTTTGACAAAAATGAATAAAGAAAGTTTACATATTATATACGAATTGTGTTAATTTTACTTTAACAAAAATGAATAAAGAAATCAAGTCCACAAGAAACTGAGTAAGACGTACTAAAAAGAACGTAAGTGTACGAAGTTTCTAAATAAGAAACTAAAAATGTCGAAAAAAAAACCTATATGAAACGCGACGCCATCTTGTTTTTTTTTTTATTTCTCCACTTTAGAGGCATCAGATACTCATGCATGGTTAAAGGCATGGAGCGAGGAACTGATGCCTCTAAAGTGGAGAAATAAAAAAAAAAATTAACGGGGGGGCCCCCTCTGTGATGGAAATTTAAAAAAAAATTTGAATAGTTGCTTCCCTTACTTTTTACAAAGAGAAGTCATTAGAAGCCATTTATTAGGCTAATTTTTTTTCATTGTCAAACAATATGTAGAATTTTTTAATATTTTTTCTCGTAAATAATGTGTAAAGATTCTTTTATTAACAAAATCTTTTTTCATACAATTTGTAAATTTTATTAACAGACACTTCGACTTGTAGAAATATTCCCTCAGTGGTTACGGCAAACAACACAGCATATGACCGAGAAGGCTGGATGGACATCTGTAAGAAAAATGAAATAAGAAAAACTATGAGAATCATTTACATACGTTGTCAATAAAAATGTTTAAACTTCATCAAATTCTTCCAGTTTTGTCATATTTTGTACATAAATATGAAGATAAATTTGTTTTGCGAGGTTTTTTATATGAAATCGTGTATCGAAACAAATATTGTTATACTTGGGGAGGGTTATATTGTTGTAATAATATTGCCAGAAATAATAACAGAACACACTATAAAGATATATATTTAAATACTCACGTTGTCAATTAAACAAGGGTGTGCGGGCAACATAATGATCTGTCGGTTGTGAAGTTACGGATTTCAATAAACCAAATGAATATGACCTCGGATTTTTTATTGATATATATATATATATACTAGCAGCAGTACCCAGCGTTGCCTGGGTAAGTAAAATATCTGCTTTGATGAAAAGGTGTTGATCTTAGCGACTGCTTCTCGATGACTCATCTATAGCCACACACAGGCCATGTGGGGGAGGGTGGTGATGAGCTATATCACTGAGAAACGTGGGTTACTGACGAAGGGGCATACTGGGGGAGGGAGTTTCGAATTTGAACGAAATCGGTTGAAACATGTGGGAACTGGAGCCGAAAAGGTGGTATTTTCGAATATTTAAGCGGCTGCCACGCCGTCCCTGAACAACAAATGCAAAATATAAAGCCATTACAGGATGTGCAATGATAAATTCTATTTTGCTTTAAAATTTGAACGAAATCGGTGGCAAAATGTGGGAGCTAGAGCCAAACATCTTATATTTCGATACCTAAAAAAAGGTGACCCCGCTATCGATTTTTATCTGCAGAATGACCCAGGAACAAAAAAAAACAAAAACGATACGCTGATATATAGAAAACACTCCCCCGATGACTAGTCTATGAGCCTGTAAAGTTTCATGAAAATCGGTCGTAAGATGTAGGCCCCTATAGCTAATACACAGACACATACACGTGTGCAGGTAAGTATCAGTGTTAATTAAGATGATGATCACGTAGGAAATATTTCTGTTGATGTAAAGAACTTCGCTGGCTTGTTCGAAAGAGAGAGTAGGACCCAAAGGGTCTGTTCTTTTAAAATCTGTATTGGTACCCACTTCCTATGGAAAGAGGCGAAGAGAATGTCCCAAGATGAACTGGTGGCAGACAAAAAAAATCTATGCTAAACTTTATTTCATTAAATTGTGTGCATCACAAACACATGCATATATATATATATATATATATATATATATATATATATATATCGACAAGATCCAAGACTTCATTCGTTTAACGAGTGGGGTAGAGCTCCTCGGACGGAGGAAACAATGTTTCCATTGCTAATACTATGTCGATCACAAATCCAGACAGAATGAGCAATGTGAAATAAAGTGTACATACATATTTTCTCATATCACCAATCTGACGAGCAGATCGATACTGGAGTCGAGTCCATAACTCCTATGGGTCACCTTGAGCGCGTAACAGGTCGATACGCAATAAATATTTTTCATATGTAAACGAAACTTGCTCGTTTTTTTCTATTATATATATATATATATATATACTGAAATATGTAGGGAGGTGTTGTATTATATTAGAAATACATTAACACGGGAGAAGGGTTGCAATAGCTAAACAACACTATCGTTTAATTATGTCTCACCACGTGGGAGTTTTAAGTCTAATCTGTCTCACACGACTCCCAAACGAGAGACATGATAATCCAAAGGGAAATAAAAATACAAAGTTAGTTGGAATAAAATAAAGATATACTTTACCTTCGTAAAAATGGTAAAAATCCAAGGTTTTAACGTTTATTTTTTCTACAGGCTGGAAAGCACGTTTAAAAGTTAAGCAGAGAGAAGGAGAGAGAGACCCAAAGGGTCTGTTCCGTGTAAATCTGTATTGGTACCCCAACTCCCAAGAATGTAGATGAAGTGTCTAAAAAAAGAAACTATATCTATTTGTCTGTCTGCCTGTCTATCTATCTCACACGACTCCCAAGTGCTATACATGTGAATCAGGTCCTGTATTGATACCCACTCCTGTAATAAGAGACGAAGAGGATGTCCCAAGATGAACTGGCGACAGGGACCTGAAATCCGCCAACAAAACAGAAGTTGGAACGATGTATTGATAGATGCAACTGACCATGGTGGTCGATGGAGCACTTTGGTTGCCTCGTGTGTTTAAAGATGAGGGAGTTTTTAAGTCTAATCTATCTGTCTGTGCGTTCATTTCTCACGATTCCCAAATGAGACATGCTAACCAGGTTCTGTATTGGGAAGAGGACGACCCAAGATGAACTGGTGCTAGACAATCGACAGAGACCTAAAGCCCCTCAACAAAAGTTGGAACGATGTATTGATAGATGCAACTGATCGTAGTGGTCATTGGATCACTTTAATTGTATCATGTGTCTCAAAATGTGGCAGCTTCTGGCATCATTACAAGACATGAAATGTTCTCATACATGACTTTAATTGCCTTCGCGATCTGCTGGGGGTACCCCGTTAACAAAACAAACGTTTGAACGATGTATTGATAGATGCAACAGACCGTAGTAGTTGATTTTTGCCGACCAACAAAAGGGGCAGACATTGAGTGTCTATGATATCAACCAATACCACCCGAAACTTTGTTAGTTTATACAACTGTAGCCACCAATATTATAAGAATATTCATTTAAGTTTTCATATTATAAGTATTTGAATTCAAGGGGTGTTTTTGTGGTCGCAATGTATATTGAAATACGTGCGGAGGGGAAGCAATAGCTAAACAAGACTATCGTTTAATTAGTTATTGGTGACATTATGGAGGGAAATAAATACACAATATTTCAATAAAAGACTTCAACATAAAATAAAGCTTTACTTTACCTTCGTAAAAATGGTAAAAATCCAAGTTTTTAACGTTTATTTTTTCTACGGGCTTGAAAATACATCTAATATTTAAGCAGCCATTTTTTTTCTGAAATATTTACAGCAATTGCGCATGCGCAAAAAATTAAACGTCAGTTCGCATGTGCATGGAATTTTTCAACATGAACGTATCCACAGCTATAGAAACCGAAAATAAGTGTAAAATTACACACACATGTACACCAGATCCGAACAGAGAGGAACCAAAACTCCCAGTGTCATCGCCTCTCTCGCCTTCCCCATCTCTCACTATTATGAGCAAATGGGGTCCCACGGGTTGGCCACCCCGCGAACAGAATAGAGAAGGCCTTTCCCTGGAAGATGGTAAGGGAGATGCGCTGGAAGAGCCATTCCAACTCGCGAGGCTCACACATGCGGCGAGCCAGTGCTCAACTGCAAACCTGCCGGAGAGTGACCGATATTTGGAGAGTTTACCCTCCTCAGCTTGAAGTGCAGCAGAGCCTGGGTTAGTCGCAGACTGCACCAGGTTTCCACCATTGGTCGCACTACTATTGCGGCGATCGTGCCAGTGAAGGTTACCACCAACATTGCCGGATGCGGCTAGGGAATCGCTAAGGTTATCTGAGCTGCCGTACTCCCTAAAATTGTCGTTGCTAGGATGCTGTATTTTAGTGAGCTTGTTGGAGTTACTTATCGCTATGAGGTCAGCTAGATTGGGTGTAGTGGAGAAGGATATATGTGTGTGTGTGTATATATATATATATATATATATATATTTATTAAAATAACAGATTAAAGTTTAAGCAAATAATCGCTGCTTTCACCCTTAACGAAAAACATTGCAACCGAAGGAAAACAGGAAGACGATACTTTGGTTCGTAGAGACGTTCCCTGGCAATGAACGGAAAAAAGCGAAGATAATACGTCGTTATGTGGAGCGTTGAGAACAATTACACGCAAAGGCAAAACCACATTTATGGTATAACTGAAGTCGTAGACTAAAATTCTATTTAGGAAACCGAATGATTCTCGACTTCAGAGTTAAGAATAATGTAAATAAATTACAGAGGTTATTGAAGTCAACAATAATTAAATATATACATACACGTATCCATATACGTACATACACATGCATACACGAAAACACCTACCAATGTATGCATATACACGCACGTACACAAAAACACGCGCACACATACAAAAACCCGCGCAACACCTGTACCTGTACACATACGAACGTATACACCAAATACGCATAAAAAAATATATTAAAAAAAATATATATATATGTGTGTGTGTTTGACGTGTATCCATATAATTATATAAACGTATATAAATATACACACATAAATACGTATATAACGCACGCACACACATACCTACAGGTAAATACACATGTTTGCTAAACGTACGTCAAGCAAAACACAAAGTACACATATACACACCCTACATACATGCAAAACCGCATACACACACTAACGCAAAATACACGTATACACAAAACCATATACACATGTACCAGTATATATAATATATACACCTATAACAAATACAAGCAAAAATACGTACGAGAAAGTATATGTACGTTGAGATCATTTGGGGTGCCGTTGTCTTTCAAGTCCCATATTAGGTCCGCCAGCCTTGTGGAGTGTCTCTTGCTCCGGTCCTTGAAAGAGTTTGTGTAATTATACATCCTCGATTTAAAGGTCGTGGAAGTTGCGCCAATGTCGGTGCGCTCTGTGTTGTGCATGTTAACCACACATTTATATACTAGGCCCTTCGTTAGGCATCTTCCCTACAGGGGCCATTGTGTGCCCGCTCTGCAGTTGCATGTTCGGTCGTTATGTTGCTCATTTCCAACGCTCGGCCCTTGGTCTACCACGGCCCTCCCACGATTCTCTGGTTGTTGTTCTGTCGGTGCGGTGTCCTGTCCGCCCGGCATTCGATTACAGCGTCTTCCACAGGCATGGTGGTCGCTGCAGGGTCCAGAGTATAGTTGGAGACCCTGTCTGCAAGGGGCCCTCCGTTCCCGTGACCGTCAGTCGCCCGCCGCTGTTGACGGTCGAGTTTTCCCAACTTCACCGCGTTGGTTTTGACCGTGTAGTCTGCCATGTTAGGTGCGGTGGAGAAGAACTTCACCGTGTGGCGGTCGAATATCCTGTGGTACCTGCTCAACGGCGGGAAGCACTTGTCCAACGCTCGGGGAAACAATTGTAACACACAATAAGTTGAGTTCCGATGCATCACTGATTTTTCGTTTTATATATATACATACAAAAATATACACACTTCAAAAATATACACACTTCAACAGCATTCTAATAAATATTGTCTGTACAGATAATCAAAGTGTGTATACATTTTTGGGGACACCCTGTATGTACATGTGATTTTATTAAATTCTGCATTAAATTCATTAAAGATTTTTAAAAACATTATTCGTTTGTTTTTATTCCCACTCTTCACATATCTTCCATCCTTCATCATCGTTTAACGTCCATCTTCCATGGGTTTGTCCCATTCAAGGCAAGTTATGTCAGGTGACCGTGGCTCACTCATATAGAACTGTTTCTGGCTGGTTTTCTATGGAAGGAAACCCTTCCTAACCACATTTGCAGTGTGTGCTGGGTGCTTTTTGTCGTGATTCCAACACGGCCACTTTATGGTGTAGACTGGGTGCTTTTTGTTGTGACACCTTCATGACCACTTTACAGTGTGGACTGGGTGCTTTTTGTTGTGACACCTTCATGACCACTTTACAGTGTGGACTGGGTGCTTTTTGTCGTGACACCTACATGACAACTTTACAGTGTGGGCTGGGTGCTTTTTTTCGTGACACCTACATTACCACTTTATAGTGTGGACTGGGTGCTTTTTGTCGTGACACCTACATGACCACTTTACAGTGTGGACTGGGTGCTTTTTGTCGTGACACCTACATGACCACTTTACAGTGTGGGCTGGGTGCTTTTTTTCGTGACACCTACATTACCACTTTATAGTGTGGACTGGGTGCTTTTTGTCGTGACATCTACATGAACACTTTACAGTGTGGACTGGGTGCTTTTTGTCGTGACACCTACATGACCACTTTACAGTGTGGGCTGGGTGCTTTTTTTCGTGACACCTACATTACCACTTTATAGTGTGGACTGGGTGCTTTTTGTCGTGACATCTACATGAACACTTTACAGTGTGGACTGGGTGCTTTTTGTCGTGACACCTACATGACCACTTTACAGTGTGGACTGGGTGCTTTTTGTCGTGACACCTACATGACCACTTTACAGTGTGGGCTGGGTGCTTTTTGTCATGACACCTACATGACCACATTATAGTGTGGACTGGGTGCTTTTTGTCGTGACACCTACATGACCACTTTACAGTATGGGATGGTTATAGTACAACTAATTAGGGAAAGAGTTAAAATAGATGAGATGCAGTTTGGTTTCATGCCTGGGAAAAGTACTACAGATACTCTCTTCTTAGTGAGATAACTACAAGAGAAGTTCCTAGCCAAGAATAAGGTCTGAGTGTATACTTAGCCAAAACTAAAGTGCTAGTGAGTAGAAAAAAAGATAGGAACCAGATTCCTTCAGGGAAGTGGCCCTGATTAATATACAGAAAAGGAGTAGGTATAAACTCCATACAGTGCACAGAATGTAAATCCTGGGTACACAAAAGATGTAGTGGAATAACGAATAGGCTAACAGGAAGGGGAGACTTTGTATGTAAAAGATGCACAGGAGCAATCGAGGGGAAGAGTGCCAATGACATAAACTTTTTCCAGTCACAGGAAGGGTCCATAGAAGTGGTTGATAGCTCCTCCTATCTAGGTGAGTTAATTAGCAGCGGAGGAGGGTGTGCTGAGAGCATAATAGCTAGAATAAGGATAGGAAACAAAGGTTTCTTCCTACACTGAAAAAGATGACTGTACAAAGTGCGATACTGCATGGTAGTGAAACATTGGCAGTGACTGCAGAACACATGCATAGACTGGAGAGAAATGAAGCAGCCATGTTTTGTTGGATGTATAATTGTTTCTACGTTAGGCACAAGGCCAGCAATTATCCAGTGCATTACTGGTACTTTATTTTATCGACCCCGTAAGGATGAAAGGCAAAGTCAACCTCGGCGGAATTTGAACTCAGAATGGCAAGGGCCGTAACTCTATACGTCAAAGCATGGCGTCCGACCCTCTCCCAATACTGCCAATTCACCGCCCTATGTTGGATGTATAATGTAAGTGTGAGAGAAAGGCAGAACCATCTTTTGATCATTGCAAGGAGTGGGTCCTGGCTGCCAGCATATCTGTTAACTCACTGCCTGACAAAGCTGTATATTTTATGCTCCATGTATAGGATGTGTAGCAACCTTCTGAAGGACTTGTACCCCATGTATGGGATGTGTAGCAACCTTCTGAAGGACTTGTACCCCATGTATGGGATGTGTAGCAACACTCTGAAGGACTTGTACCCCATGTATGGGATGTGTAGCAACCTTCTGAAGGACTTGTACCCCATGTATGGGATGTGTAGCAACCTTCTGAAGGACTTGTACCCCATGTATGGGATGTGTAGCAACCTTCTGAAAAACTTGTACCCCATGTATGGGATATGTAGCAAACTTCTGAAGAACATGTACCCCATGTATGGGATATGTAGCAACCTTCTGAAGGACTTGTACCCCATGTATGGGATGTGTAGCAACCTTCTGAAGAACTTGTACCCCATGTATGGGATGTGTAGCAACACTCTGAAGGACTTGTACCCCATGTATGGGATGTGTAGCAACCTTCTGAAGGACTTGTACCCCATGTATGGGATGTGTAGCAACCTTCTGAAGGACTTGTACCCCATGTATGGGATGTGTAGCAACCTTCTGAAAAACTTGTACCCCATGTATGGGATATGTAGCAACCTTCTGAAGGAATTGTACCCCATGTATGGGATGTGTAGCAACCTTCTGAAGAACTTGTACCCCATGTATGGGATGTGCAGCAACATTCTGAAGGACTTGTACCCCATGAATGGGATATGTAGCAACCTTCTGAAGGACTTGTACCCCATGTATGGGATGTGTAGCAACCTTCTGAAGGACTTGTACCCCATGTATGGGATGTGTAGCAACCTTCTGAAGGACTTGTATCCCATGTATGGGATGTGCAGCAACCTTCTGAAGGACTTGTACCCCATGTATGGGATGTGTAGCAACCTTCTGAAGGACTTGTACCCCATGTATGGGATGTGTAGCAACCTTCTGAAGGACTTGTACCCCATGTATGGGATGTGCAGCAACCTTCTGAAGGACTTGTACCCCATGTATGGGATGTGTAGCAACCTTCTGAAGGACTTGTACCCCATGTATGGGATGTGTAGCAACCTTCTGAAGGACTTGTACCCCATGTATGGGATGTGTAGCAACCTTCTAAAGGACTTGTACCCCATGTATGGGATGTGTAGCAACCTTCTGAAGGACTTGTACCCCATGAATGGGATGTGTAGCAACCTTCTGAAGGACTTGTACCCCATGTATGGGATGTGTAGCAACCTTCTCAAGGTCTTGTACCCCATGTATGGGATGTGTAGCAACCTTCTGAAGAACTTGTACCCCATGTATGGGATATGTAGCAACCTTCTGAAGGACTTGAACCCCATGTATGGGATGTGCAGCAACCTTCTGAAGGACTTGTACCCCATGTATGGGATGTGCAGAAACCTTCTGAAGGACTTGTACCCCATGTATGGGATGTGTAGCAACCTTCGGAATGACTTGTACCCCATGTATGGGATGTGCAGCAACCTTCTGAAGGATTTGTAGCCATGTATGGGATGTGTAGCAACCTTCTGAAGGACTTGTACCCCATGTATGGGATATGTAGCAACCTTCTGAAGGACTTGAACCCCATGTATGCGATGTGCAGCAACCTTCTGAAGGACTTGTACCCCATGTATGGGATTTGTAGCAACCTTCTGAAGGACTTGAACCCCATGTATGGGATATGTAGCAACCTTCTGAAGGACTTGTACCCCATGTATGGGATTTGTAGCAACCTTCTGAAGGACTTGTACCCCATGTATGGGATATGCAGCAACCTTCTGAAGCACTTGTACCCCATGTATGGGATATGTAGCAACCTTCTGAAGGACTTGTACCCCATGTATGGGATGTGTAGCAACCTTCTGAAGCACTTGTACCCCATGTATGGGATGTGTAGCAACCTTCTAAAGGACTTGTACCCCATGTATGGGATGTGCAGCAACCTTCTGAAGGACTTGTACCCATGTATGGGATGTGTAGCAACATTCTGAAGGACTTGTACCCCATGTATGGGATGTGCAGCAACCTTCTGAAGGACTTGTACCCCATGTATGGGATGTGTAGCAACCTTCTGAAGGACTTGTACCCATGTATGGGAAGTGTAGCAACCTTCTGAAGGACTTGTACCCCATGTATGGGATGTGTAGCAACCTTCTGAAGGACTTGTACCCCATGTATGGGATGTGTAACAACCTTCTGAAGGACTTGTACCCCATGTATGGGATGTGTAGCAACCTTCTGAAGGTCTTGTACCCCATGTATGGGATGTGTAGCAACCATCTGAAGGACTTGTACCCCATGTATGGGATGTGTAGCAACCTTCTGAAGGACTTGTACCCCATGTATGGGATGTGTAGCAACCTTCTGAAGGACTTGTACCCCATGAATGGGATGTGTAGCAACCTTCTGAAGGACTTGTACCCCATGTATGGGATGTGTAGCAACCTTCTGAAGGTCTTGTACCCCATGTATGGGATGTGTAGCAACCTTCTGAAGAACTTGTACCCCATGTATGGGATATGTAGCAACCTTCTGAAGGACTTGAACCCCATGTATGGGATGTGCAGCAACCTTCTGAAGGACTTGTACCCCATGTATGGGATGTGTAGCAACCATCTGAAGGACTTGTACCCCATGTATGGGATGTGTAGCAACCTTCTGAAGGACTTTTACCCATGTATGGGATTTGTACCAACCTTCTGAAGGACTTGTACCCCATGTATGGGATGTGTAGCAACCTTCTGAAGGAATTGTACCCCATGTATGGGATGTGCAGCAACCTTCTGAAGGACTTGTACCCCATGTATGGGATTTGTAGCAACCTTCTGAAGGACTTGAACCCCATGTATGGGATGTGCAGCAACCTTCTGAAGGACTTGTACCCCATGTATGGGATTTGTAGCAACCTTCTGAAGGACTTGAACCCCATGTATGGGATATGTAGCAACCTTCTGAAGGACTTGTACCCCATGTATGGGATTTGTAGCAACCTTCTGAAGGACTTGTACCCCATGTATGGGATGTGCAGCAACCTTCTGAAGGACTTGTACCCCATGTATGGGATGTACAGCAACCTTCTGAAGGACTTGTACCCCATGTATGGGATATGTAGCAACCTTCTGAAGGACTTGTACCCCATGTATGGGATGTGTAGCAACCTTCTGAAGCACTTGTACCCCATGTATGGGATGTGTAGCAACCTTCTGAAGGACTTGTACCCCATGTATGGGATGTGTAGCAACCTTCTGAAGGACTTGTACCCCATGTATGGGATGTGTAGCAACCTTCTGAAGGTCTTGTACCCCATGTATGGGATGTGTAGCAACCTTCTGAAGAACTTGTACCCCATGAATGGGATTTGTAGCAACCTTCTGAAGGACTTGTACCCCATGTATGGGATGTGTAGCAACCTTCTGAAGGACTTGTACCCCATGTATGGGATGTGTAGCAACCTTCTGAAGGACTTGTACCCCATGTATGGGATGTGTAGCAACCTTCTGAAGGACTTGTAGCCATGTATGGGATGTGTAGCAACCTTCTGAAGGACTTGTACCCCATGTATGGGATATGTAGCAACCTTCTGAAGGACTTGAACCCCATGTATGCGATGTGCAGCAACCTTCTGAAGGACTTGTACCCCATGTATGGGATTTGTAGCAACCTTCTGAAGGACTTGAACCCCATGTATGGGATATGTAGCAACCTTCTGAAGGACTTGTACCCCATGTATGGGATTTGTAGCAACCTTCTGAAGGACTTGTACCCCATGTATGGGATATGCAGCAACCTTCTGAAGCACTTGTACCCCATGTATGGGATGTGCAGCAACCTTCTGAAGGACTTGTACCCCATGTATGGGATATGTAGCAACCTTCTGAAGGACTTGTACCCCATGTATGGGATGTGTAGCAACCTTCTGAAGCACTTGTACCCCATGTATGGGATGTGTAGCAACCTTCTAAAGGACTTGTACCCCATGTATGGGATGTGCAGCAACCTTCTGAAGGACTTGTACCCATGTATGGGATGTGTAGCAACATTCTGAAGGACTTGTACCCCATGTATGGGATGTGCAGCAACCTTCTGAAGGACTTGTACCCCATGTATGGGATGTGTAGCAACCTTCTGAAGGACTTGTACCCATGTATGGGATGTGTAGCAACCTTCTGAAGGACTTGTACCCCATGTATGGGATGTGTAGCAACCTTCTGAAGGACTTGTACCCCATGTATGGGATGTGTAGCAACCTTCTGAAGGACTTGTACCCCATGTATGGGATGTGTAGCAACCTTCTGTAGGACTTGTACCCCATGTATGGGATGTGTAGCAACCTTCTGAAGGACTTGTACCCCATGTATGGGATGTGTAGCAACCTTCTGAAGGTCTTGTACCCCATGTATGGGATGTGTAGCAACCTTCTGAAGAACTTGTACCCCATGAATGGGATATGTAGCAACCTTCTGAAGGACTTGAACCCCATGTATGGGATGTGCAGCAACCTTCTGAAGGACTTGTACCCCATGTATGGGATGTGTAGCAACCTTCTGAAGGACGTGTACCCCATGTATGGGATGTGTAGCAACCTTCTGAAGGACGTGTACCCCATGTATGGGATGTGTAGCAACCTTCTGAAGGACTTGTACCCCATGTATGGGATGTGTAGCAACCTTCTGAAGGACTTGTACCCCATGTATGGGATGTGTAGCAACCTTCTGAAGGACTTGTACCCATGTATGGGATGTGCAGCAACCTCCTGAAGGACTTGTACCCCATGTATGGGATGTGTAGCAACCTTCGGAATGACTTGTACCCCATGTATGGGATGTGCAGCAACCTTCTGAAGGACTTGTACCCCATGTATGGGATTTGTAGCAACCTTCTGAAGGACTTGTACCCCATGTATGGGATGTGCAGCAACCTTCTGAAGGACTTGTACCCCATGTATGGGATGTGTAGCAACCTTCTGAAGGACTTGTACGCCATGTATGGGATGTGCAGCAACATTCTGAAGGACTTGTACCCCATGAATGGGATATGTAGCAACCTTCTGAAGGACTTGTACGCCATGTATGGGATGTGCAGCAACCTTCTGAAGGACTTGTACCCCATGTATGGGATGTGTAGCAACCTTCTGAAGGACTTGTACCCCATGTATGGGATGTGTAGCAACCTTCTGAAGGACTTGTACCCCATGTATGGGATGTGTAGCAACCTTCTGAACGAGTTGTACCCCATGTATGGGATGTGTAGCAACCTTCTGAAGGACTTGTACCCTATGTATGGGATGTGTAGCAACCTTCTGAAGGACTTGTACCCATGTATGGGATGTGCAGCAACCTTCTGAAGGACTTGTACCCCATGTATGGGATGTGTAGCAACCTTCTGAAGGACGTGTACCCCATGTATGGGATGTGTAGCAACCTTCTGAAGGACTTGTACCCCATGTATGGGATGTGTAGCAACCATCTGAAGGACTTGTACCCCATGTATGGGATGTGTAGCAACCTTCTGAAGGACTTGTACCCATGTATGGGATTTGTAGCAACCTTCTGAAGGACTTGTACTCATGTATGGGATTTGTAGCAACCTTCTGAAGGACTTGTACCCCATGTATGGGATGTGTAGCAACCTTCTGAAGGACTTGTACCCCATGTATGGGATGTGCAGCAACCTTCTGAAGGACTTGTACCCCATGTATGGGATGTGCAGCAACCTTCTGAAGGACTTGTACCCATGTATGGGATGTGTAGCAACATTCTGAAGTACTTGTACCCCATGTATGGGATGTGCAGCAACCTTCTGAAGGACTTGTACCCCATGTATGGGATGTGTAGCAACCTTCTGAAGCACTTGTACCCCATGTATGGGATGTGCAGCAACCTTCTGAAGGACTTGTACCCCATGTATGGGATATGTAGCAACCTTCTGAAGGACTTGTACCCCATGTATGGGATGTGTAGCAACCTTCTGAAGCACTTGTACCCCATGTATGGGATGTGTAGCAACCTTCTAAAGGACTTGTACCCCATGTATGGGATGTGCAGCAACCTTCTGAAGGACTTGTACCCATGTATGGGATGTGTAGCAACATTCTGAAGGACTTGTACCCCATGTATGGGATGTGCAGCAACCTTCTGAAGGACTTGTACCCCATGTATGGGATGTGTAGCAACCTTCTGAAGGACTTGTACCCCATGTATGGGATGTGTAGCAACCTTCTGAAGGACTTGTACCCCATGTATAGGATGTGTAGCAACCTTCTGAAGGTCTTGTACCCCATGTATGGGATGTGTAGCAACCTTCTGAAGGACTTGTACCCCATGTATGGGATGTGTAGCAACCTTCTGAAGGACTTGTACCCCATGAATGGGATATGTAGCAACCTTCTGAAGGACTTGAACCCCATGTATGGGATGTGCAGCAACCTTCTGAAGGACTTGTACCCCATGTATGGGATGTGTAGCAACCTTCTGAAGGACGTGTACCCCATGTATGGGATGTGTAGCAACCTTCTGAAGGACGTGTACCCCATGTATGGGATGTGTAGCAAACTTCTGAAGGACTTGTACCCCATGTATGGGATGTGTAGCAACCTTCTGAAGGACTTGTACCCCATGTATGGGATGTGTAGCAACCTTCTGAAGGACTTGTACCCATGTATGGGATGTGCAGCAACCTTCTGAAGGACTTGTACCCCATGTATGGTATGTGTAGCAACCTTCGGAATGACTTGTACCCCATGTATGGGATGTGCAGCAACATTCTGAAGGACTTGTACCCCATGTATGGGATTTGAAGCAACCTTCTGAAGGACTTGTACCCCATGTATGGGATGTGCAGCAACCTTCTGAAGGACTTGTACCCCATGTATGGGATGTGTAGCAACCTTCTGAAGGACTTGTACGCCATGTATGGGATGTGCAGCAACATTCTGAAGGACTTGTACCCCATGAATGGGATATGTAGCAACCTTCTGAAGGACTTGTACGCCATGTATGGGATGTGCAGCAACCTTCTGAAGGACTTGTACCCCATGTATGGGATGTGTAGCAACCTTCTGAAGGACTTGTACCCCATGTATGGGATGTGTAGCAACCTTCTGAAGGTCTTGTACCCCATGTATGGGATGTGTAGCAACCTTCTGAAGGAGTTGTACCCCATCTATGGGATGTGTAGCAACCTTCTGAAGGACTTGTACCCTATGTATGGGATGTGTAGCAACCTTCTGAAGGACTTGTACCCATGTATGGGATGTGCAGCAACCTTCTGAAGGACTTGTACCCCATGTATGGGATGTGTAGCAACCTTCTGAAGGACTTGTACCCCATGTATGGGATATGTAGCAACCTTCTGAAGGTCTTGTACCCCATGTATGGGATATGTAGCAACCTTCTGAAGGACTTGTACGCCATGTATGGGATGTGCAGCAACATTCTGAAGGACTTGTACCTCATGAATGGGATATGTAGCAACCTTCTGATGGACTTGTACGCCATGTATGGGATGTGCAGCAACCTTCTGAAGGATTGTACCCCATGTATGGGATTTGTAGCAACCTTCTGAAGGACTTGTACCCCATGTATGGGATGTGTAGCAACCTTCTGAAGGACTTGTACCCCATGTATGGGATGTGTAGCAACCTTCTGAAGGACTTGTACCCCATGTATGGGATGTGCAGCAACCTTCTGAAGGACTTGTACCCCATGTATGGGATGTGTAGCAACCTTCTGAAGGACTTGTACCCCATGTATGGAATGTGTAGCAACCTTCTGAAGGACTTGTACCCCATGTATGGGATTTGTAGCAACCTTCTGAAGGACTTGTACCCCATGTATGGGACGTGTAGCAACCTTCTGAAGGACTTGTACCCCATGTATGGGATTTGTAGCAACCTTCTGAAGGACTTGTACCCCATGTATGGGATGTGCAGCAACCTTCTGAAGGACTTGTACCCCATGTATGGGACGTGTAGCAACCTTCTGAAGGACTTGTACCCATGTATGGGATTTGTAGCAACCTTCTGAAGGACTTATACCCCATGTATGGGATGTGTAGCAACCTTCTGAAGGACTTGTAGCCCATGTATGGGATGTGTAGCAACCTTCTGAAGGACTTGTACCCCATGTATGGGATTTGTAGCAACCTTCTGAAGGACTTGTACCCCATGTATGGGATGTGTAGCAACATTCTGAAGGACTTGTACCCCATGTATGGGATGTGTAGCAACCTTCTGAAGGACTTGTACCCATGTATGGGATGTGCAGCAACCTTCTGAAGGACTTGTACCCCATGTATGGGATGTGCAGCAACCTTCTGAAGGACTTGTACCCCATGTATGGGATGTGTAGCAACCTTCTGACGAACTTGTACCCCATGTATGGGATGTGCAGCAACCTTCTGAAGGACTTGTACCCCATGTATGGGATGTGCAGCAACCTTCTGAAGGAATTGTACCCCATGTATGGGATGTGTAGCAACCTTCTGACGAACTTGTACCCCATGTATGGGATGTGCAGCAACCTTCTGAAGGACTTGTACCCCATGTATGGGATGTGCAGCAACCTTCTGAAGGAATTGTACCCCATGTATGGGATGTGTAGCAACCTTCTGAAGAACTTCTACCCCATGTATGGGATGTGTAGCAACATTCTGAAGGACTTGTACCCCATGTATGGGATGTGTAGCAACCTTCTGAAGGTCTTGTACCCCATGTATGGGATGTGTAGCAACCTTCTGAAGAACTTGTACCCCATGAATGGGATATGTAGCAACCTTCTGAAGGACTTGAACCCCATGTATGGGATGTGTAGCAACCTTCTGAAGAACTTGTACCCCATGAATGGGATATGTAGCAACCTTCTGAAGGACTTGTACCCCATGTATGGGATGTGTAGCAACCTTCTGAAGGACGTGTACCCCATGTATGGGATGTGTAGCAACCTTCTGAAGGACGTGTACCCCATGTATGGGATGTGTAGCAACCTTCTGAATGACTTGTACCCCATGTATGGGATGTGTAGCAACCTTCTGAAGGACTTGTACCCCATGTATGGGATATATAGCAACCTTCTGAAGGACTTGTACCCCATGTATGGGATGTGTAGCAACCTTCTGAAGGACGTGTACCCCATGTATGGGATGTGTAGCAACCTTCTGAAGGACGTGTACCCCATGTATGGGATGTGTAGCAACCTTCTGAAGGACTTGTACCCCATGTATGGGATGTGTAGCAACCTTCTGAAGGACTTGTACCCCATGTATGGGATGTGTAGCAACCTTCTGAAGGACTTGTACCCATGTATGGGATGTGCAGCAACCTTCTGAAGGACTTGTACCCCATGTATGGGATGTGTAGCAACCTTCGGAATGACTTGTACCCCATGTATGGGATGTGCAGCAACCTTCTGAAGGACTTGTACCCCATGTATGGGATTTGTAGCAACCTTCTGAAGGACTTATACCCCATGTATGGGATGTGCAGCAACCTTCTGAAGGACTTGTACCCCATGTATGGGATGTGTAGCAACCTTCTGAAGGACTTGTACGCCATGTATGGGATGTGCAGCAACATTCTGAAGGACTTGTACCCCATGAATGGGATATGTAGCAACCTTCTGAAGGACTTGTACGCCATGTATGGGATGTGCAGCAACCTTCTGAAGGACTTGTACCCCATGTATGGGATGTGTAGCAACCTTCTGAAGGACTTGTACCCCATGTATGGGATGTGTAGCAACCTTCTGAAGGACTTGTACCCCATGTATGGGATGTGTAGCAACCTTCTGAAGGAGTTGTACCCCATGTATGGGATGTGTAGCAACCTTCTGAAGGACGTGTACCCCATGTATGGGATGTGTAGCAACCTTCTGAAGGACTTGTACCCCATGTATGGGATGTGTAGCAACCATCTGAAGGACTTGTACCCCATGTATGGGATGTGTAGCAACCTTCTGAAGGACTTGTACCCATGTATGGGATTTGTAGCAACCCTCTGAAGGACTTGTACCCATGTATGGGATTTGTAGCAACCTTCTGAAGGACTTGTACCCCATGTATGGGATGTGTAGCAACCTTCTGAAGGACTTGTACCCCATGTATGGGATGTGCAGCAACCTTCTGAAGGACTTGTACCCCATGTATGGGATGTGTAGCAACCTTCGGAATGACTTGTACCCCATGTATGGCATGTGCAGCAACCTTCTGAAGGACTTGTACCCCATGTATGGGATTTGTAGCAACCTTCTGAAGGACTTGTACCCCATGTATGGGATTTGTAGCAACCTTCTGAAGGACTTGTACCCCATGTATGGGATGTGTAGCAACCTTCTGAAGGACTTGTACCCCATGTATGGGATGTGTAGCCACCTTCTGAAGCACTTGTATCCCATGAATGGGATATGTAGCAACCTTCTGAAGGACTTGTACCCCATGTATGGGATGTGTAGCAACCTTCTGAAGGACTTGAACCCCATGTATGGGATGTACAGCAACCTTCTGAAGGACTTGTACCCCATGAATGGGATATGTAGCAACCTTCTGAAGGACTTGAACCCCATGTATGGGATGTACAGCAACCTTCTGAAGGACTTGTACCCCATGTATGGGATGTGTAGCAACCTTCTGAAGGACGTGTACCCCATGTATGGGATGTGTAGCAACCTTCTGAAGGACGTGTACCCCATGTATGGGATGTGTAGCAACCTTCTGAAGGACTTGTACCCCATGTATGGGATGTGTAGCAACCTTCTGAAGGACTTGTACCCCATGTATGGGATGTGTAGCAACCTTCTGAAGGACTTGTACCCATGTATGGGATGTGCAGCAACCTTCTGAAGGACTTGTACCCCATGTATGGGATGTGTAGCAACCTTCTGAAGGACTTGTACGCCATGTATGGGATGTGCAGCAACATTCTGAAGGACTTGTACCCCATGTATGGGATGTGTAGCAACCTTCTGAAGGACTTGTACGCCATGTATGGGATGTGCAGCAACCTTCTGAAGGACTTGTACCCATGTATGGGATGTGCAGCAACCTTCTGAAGGACTTGTACCCCATGTATGGGATGTGTAGCAACCTTCTGAAGGACGTGTACCCCATGTATGGGATGTGTAGCAACCTTCTGAAGGACTTGTACCCCATGTATGGGATGTGTAGCAACCATCTGAAGGACTTGTACCCCATGTATGGGATGTGTAGCAACCTTCTGAAGGACTTGTACCCATGTATGGGATTTGTAGCAACCTTCTGAAGGACTTGTACTCATGTATGGGATTTGTAGCAACCTTCTGAAGGACTTGTACCCCATGTATGGGATGTGTAGCAACCTTCTGAAGGACTTGTACCCCATGTATGGGATGTGCAGCAACCTTCTGAAGGACTTGTTCCCCATGTATGGGATGTGTAGCAACCTTCTGAAGGACTTGTACCCCATGTATGGGATGTGTAGCAACCTTCGGAATGACTTGTACCCCATGTATGGCATGTGCAGCAACCTTCTGAAGGACTTGTACCCCATGTATGGGATGTGTAGCAACCTTCTGAAGGACTTGTACCCCATGTATGGGATTTGTAGCAACCTTCTGAAGGACTTGTACCCCATGTATGGGATTTGTAGCAACCTTCTGAAGGACTTGTACCCCATGTATGGGATATGTAGCAACCTTCTGAAGGTCTTGTACCCCATGTATGGGATATGTAGCAACCTTCTGAAGGACTTGTACCACATGTATGGGATGTGTAGCAACCTTCTGAAGGACTTGTACCCCATGTATGGGATGTGTAGCAACCTTCTGAAGGACTTGTACCCCATGTATGGGATGTGTAGCCACCTTCTGAAGCACTTGTACCCCATGAATGGGATATGTAGCAACCTTCTGAAGGACTTGTACCCCATGTATGGGATGTGTAGCAACCTTCTGAAGGACTTGTACCCCATGTATGGGATGTGTAGCAACCTTCTGAAGGACTTGTACCCCATGTATGGGATGTGTAGCCACCTTCTGAAGCACTTGTACCCCATGAATGGGATATGTAGCAACCTTCTGAAGGACTTGTACCCCATGTATGGGATGTGTAGCAACCTTCTGAAGGACTTGTACCCCATGTATGGGATGTGCAGCAACCTTCTGAAGGACTTGTACCCCATGTATGGGATGTGCAGCAACCTTCTGAAGGACTTGTACCCCATGTATGGGATGTGTAGCAACCTTCTGAAGGACTTGTACCCCATGTATGGAATGTGTAGCAACCTTCTGAAGGACTTGTACCCCATGTATGGGATTTGTAGCAACCTTCTGAAGGACTTGTACCCCATGTATGGGATGTGCAGCAACCTTCTGAAGGACTTGTACCCCATGTATGGGACGTGTAGCAACCTTCTGAAGGACTTGTACCCATGTATGGGATTTGTAGCAACCTTCTGAAGGACTTATACCCCATGTATGGGATGTGTAGCAACCTTCTGAAGGACTTGTACCCCATGTATGGGATGTGTAGCAACCTTCTGAAGGACTTGTACCCCATGTATGGGATTTGTAGCAACCTTCTGAAGGACTTGTACCCCATGTATGGGATGTGTA
This sequence comes from Eledone cirrhosa, assembly GCA_964016885.1. NCBI lineage: Eukaryota > Metazoa > Mollusca > Cephalopoda > Octopoda > Eledonidae > Eledone > Eledone cirrhosa. Next base: position 31,374,928 of record OZ024755.1, read on the forward strand.
GCAACATTCTGAAGGACTTGTACCCCATGTATGGGATGTGTAGCAACCTTCTGAAGGACTTGTACCCATGTATGGGATGTGCAGCAACCTTCTGAAGGACTTGTACCCCATGTATGGGATGTGCAGCAACCTTCTGAAGGACTTGTACCCCATGTATGGGATGTGTAGCAACCTTCTGACGAACTTGTACCCCATGTATGGGATGTGCAGCAACCTTCTGAAGGACTTGTACCCCATGTATGGGATGTGCAGCAACCTTCTGAAGGACTTGTACCCCATGTATGGGATGTGCAGCAACCTTCTGAAGGAATTGTACCCCATGTATGGCATGTGTAGCAACCTTCTGAAGGACTTGTACCCCATGTATGGGATGTGTAGCAACCTTCTGACGAACTTGTACCCCATGTATGGGATGTGCAGCAACCTTCTGAAGGACTTGTACCCCATGTATGGGATGTGCAGCAACCTTCTGAAGGAATTGTACCCCATGTATGGGATGTGTAGCAACCTTCTGAAGGACTTGTACCCCATGTATGGGATGTGTAGCAACATTCTGAAGGACTTGTACCCCATGTATGGGATGTGTAGCAACCTTCTGAAGGTCTTGTACCCCATGTATGGGATGTGTAGCAACCTTCTGAAGAACTTGTACCCCATGAATGGGATATGTAGCAACCTTCTGAAGGACTTGAACCCCATGTATGGGATGTGTAGCAACCTTCTGAAGAACTTGTACCCCATGAATGGGATATGTAGCAACCTTCTGAAGGACTTGTACCCCATGTATGGGATGTGTAGCAACCTTCTGAAGGACGTGTACCCCATGTATGGGATGTGTAGCAACCTTCTGAAGGACGTGTACCCCATGTATGGGATGTGTAGCAACCTTCTGAAGGACTTGTACCCCATGTATGGGATGTGTAGCAACCTTCTGAAGGACTTGTACCCCATGTATGGGATATATAGCAACCTTCTGAAGGACTTGTACCCCATGTATGGGATGTGTAGCAACCTTCTGAAGGACGTGTACCCCATGTATGGGATGTGTAGCAACCTTCTGAAGGACGTGTACCCCATGTATGGGATGTGTAGCAACCTTCTGAAGGACTTGTACCCCATGTATGGGATGTGTAGCAACCTTCTGAAGGACTTGTACCCCATGTATGGGATGTGTAGCAACCTTCTGAAGGACTTGTACCCATGTATGGGATGTGCAGCAACCTTCTGAAGGACTTGTACCCCATGTATGGGATGTGTAGCAACCTTCGGAATGACTTGTACCCCATGTATGGGATGTGCAGCAACCTTCTGAAGGACTTGTACCCCATGTATGGGATTTGTAGCAACCTTCTGAAGGACTTATACCCCATGTATGGGATGTGCAGCAACCTTCTGAAGGACTTGTACCCCATGTATGGGATGTGTAGCAACCTTCTGAAGGACTTGTACGCCATGTATGGGATGTGCAGCAACATTCTGAAGGACTTGTACCCCATGAATGGGATATGTAGCAACCTTCTGAAGGACTTGTACGCCATGTATGGGATGTGCAGCAACCTTCTGAAGGACTTGTACCCCATGTATGGGATGTGTAGCAACCTTCTGAAGGACTTGTACCCCATGTATGGGATGTGTAGCAACCTTCTGAAGGACTTGTACCCCATGTATGGGATGTGTAGCAACCTTCTGAAGGAGTTGTACCCCATGTATGGGATGTGCAGCAACCTTCTGAAGGACTTGTACCCCATGTATGGGATGTGTAGCAACCTTCGGAATGACTTGTACCCCATGTATGGCATGTGCAGCAACCTTCTGAAGGACTTGTACCCCATGTATGGGATGTGTAGCAACCTTCTGAAGGACTTGTACCCCATGTATGGGATGTGTAGCAACCTTCTGAAGGACTTGTACCCATGTATGGGATGTGCAGCAACCTTCTGAAGGACTTGTACCCCATGTATGGGATGTGTAGCAACCTTCTGAAGGACTTGTACCCCATGTATAGGATGTGTAGCAACCTTCTGAAGGACTTGTACCCCATGTATGGGATGTGTAGCAACCTTCTGAAGGACTTGTACCCCATGTATGGGATGTGTAGCAACCTTCTGAAGGACTTGTACCCCATGTATGGGATGTGTAGCCACCTTCTGAAGCACTTGTATCCCATGAATGGGATATGTAGCAACCTTCTGAAGGACTTGTACCCCATGTATGGGATGTGTAGCAACCTTCTGAAGGACTTGTACCCCATGTATGGGATGTGCAGCAACCTTCTGAAGGACTTGTACCCCATGTATGGGATGTGTAGCAACCTTCTGAAGGACTTGTACCCCATGTATGGAATGTGTAGCAACCTTCTGAAGGACTTGTACCCCATGTATGGGATTTGTAGCAACCTTCTGAAGGACTTGTACCCCATGTATGGGATGTGCTGCAACCTTCTGAAGGACTTGTACCCCATGTATGGGACGTGTAGCAACCTTCTGAAGGACTTGTACCCATGTATGGGATTGGTAGCAACCTTCTGAAGGACTTATACCCCATGTATGGGATGTGTAGCAACCTTCTGAAGGACTTGTACCCCATGTATGGGATGTGTAGCAACCTTCTGAAGGACTTGTACCCCATGTATGGGATTTGTAGCAACCTTCTGAAGGACTTGTACCCCATGTATGGGATGTGTAGCAACATTCTGAAGGACTTGTACCCCATGTATGGGATGTGTAGCAACCTTCTGAAGGACTTGTACCCATGTATGGGATGTGCAGCAACCTTCTGAAGGACTTGTACCCCATGTATGGGATGTGCAGCAACCTTCTGAAGGACTTGTACCCCATGTATGGGATGTGTAGCAACCTTCTGACGAACTTGTACCCCATGTATGGGATGTGCAGCAACCTTCTGAAGGACGTGTACCCCATGTATGGGATGTGTAGCAACCTTCTGAAGGACGTGTACCCCATGTATGGGATGTGTAGCAACCTTCTGAAGGACTTGTACCCCATGTATGGGATGTGTAGCAACCTTCTGAAGGACTTGTACCCCATGTATGGGATGTGTAGCAACCTTCTGAAGGACTTGTACCCATGTATGGGATGTGCAGCAACCTTCTGAAGGACTTGTACCCCATGTATGGGATGTGTAGCAACCTTCGGAATGACTTGTACCCCATGTATGGGATGTGCAGCAACCTTCTGAAGGACTTGTACCCCATGTATGGGATTTGTAGCAACCTTCTGAAGGACTTATACCCCATGTATGGGATGTGCAGCAACCTTCTGAAGGACTTGTACCCCATGTATGGGATGTGTAGCAACCTTCTGAAGGACTTGTACGCCATGTATGGGATGTGCAGCAACATTCTGAAGGACTTGTACCCCATGAATGGGATATGTAGCAACCTTCTGAAGGACTTGTACGCCATGTATGGGATGTGCAGCAACCTTCTGAAGGACTTGTACCCCATGTATGGGATGTGTAGCAACCTTCTGAAGGACTTGTACCCCATGTATGGGATGTGTAGCAACCTTCTGAAGGACTTGTACCCCATGTATGGGATGGGTAGCAACCTTCTGAAGGAGTTGTACCCCATGTATGGGATGTGTAGCAACCTTCTGAAGGACTTGTACCCTATGTATGGGATGTGTAGCAACCTTCTGAAGGACTTGTACCCATGTATGGGATGTGCAGCAACCTTCTGAAGGACTTGTACCCCATGTATGGGATGTGTAGCAACCTTCTGAAGGACGTGTAACCCATGTATGGGATGTGTAGCAACCTTCTGAAGGACTCGTACCCCATGTATGGGATGTGTAGCAACCATCTGAAGGACTTGTACCCCATGTATGGGATGTGTAGCAACCTTCTGAAGGACTTGTACCCATGTATGGGATTTGTAGCAACCTTCTGAAGGACTTGTACCCATGTATGGGATTTGTAGCAACCTTCTGAAGGACTTGTACCCCATGTATGGGATGTGTAGCAACCTTCTGAAGGACTTGTACCCCATGTATGGGATGTGCAGCAACCTTCTGAAGGACTTTTACCCCATGTATGGGATGTGTAGCAACCTTCGGAATGACTTGTACCCCATGTATGGCATGTGCAGCAACCTTCTGAAGGACTTGTACCCCATGTATGGGATTTGTAGCAACCTTCTGAAGGACTTGTACCCCATGTATGGGATTTGTAGCAACCTTCTGAAGGACTTGTACCCCATGTATGGGATGTGTAGCAACCTTCTGAAGGACTTGTACCCCATGTATGGGATGTGTAGCAACCTTCTGAAGAACTTGTACCCCATGTATGGGATATGTAGCAACCTTCTGAAGGACTTGTACCCCATGTATGGGATGTGTAGCAACCTTCTGAAGGACTTGTACCCCATGTATGGGATGTGTAGCCACCTTCTGAAGCACTTGTACCCCATGAATGGGATATGTAGCAACCTTCTGAAGGACTTGTACCCCATGTATGGGATATGTAGCAACCTTCTGAAGGTCTTGTACCCCATGTATGGGATATGTAGCAACCTTCTGAAGGACTTGTACCCCATGTATGGGATGTGTAGCAACCTTCTGAAGGACTTGTACCCCATGTATGGGATGTGTAGCCACCTTCTGAAGCACTTGTACCCCATGAATGGGATATGTAGCAACCTTCTGAAGGACTTGTACCCCATGTATGGGATGTGTAGCAACCTTCTGAAGGACGTGTACCCCATGTATGGGATGTGTAGCAACCTTCTGAAGGACTCGTACCCCATGTATGGGATGTGTAGCAACCATCTGAAGGACTTGTACCCCATGTATGGGATGTGTAGCAACCTTCTGAAGGACTTGTACCCATGTATGGGATTTGTAGCAACCTTCTGAAGGACTTGTACCCATGTATGGGATTTGTAGCAACCTTCTGAAGGACTTGTACCCCATGTATGGGATGTGTAGCAACCTTCTGAAGGACTTGTACCCATGTATGGGATTTGTAGCAACCTTCTGAAGGACTTGTACCCATGTATGGGATTTGTAGCAACCTTCTGAAGGACTTGTACCCCATGTATGGGATGTGCAGCAACCTTCGGAATGACTTGTACCCCATGTATGGGATTTGTAGCAACCTTCTGAAGGACTTGTACCCATGTATGGGATTTGTAGCAACCTTCTGAAGGACTTGTACCCATGTATGGGATTTGTAGCAACCTTCTGAAGGACTTGTACCCCATGTATGGGATGTGCAGCAACCTTCGGAATGACTTGTACCCCATGTATGGGATGTGTAGCAACCTTCTGAAGGACTTGTACCCATGTATGGGATTTGTAGCAACCTTCTGAAGGACTTGTACCCATGTATGGGATTTGTAGCAACCTTCTGAAGGACTTGTACCCCATGTATGGGATGTGCAGCAACCTTCGGAATGACTTGTACCCCATGTATGGGATTTGTAGCAACCTTCTGAAGGACTTGTACCCCATGTATGGGATGTGTAGCAACCTTCTGATGGACTTGTACCTCATGAATGGGATATGTAGCAACCTTCTGAAGGACTTGTACGCCATGTATGGGATGTGCAGCAACCTTCTGAAGGACTTGTACCTCATGAATGGGATATGTAGCAACCTTCTGATGGACTTGTACCCCATGTATGGGATGTGTAGCAACCATCTGAAGGACTTGTACCCCATGTATGGGATGTGTAGCAACCTTCTGAAGGACTTGTACGCCATGTATGGGATGTGCAGCAACCTTCTGAAGGACTTGTACCTCATGAATGGGATATGTAGCAACCTTCTGATGGACTTGTACCTCATGAATGGGATATGTAGCAACCTTCTGAAGGACTTGTACGCCATGTATGGGATGTGCAGCAACCTTCTGAAGGACTTGTACCTCATGAATGGGATATGTAGCAACCTTCTGAAGGACTTGTACCTCATGAATGGGATATGTAGCAACCTTCTGAAGGACTTGTACGCCATGTATGGGATGTGCAGCAACATTCTGAAGGACTTGTACCTCATGAATGGGATATGTAGCAACCTTCTGATGGACTTGTACCCCATGTATGGGATGTGTAGCAACCTTCTGAAGGATTGTACCCCATGTATGGGATGTGTAGCAACCTTCTGAAGGACTTGTACCCCATGTATGGGATGTGTAGCAACCTTCTGAAGGACTTGTACCCCATGTATGGGATGTGTAGCAACCTTCTGAAGGACTTGTACCCCATGTATGGGATGTGTAGCAACCTTCTGAAGGACTTGTACCCCATGTATGGGATGTGCAGCAACATTCTGAAGGACTTGTACCTCATGAATGGGATATGTAGCAACCTTCTGAAGGACTTGTACGCCATGTATGGGATGTGCAGCAACATTCTGAAGGACTTGTACCTCATGAATGGGATATGTAGCAACCTTCTGATGGACTTGTACCCCATGTATGGGATGTGTAGCAACCTTCTGAAGGATTGTACCCCATGTATGGGATGTGTAGCAACCTTCTGAAGGACTTGTACCCCATGTATGGGATGTGTAGCAACCTTCTGAAGGACTTGTACCCCATGTATGGGATGTGTAGCAACCTTCTGAAGGACTTGTACCCCATGTATGGGATGTGTAGCAACCTTCTGAAGGACTTGTACCCCATGTATGGGATGTGTAGCAACCTTCTGAAGGACTTGTACCCCATGTATGGGATGTGTAGCCACCTTCTGAAGCACTTGTACCCCATGAATGGGATATGTAGCAACCTTCTGAAGGACTTGTACCCCATGTATGGGATGTGTAGCAACCTTCTGAAGGACTTGTACCCCATGTATGGGATGTGCAGCAACCTTCTGAAGGACTTGTACCCCATGTATGGGATGTGCAGCAACCTTCTGAAGGACTTGTACCCCATGTATGGGATGTGCAGCAACCTTCTGCAGGACTTGTACCCCATGTATGGGATGTGCAGCAACCTTCTGAAGGACTTGTACCCCATGTATGGGATGTGTAGCAACCTTCTGAAGGACTTGTACCCCATGTATGGGATGTGTAGCCACCTTCTGAAGCACTTGTACCCCATGAATGGGATATGTAGCAACCTTCTGAAGGACTTGTACCCCATGTATGGGATGTGTAGCCACCTTCTGAAGCACTTGTACCCCATGAATGGGATATGTAGCAACCTTCTGAAGGACTTGTACCCCATGTATGGGATGTGTAGCAACCTTCTGAAGGACTTGTACTCCATGTATGGGATGTGCAGCAACCTTCTGAAGGACTTGTACCCCATGTATGGGATGTGCAGCAACCTTCTGAAGGACTTGTACCCCATGTATGGGATGTGTAGCAACCTTCTGAAGGACTTGTACCCCATGTATGGGATGTGTAGCAACCTTCTGAAGGACTTGTACCCCATGTATGGGATTTGTAGCAACCTTCTGAAGGACTTGTACCCCATGTATGGGATGTGCAGCAACCTTCTGAAGGACTTGTACCCCATGTATGGGACGTGTAGCAACCTTCTGAAGGACTTGTACCCATGTATGGGATTTGTAGCAACCTTCTGAAGGACTTATACCCCATGTATGGGATGTGTAGCAACCTTCTGAAGGACTTGTACCCCATGTATGGGATGTGTAGCAACCTTCTGAAGGACTTGTACCCCATGTATGGGATGTGTAGCAACCTTCGGAATGACTTGTACCCCATGTATGGGATGTGTAGCAACATTCTGAAGGACTTGTACCCCATGAATGGGATGTGTAGCAACCTTCTGAAGGACGTGTACCCCATGTATGGGATGTGTAGCAACCTTCTGAAGGACGTGTACCCCATGTATGGGATGTGTAGCAAACTTCTGAAGGACTTGTACCCCATGTATGGGATGTGTAGCAACCTTCTGAAGGACTTGTACCCCATGTATGGGATGTGTAGCAACCTTCTGAAGGACTTGTACCCATGTATGGGATGTGCAGCAACCTTCTGAAGGACTTGTACCCCATGTATGGTATGTGTAGCAACCTTCGGAATGACTTGTACCCCATGTATGGGATGTGCAGCAACATTCTGAAGGACTTGTACCCCATGTATGGGATTTGAAGCAACCTTCTGAAGGACTTGTACCCCATGTATGGGATGTGCAGCAACCTTCTGAAGGACTTGTACCCCATGTATGGGATGTGTAGCAACCTTCTGAAGGACTTGTACGCCATGTATGGGATGTGCAGCAACATTCTGAAGGACTTGTACCCCATGAATGGGATATGTAGCAACCTTCTGAAGGACTTGTACGCCATGTATGGGATGTGCAGCAACCTTCTGAAGGACTTGTACCCCATGTATGGGATGTGTAGCAACCTTCTGAAGGACTTGTACCCCATGTATGGGATGTGTAGCAACCTTCTGAAGGTCTTGTACCCCATGTATGGGATGTGTAGCAACCTTCTGAAGGAGTTGTACCCCATCTATGGGATGTGTAGCAACCTTCTGAAGGACTTGTACCCTATGTATGGGATGTGTAGCAACCTTCTGAAGGACTTGTACCCATGTATGGGATGTGCAGCAACCTTCTGAAGGACTTGTACCCCATGTATGGGATGTGTAGCAACCTTCTGAAGGACTTGTACCCCATGTATGGGATATGTAGCAACCTTCTGAAGGTCTTGTACCCCATGTATGGGATATGTAGCAACCTTCTGAAGGACTTGTACGCCATGTATGGGATGTGCAGCAACATTCTGAAGGACTTGTACCTCATGAATGGGATATGTAGCAACCTTCTGATGGACTTGTACGCCATGTATGGGATGTGCAGCAACCTTCTGAAGGATTGTACCCCATGTATGGGATTTGTAGCAACCTTCTGAAGGACTTGTACCCCATGTATGGGATGTGTAGCAACCTTCTGAAGGACTTGTACCCCATGTATGGGATGTGTAGCAACCTTCTGAAGGACTTGTACCCCATGTATGGGATGTGCAGCAACCTTCTGAAGGACTTGTACCCCATGTATGGGATGTGTAGCAACCTTCTGAAGGACTTGTACCCCATGTATGGAATGTGTAGCAACCTTCTGAAGGACTTGTACCCCATGTATGGGATTTGTAGCAACCTTCTGAAGGACTTGTACCCCATGTATGGGACGTGTAGCAACCTTCTGAAGGACTTGTACCCCATGTATGGGATTTGTAGCAACCTTCTGAAGGACTTGTACCCCATGTATGGGATGTGCAGCAACCTTCTGAAGGACTTGTACCCCATGTATGGGACGTGTAGCAACCTTCTGAAGGACTTGTACCCATGTATGGGATTTGTAGCAACCTTCTGAAGGACTTATACCCCATGTATGGGATGTGTAGCAACCTTCTGAAGGACTTGTAGCCCATGTATGGGATGTGTAGCAACCTTCTGAAGGACTTGTACCCCATGTATGGGATTTGTAGCAACCTTCTGAAGGACTTGTACCCCATGTATGGGATGTGTAGCAACATTCTGAAGGACTTGTACCCCATGTATGGGATGTGTAGCAACCTTCTGAAGGACTTGTACCCATGTATGGGATGTGCAGCAACCTTCTGAAGGACTTGTACCCCATGTATGGGATGTGCAGCAACCTTCTGAAGGACTTGTACCCCATGTATGGGATGTGTAGCAACCTTCTGACGAACTTGTACCCCATGTATGGGATGTGCAGCAACCTTCTGAAGGACTTGTACCCCATGTATGGGATGTGCAGCAACCTTCTGAAGGAATTGTACCCCATGTATGGGATGTGTAGCAACCTTCTGACGAACTTGTACCCCATGTATGGGATGTGCAGCAACCTTCTGAAGGACTTGTACCCCATGTATGGGATGTGCAGCAACCTTCTGAAGGAATTGTACCCCATGTATGGGATGTGTAGCAACCTTCTGAAGAACTTCTACCCCATGTATGGGATGTGTAGCAACATTCTGAAGGACTTGTACCCCATGTATGGGATGTGTAGCAACCTTCTGAAGGTCTTGTACCCCATGTATGGGATGTGTAGCAACCTTCTGAAGAACTTGTACCCCATGAATGGGATATGTAGCAACCTTCTGAAGGACTTGAACCCCATGTATGGGATGTGTAGCAACCTTCTGAAGAACTTGTACCCCATGAATGGGATATGTAGCAACCTTCTGAAGGACTTGTACCCCATGTATGGGATGTGTAGCAACCTTCTGAAGGACGTGTACCCCATGTATGGGATGTGTAGCAACCTTCTGAAGGACGTGTACCCCATGTATGGGATGTGTAGCAACCTTCTGAATGACTTGTACCCCATGTATGGGATGTGTAGCAACCTTCTGAAGGACTTGTACCCCATGTATGGGATATATAGCAACCTTCTGAAGGACTTGTACCCCATGTATGGGATGTGTAGCAACCTTCTGAAGGACGTGTACCCCATGTATGGGATGTGTAGCAACCTTCTGAAGGACGTGTACCCCATGTATGGGATGTGTAGCAACCTTCTGAAGGACTTGTACCCCATGTATGGGATGTGTAGCAACCTTCTGAAGGACTTGTACCCCATGTATGGGATGTGTAGCAACCTTCTGAAGGACTTGTACCCATGTATGGGATGTGCAGCAACCTTCTGAAGGACTTGTACCCCATGTATGGGATGTGTAGCAACCTTCGGAATGACTTGTACCCCATGTATGGGATGTGCAGCAACCTTCTGAAGGACTTGTACCCCATGTATGGGATTTGTAGCAACCTTCTGAAGGACTTATACCCCATGTATGGGATGTGCAGCAACCTTCTGAAGGACTTGTACCCCATGTATGGGATGTGTAGCAACCTTCTGAAGGACTTGTACGCCATGTATGGGATGTGCAGCAACATTCTGAAGGACTTGTACCCCATGAATGGGATATGTAGCAACCTTCTGAAGGACTTGTACGCCATGTATGGGATGTGCAGCAACCTTCTGAAGGACTTGTACCCCATGTATGGGATGTGTAGCAACCTTCTGAAGGACTTGTACCCCATGTATGGGATGTGTAGCAACCTTCTGAAGGACTTGTACCCCATGTATGGGATGTGTAGCAACCTTCTGAAGGAGTTGTACCCCATGTATGGGATGTGTAGCAACCTTCTGAAGGACGTGTACCCCATGTATGGGATGTGTAGCAACCTTCTGAAGGACTTGTACCCCATGTATGGGATGTGTAGCAACCATCTGAAGGACTTGTACCCCATGTATGGGATGTGTAGCAACCTTCTGAAGGACTTGTACCCATGTATGGGATTTGTAGCAACCCTCTGAAGGACTTGTACCCATGTATGGGATTTGTAGCAACCTTCTGAAGGACTTGTACCCCATGTATGGGATGTGTAGCAACCTTCTGAAGGACTTGTACCCCATGTATGGGATGTGCAGCAACCTTCTGAAGGACTTGTACCCCATGTATGGGATGTGTAGCAACCTTCGGAATGACTTGTACCCCATGTATGGCATGTGCAGCAACCTTCTGAAGGACTTGTACCCCATGTATGGGATTTGTAGCAACCTTCTGAAGGACTTGTACCCCATGTATGGGATTTGTAGCAACCTTCTGAAGGACTTGTACCCCATGTATGGGATGTGTAGCAACCTTCTGAAGGACTTGTACCCCATGTATGGGATGTGTAGCCACCTTCTGAAGCACTTGTATCCCATGAATGGGATATGTAGCAACCTTCTGAAGGACTTGTACCCCATGTATGGGATGTGTAGCAACCTTCTGAAGGACTTGAACCCCATGTATGGGATGTACAGCAACCTTCTGAAGGACTTGTACCCCATGAATGGGATATGTAGCAACCTTCTGAAGGACTTGAACCCCATGTATGGGATGTACAGCAACCTTCTGAAGGACTTGTACCCCATGTATGGGATGTGTAGCAACCTTCTGAAGGACGTGTACCCCATGTATGGGATGTGTAGCAACCTTCTGAAGGACGTGTACCCCATGTATGGGATGTGTAGCAACCTTCTGAAGGACTTGTACCCCATGTATGGGATGTGTAGCAACCTTCTGAAGGACTTGTACCCCATGTATGGGATGTGTAGCAACCTTCTGAAGGACTTGTACCCATGTATGGGATGTGCAGCAACCTTCTGAAGGACTTGTACCCCATGTATGGGATGTGTAGCAACCTTCTGAAGGACTTGTACGCCATGTATGGGATGTGCAGCAACATTCTGAAGGACTTGTACCCCATGTATGGGATGTGTAGCAACCTTCTGAAGGACTTGTACGCCATGTATGGGATGTGCAGCAACCTTCTGAAGGACTTGTACCCATGTATGGGATGTGCAGCAACCTTCTGAAGGACTTGTACCCCATGTATGGGATGTGTAGCAACCTTCTGAAGGACGTGTACCCCATGTATGGGATGTGTAGCAACCTTCTGAAGGACTTGTACCCCATGTATGGGATGTGTAGCAACCATCTGAAGGACTTGTACCCCATGTATGGGATGTGTAGCAACCTTCTGAAGGACTTGTACCCATGTATGGGATTTGTAGCAACCTTCTGAAGGACTTGTACTCATGTATGGGATTTGTAGCAACCTTCTGAAGGACTTGTACCCCATGTATGGGATGTGTAGCAACCTTCTGAAGGACTTGTACCCCATGTATGGGATGTGCAGCAACCTTCTGAAGGACTTGTTCCCCATGTATGGGATGTGTAGCAACCTTCTGAAGGACTTGTACCCCATGTATGGGATGTGTAGCAACCTTCGGAATGACTTGTACCCCATGTATGGCATGTGCAGCAACCTTCTGAAGGACTTGTACCCCATGTATGGGATGTGTAGCAACCTTCTGAAGGACTTGTACCCCATGTATGGGATTTGTAGCAACCTTCTGAAGGACTTGTACCCCATGTATGGGATTTGTAGCAACCTTCTGAAGGACTTGTACCCCATGTATGGGATATGTAGCAACCTTCTGAAGGTCTTGTACCCCATGTATGGGATATGTAGCAACCTTCTGAAGGACTTGTACCACATGTATGGGATGTGTAGCAACCTTCTGAAGGACTTGTACCCCATGTATGGGATGTGTAGCAACCTTCTGAAGGACTTGTACCCCATGTATGGGATGTGTAGCCACCTTCTGAAGCACTTGTACCCCATGAATGGGATATGTAGCAACCTTCTGAAGGACTTGTACCCCATGTATGGGATGTGTAGCAACCTTCTGAAGGACTTGTACCCCATGTATGGGATGTGTAGCAACCTTCTGAAGGACTTGTACCCCATGTATGGGATGTGTAGCCACCTTCTGAAGCACTTGTACCCCATGAATGGGATATGTAGCAACCTTCTGAAGGACTTGTACCCCATGTATGGGATGTGTAGCAACCTTCTGAAGGACTTGTACCCCATGTATGGGATGTGCAGCAACCTTCTGAAGGACTTGTACCCCATGTATGGGATGTGCAGCAACCTTCTGAAGGACTTGTACCCCATGTATGGGATGTGTAGCAACCTTCTGAAGGACTTGTACCCCATGTATGGAATGTGTAGCAACCTTCTGAAGGACTTGTACCCCATGTATGGGATTTGTAGCAACCTTCTGAAGGACTTGTACCCCATGTATGGGATGTGCAGCAACCTTCTGAAGGACTTGTACCCCATGTATGGGACGTGTAGCAACCTTCTGAAGGACTTGTACCCATGTATGGGATTTGTAGCAACCTTCTGAAGGACTTATACCCCATGTATGGGATGTGTAGCAACCTTCTGAAGGACTTGTACCCCATGTATGGGATGTGTAGCAACCTTCTGAAGGACTTGTACCCCATGTATGGGATTTGTAGCAACCTTCTGAAGGACTTGTACCCCATGTATGGGATGTGTAGCAACATTCTGAAGGACTTGTACCCCATGTATGGGATGTGTAGCAACCTTCTGAAGGACTTGTACCCATGTATGGGATGTGCAGCAACCTTCTGAAGGACTTGTACCCCATGTATGGGATGTGCAGCAACCTTCTGAAGGACTTGTACCCCATGTATGGGATGTGTAGCAACCTTCTGACGAACTTGTACCCCATGTATGGGATGTGCAGCAACCTTCTGAAGGACTTGTACCCCATGTATGGGATGTGCAGCAACCTTCTGAAGGACTTGTACCCCATGTATGGGATGTGCAGCAACCTTCTGAAGGAATTGTACCCCATGTATGGCATGTGTAGCAACCTTCTGAAGGACTTGTACCCCATGTATGGGATGTGTAGCAACCTTCTGACGAACTTGTACCCCATGTATGGGATGTGCAGCAACCTTCTGAAGGACTTGTACCCCATGTATGGGATGTGCAGCAACCTTCTGAAGGAATTGTACCCCATGTATGGGATGTGTAGCAACCTTCTGAAGGACTTGTACCCCATGTATGGGATGTGTAGCAACATTCTGAAGGACTTGTACCCCATGTATGGGATGTGTAGCAACCTTCTGAAGGTCTTGTACCCCATGTATGGGATGTGTAGCAACCTTCTGAAGAACTTGTACCCCATGAATGGGATATGTAGCAACCTTCTGAAGGACTTGAACCCCATGTATGGGATGTGTAGCAACCTTCTGAAGAACTTGTACCCCATGAATGGGATATGTAGCAACCTTCTGAAGGACTTGTACCCCATGTATGGGATGTGTAGCAACCTTCTGAAGGACGTGTACCCCATGTATGGGATGTGTAGCAACCTTCTGAAGGACGTGTACCCCATGTATGGGATGTGTAGCAACCTTCTGAAGGACTTGTACCCCATGTATGGGATGTGTAGCAACCTTCTGAAGGACTTGTACCCCATGTATGGGATATATAGCAACCTTCTGAAGGACTTGTACCCCATGTATGGGATGTGTAGCAACCTTCTGAAGGACGTGTACCCCATGTATGGGATGTGTAGCAACCTTCTGAAGGACGTGTACCCCATGTATGGGATGTGTAGCAACCTTCTGAAGGACTTGTACCCCATGTATGGGATGTGTAGCAACCTTCTGAAGGACTTGTACCCCATGTATGGGATGTGTAGCAACCTTCTGAAGGACTTGTACCCATGTATGGGATGTGCAGCAACCTTCTGAAGGACTTGTACCCCATGTATGGGATGTGTAGCAACCTTCGGAATGACTTGTACCCCATGTATGGGATGTGCAGCAACCTTCTGAAGGACTTGTACCCCATGTATGGGATTTGTAGCAACCTTCTGAAGGACTTATACCCCATGTATGGGATGTGCAGCAACCTTCTGAAGGACTTGTACCCCATGTATGGGATGTGTAGCAACCTTCTGAAGGACTTGTACGCCATGTATGGGATGTGCAGCAACATTCTGAAGGACTTGTACCCCATGAATGGGATATGTAGCAACCTTCTGAAGGACTTGTACGCCATGTATGGGATGTGCAGCAACCTTCTGAAGGACTTGTACCCCATGTATGGGATGTGTAGCAACCTTCTGAAGGACTTGTACCCCATGTATGGGATGTGTAGCAACCTTCTGAAGGACTTGTACCCCATGTATGGGATGTGTAGCAACCTTCTGAAGGAGTTGTACCCCATGTATGGGATGTGCAGCAACCTTCTGAAGGACTTGTACCCCATGTATGGGATGTGTAGCAACCTTCGGAATGACTTGTACCCCATGTATGGCATGTGCAGCAACCTTCTGAAGGACTTGTACCCCATGTATGGGATGTGTAGCAACCTTCTGAAGGACTTGTACCCCATGTATGGGATGTGTAGCAACCTTCTGAAGGACTTGTACCCATGTATGGGATGTGCAGCAACCTTCTGAAGGACTTGTACCCCATGTATGGGATGTGTAGCAACCTTCTGAAGGACTTGTACCCCATGTATAGGATGTGTAGCAACCTTCTGAAGGACTTGTACCCCATGTATGGGATGTGTAGCAACCTTCTGAAGGACTTGTACCCCATGTATGGGATGTGTAGCAACCTTCTGAAGGACTTGTACCCCATGTATGGGATGTGTAGCCACCTTCTGAAGCACTTGTATCCCATGAATGGGATATGTAGCAACCTTCTGAAGGACTTGTACCCCATGTATGGGATGTGTAGCAACCTTCTGAAGGACTTGTACCCCATGTATGGGATGTGCAGCAACCTTCTGAAGGACTTGTACCCCATGTATGGGATGTGTAGCAACCTTCTGAAGGACTTGTACCCCATGTATGGAATGTGTAGCAACCTTCTGAAGGACTTGTACCCCATGTATGGGATTTGTAGCAACCTTCTGAAGGACTTGTACCCCATGTATGGGATGTGCTGCAACCTTCTGAAGGACTTGTACCCCATGTATGGGACGTGTAGCAACCTTCTGAAGGACTTGTACCCATGTATGGGATTGGTAGCAACCTTCTGAAGGACTTATACCCCATGTATGGGATGTGTAGCAACCTTCTGAAGGACTTGTACCCCATGTATGGGATGTGTAGCAACCTTCTGAAGGACTTGTACCCCATGTATGGGATTTGTAGCAACCTTCTGAAGGACTTGTACCCCATGTATGGGATGTGTAGCAACATTCTGAAGGACTTGTACCCCATGTATGGGATGTGTAGCAACCTTCTGAAGGACTTGTACCCATGTATGGGATGTGCAGCAACCTTCTGAAGGACTTGTACCCCATGTATGGGATGTGCAGCAACCTTCTGAAGGACTTGTACCCCATGTATGGGATGTGTAGCAACCTTCTGACGAACTTGTACCCCATGTATGGGATGTGCAGCAACCTTCTGAAGGACGTGTACCCCATGTATGGGATGTGTAGCAACCTTCTGAAGGACGTGTACCCCATGTATGGGATGTGTAGCAACCTTCTGAAGGACTTGTACCCCATGTATGGGATGTGTAGCAACCTTCTGAAGGACTTGTACCCCATGTATGGGATGTGTAGCAACCTTCTGAAGGACTTGTACCCATGTATGGGATGTGCAGCAACCTTCTGAAGGACTTGTACCCCATGTATGGGATGTGTAGCAACCTTCGGAATGACTTGTACCCCATGTATGGGATGTGCAGCAACCTTCTGAAGGACTTGTACCCCATGTATGGGATTTGTAGCAACCTTCTGAAGGACTTATACCCCATGTATGGGATGTGCAGCAACCTTCTGAAGGACTTGTACCCCATGTATGGGATGTGTAGCAACCTTCTGAAGGACTTGTACGCCATGTATGGGATGTGCAGCAACATTCTGAAGGACTTGTACCCCATGAATGGGATATGTAGCAACCTTCTGAAGGACTTGTACGCCATGTATGGGATGTGCAGCAACCTTCTGAAGGACTTGTACCCCATGTATGGGATGTGTAGCAACCTTCTGAAGGACTTGTACCCCATGTATGGGATGTGTAGCAACCTTCTGAAGGACTTGTACCCCATGTATGGGATGGGTAGCAACCTTCTGAAGGAGTTGTACCCCATGTATGGGATGTGTAGCAACCTTCTGAAGGACTTGTACCCTATGTATGGGATGTGTAGCAACCTTCTGAAGGACTTGTACCCATGTATGGGATGTGCAGCAACCTTCTGAAGGACTTGTACCCCATGTATGGGATGTGTAGCAACCTTCTGAAGGACGTGTAACCCATGTATGGGATGTGTAGCAACCTTCTGAAGGACTCGTACCCCATGTATGGGATGTGTAGCAACCATCTGAAGGACTTGTACCCCATGTATGGGATGTGTAGCAACCTTCTGAAGGACTTGTACCCATGTATGGGATTTGTAGCAACCTTCTGAAGGACTTGTACCCATGTATGGGATTTGTAGCAACCTTCTGAAGGACTTGTACCCCATGTATGGGATGTGTAGCAACCTTCTGAAGGACTTGTACCCCATGTATGGGATGTGCAGCAACCTTCTGAAGGACTTTTACCCCATGTATGGGATGTGTAGCAACCTTCGGAATGACTTGTACCCCATGTATGGCATGTGCAGCAACCTTCTGAAGGACTTGTACCCCATGTATGGGATTTGTAGCAACCTTCTGAAGGACTTGTACCCCATGTATGGGATTTGTAGCAACCTTCTGAAGGACTTGTACCCCATGTATGGGATGTGTAGCAACCTTCTGAAGGACTTGTACCCCATGTATGGGATGTGTAGCAACCTTCTGAAGAACTTGTACCCCATGTATGGGATATGTAGCAACCTTCTGAAGGACTTGTACCCCATGTATGGGATGTGTAGCAACCTTCTGAAGGACTTGTACCCCATGTATGGGATGTGTAGCCACCTTCTGAAGCACTTGTACCCCATGAATGGGATATGTAGCAACCTTCTGAAGGACTTGTACCCCATGTATGGGATATGTAGCAACCTTCTGAAGGTCTTGTACCCCATGTATGGGATATGTAGCAACCTTCTGAAGGACTTGTACCCCATGTATGGGATGTGTAGCAACCTTCTGAAGGACTTGTACCCCATGTATGGGATGTGTAGCCACCTTCTGAAGCACTTGTACCCCATGAATGGGATATGTAGCAACCTTCTGAAGGACTTGTACCCCATGTATGGGATGTGTAGCAACCTTCTGAAGGACGTGTACCCCATGTATGGGATGTGTAGCAACCTTCTGAAGGACTCGTACCCCATGTATGGGATGTGTAGCAACCATCTGAAGGACTTGTACCCCATGTATGGGATGTGTAGCAACCTTCTGAAGGACTTGTACCCATGTATGGGATTTGTAGCAACCTTCTGAAGGACTTGTACCCATGTATGGGATTTGTAGCAACCTTCTGAAGGACTTGTACCCCATGTATGGGATGTGTAGCAACCTTCTGAAGGACTTGTACCCATGTATGGGATTTGTAGCAACCTTCTGAAGGACTTGTACCCATGTATGGGATTTGTAGCAACCTTCTGAAGGACTTGTACCCCATGTATGGGATGTGCAGCAACCTTCGGAATGACTTGTACCCCATGTATGGGATTTGTAGCAACCTTCTGAAGGACTTGTACCCATGTATGGGATTTGTAGCAACCTTCTGAAGGACTTGTACCCATGTATGGGATTTGTAGCAACCTTCTGAAGGACTTGTACCCCATGTATGGGATGTGCAGCAACCTTCGGAATGACTTGTACCCCATGTATGGGATGTGTAGCAACCTTCTGAAGGACTTGTACCCATGTATGGGATTTGTAGCAACCTTCTGAAGGACTTGTACCCATGTATGGGATTTGTAGCAACCTTCTGAAGGACTTGTACCCCATGTATGGGATGTGCAGCAACCTTCGGAATGACTTGTACCCCATGTATGGGATTTGTAGCAACCTTCTGAAGGACTTGTACCCCATGTATGGGATGTGTAGCAACCTTCTGATGGACTTGTACCTCATGAATGGGATATGTAGCAACCTTCTGAAGGACTTGTACGCCATGTATGGGATGTGCAGCAACCTTCTGAAGGACTTGTACCTCATGAATGGGATATGTAGCAACCTTCTGATGGACTTGTACCCCATGTATGGGATGTGTAGCAACCATCTGAAGGACTTGTACCCCATGTATGGGATGTGTAGCAACCTTCTGAAGGACTTGTACGCCATGTATGGGATGTGCAGCAACCTTCTGAAGGACTTGTACCTCATGAATGGGATATGTAGCAACCTTCTGATGGACTTGTACCTCATGAATGGGATATGTAGCAACCTTCTGAAGGACTTGTACGCCATGTATGGGATGTGCAGCAACCTTCTGAAGGACTTGTACCTCATGAATGGGATATGTAGCAACCTTCTGAAGGACTTGTACCTCATGAATGGGATATGTAGCAACCTTCTGAAGGACTTGTACGCCATGTATGGGATGTGCAGCAACATTCTGAAGGACTTGTACCTCATGAATGGGATATGTAGCAACCTTCTGATGGACTTGTACCCCATGTATGGGATGTGTAGCAACCTTCTGAAGGATTGTACCCCATGTATGGGATGTGTAGCAACCTTCTGAAGGACTTGTACCCCATGTATGGGATGTGTAGCAACCTTCTGAAGGACTTGTACCCCATGTATGGGATGTGTAGCAACCTTCTGAAGGACTTGTACCCCATGTATGGGATGTGTAGCAACCTTCTGAAGGACTTGTACCCCATGTATGGGATGTGCAGCAACATTCTGAAGGACTTGTACCTCATGAATGGGATATGTAGCAACCTTCTGAAGGACTTGTACGCCATGTATGGGATGTGCAGCAACATTCTGAAGGACTTGTACCTCATGAATGGGATATGTAGCAACCTTCTGATGGACTTGTACCCCATGTATGGGATGTGTAGCAACCTTCTGAAGGATTGTACCCCATGTATGGGATGTGTAGCAACCTTCTGAAGGACTTGTACCCCATGTATGGGATGTGTAGCAACCTTCTGAAGGACTTGTACCCCATGTATGGGATGTGTAGCAACCTTCTGAAGGACTTGTACCCCATGTATGGGATGTGTAGCAACCTTCTGAAGGACTTGTACCCCATGTATGGGATGTGTAGCAACCTTCTGAAGGACTTGTACCCCATGTATGGGATGTGTAGCCACCTTCTGAAGCACTTGTACCCCATGAATGGGATATGTAGCAACCTTCTGAAGGACTTGTACCCCATGTATGGGATGTGTAGCAACCTTCTGAAGGACTTGTACCCCATGTATGGGATGTGCAGCAACCTTCTGAAGGACTTGTACCCCATGTATGGGATGTGCAGCAACCTTCTGAAGGACTTGTACCCCATGTATGGGATGTGCAGCAACCTTCTGCAGGACTTGTACCCCATGTATGGGATGTGCAGCAACCTTCTGAAGGACTTGTACCCCATGTATGGGATGTGTAGCAACCTTCTGAAGGACTTGTACCCCATGTATGGGATGTGTAGCCACCTTCTGAAGCACTTGTACCCCATGAATGGGATATGTAGCAACCTTCTGAAGGACTTGTACCCCATGTATGGGATGTGTAGCCACCTTCTGAAGCACTTGTACCCCATGAATGGGATATGTAGCAACCTTCTGAAGGACTTGTACCCCATGTATGGGATGTGTAGCAACCTTCTGAAGGACTTGTACTCCATGTATGGGATGTGCAGCAACCTTCTGAAGGACTTGTACCCCATGTATGGGATGTGCAGCAACCTTCTGAAGGACTTGTACCCCATGTATGGGATGTGTAGCAACCTTCTGAAGGACTTGTACCCCATGTATGGGATGTGTAGCAACCTTCTGAAGGACTTGTACCCCATGTATGGGATTTGTAGCAACCTTCTGAAGGACTTGTACCCCATGTATGGGATGTGCAGCAACCTTCTGAAGGACTTGTACCCCATGTATGGGACGTGTAGCAACCTTCTGAAGGACTTGTACCCATGTATGGGATTTGTAGCAACCTTCTGAAGGACTTATACCCCATGTATGGGATGTGTAGCAACCTTCTGAAGGACTTGTACCCCATGTATGGGATGTGTAGCAACCTTCTGAAGGACTTGTACCCCATGTATGGGATGTGTAGCAACCTTCGGAATGACTTGTACCCCATGTATGGGATGTGTAGCAACATTCTGAAGGACTTGTACCCCATGAATGGGATGTGTAGCAACCTTCTGAAGGACTTGTACCCATGTATGGGATGTGCAGCAACCTTCTGAAGGACTTGTACCCCATGTATGGGATTTGTAGCAACCTTCTGAAGGACTTGTACCCCATGTATGGGATTTGTAGCAACCTTCTGAAGGACTTGTACCCCATGTATGGGATGTGTAGCAACATTCTGAAGGACTTGTACCCCATGTATGGGATGTGTAGCAACCTTCTGAAGGACTTGTACCCATGTATGGGATGTGCAGCAACCTTCTGAAGGACTTGTACCCCATGTATGGGATGTGCAGCAACCTTCTGAAGGACTTGTACCCCATGTATGGGATGTGTAGCAACCTTCTGACGAACTTGTACCCCATGTATGGGATGTGCAGCAACCTTCTGAAGGACTTGTACCCCATGTATGGGATGTGCAGCAACCTTCTGAAGGAATTGTACCCCATGTATGGGATGTATAGCAACCTTCTGAAGAACTTGTACCCCATGTATGGGATGTGTAGCAACATTCTGAAGGACTTGTACCCCATGTACGGGATATGTAGCAACCTTCAGAAGCACTTGTACCCCATGTATGGGATGAGTAGCAACCTTCTAAAGAAATTGTACCCCATGAATGGGATGTGTAGCAACCTTCTGAAGGACTTGAACCCCATGTATAGGATGTGCAGCAACCTTCTGACGGACTTGTACCCCATGTATGGGATGTGTAGCAACATTCTGAAGGACTTGTACCCATGTATGGGATTTGTAGCAACCTTCTGAAGGAGTTGTACCCATGTATGGGATTTGTAGCAACCTTCTGAAGGACTTGTACCCCATGTATGGGATGTGTAGCAACCTTCTGAAGGACTTGTACACCATGTATGGGATGTGCAGCAACCTTCTGAAGGACTTGTACCCCATGTATGGGATGTGTAGCAACCTTCGGAATGACTTGTACCCCATGTATGGCATGTGCAGCAACCTTCTGAAGGACTTGTACCCCATGTATGGGATTTGTAGCAACCTTCTGAAGGACTTGTACCCCATGTATGGGATTTGTAGCAACCTTCTGAAGGACTTGTACCCCATGTATGGGATGTGTAGCAACCTACTGAAGGACTTGTACCCCATGTATGGGATGTGTAGCAACCTTCTGAAGAACTTGTACCCCATGTATGGGATATGTAGCAACCTTCTGAAGGTCTTGTACCCCATGTATGGGATGTGTAGCAACCTTCTGAAGGACTTGTACCCCATGTATGGGATGTGTAGCAACCTTCTGAAGGACTTGTACCCCATGTATGGGATGTGTAGCAACCTTCTGAAGGACTTGTACCCCATGTATGGGATGTGTAGCAACCTTCTGAAGGACTTGTACCCCATGTATGGGATGTGTAGCAACCTTCTGAAGGACTTGTACCCCATGTATGGGATGTGTAGCAACCTTCTGAAGGACTTGTACCCCATGTATGGGATGTGTAGCAACCTTCTGAAGGACTTGTACCCCATGTATGGGATGTGTAGCAACCTTCTGAAGGACTTGTACCCCATGTATGGGATGTGTAGCAACCTACTGAAGGACTTGTACCCCATGTATGGGATGTGTAGCCACCTTCTGAAGCACTTGTACCCCATGAATGGGATATGTAGCAACCTTCTGAAGGACTTGTACCCCATGTATGGGATGTGTAGCAACCTTCTGAAGGACTTGTACCCCATGTATGGGATGTGTAGCAACCTTCTGAAGGACTTGTACCCCATGTATGGGATGTGTAGCAACCTTCTGAAGGACTTGTACCCCATGTATGGGATGTGTAGCAACCTTCTGAAGGACTTGTACCCCATGTATGGGATGTGTAGCCACCTTCTGAAGCACTTGTACCCCATGAATGGGATATGTAGCAACCTTCTGAAGGACTTGTACCCCATGTATGGGATGTGTAGCAACCTTCTGAAGGACTTGTACCCCATGTATGGGATGTGTAGCAACCTTCTGAAGGACTTGTACCCCATGTATGGGATGTGTAGCAACCTTCTGAAGGACTTGTACCCCATGTATGGGATGTGTAGCAACCTTCTGAAGGACTTGTACCCCATGTATGGGATGTGTAGCAACCTTCTGAAGGACTTGTACCCCATGTATGGGATGTGTAGCAACCTTCTGAAGGACTTGTACCCCATGTATGGGATGTGTAGCAACCTTCTGAAGGACTTGTACCCCATGTATGGGATGTGTAGCAACCTTCTGAAGGACTTGTACCCCATGTATGGGATGTGTAGCAACCTTCTGAAGGACTTGTACCCCATGTATGGGATGTGTAGCAACCTTCTGAAGGACTTGTACCCCATGTATGGGATGTGTAGCCACCTTCTGAAGCACTTGTACCCCATGAATGGGATATGTAGCAACCTTCTGAAGGACTTGTACCCCATGTATGGGATGTGTAGCAACCTTCTGAAGGACTTGTACCCCATGTATGGGATGTGCAGCAACCTTCTGAAGGACTTGTACCCCATGTATGGGATGTGTAGCAATCTTCTGACGGACTTGTACCCCATGTATGGGATGTGCAGCAACCTTCTGAAGGACTTGTACCCCATGTATGGGATGTGTAGCAACCTTCTGAAGAACTTGTACCCCATGTATGGGATGTGTAGCAACATTCTGAAGGACTTGTACCCCATGTATGGGATTTGTAGCAACCTTCAGAAGCACTTGTACCCCATGTATGGGATGAGTAGCAACCTTCTAAAGAAATTGTACCCCATGAATGGGATGTGTAGCAACCTTCTGAAGGACTTGAACCCCATGTATAGGATGTGCAGTAACCTTCTGAAGGACTTGTACCCCATGTATGGGATGTGTAGCAACATTCTGAAGGACTTGTACCCATGTATGGGATTTGTAGCAACCTTCTGAAGGACTTGTACCCCATGTATGGGATTTGTAGCAACCTTCTGAAGGACTTGTACCCCATGTATGGGATGTGTAGCAACCTTCAGAAGAACTTGTACCCCATGTATGGGATGTGTAGCAACATTCTGAAGGACTTGTACCCCATGTATGGGATGTGTAGCAACCTTCTGAAGAACTTGTACCCCATGTATGGGATATGTAGCAACCTTCTGAAGGACTTGAACCCCATGTATGGGATGTGCAGCAACCTTCTGAAGGACTTGTACCCCATGTATGGGATGTGTAGCAACCTTCTGAAGGACTTGTACCCCATGTATGGGATGTGTAGCAACCTTCTGAAGGACTTGTACCCCATGTATGGGATGTGTAGCAACCATCTGAAGGACTTGTACCCCATGTATGGGATATGTAGCAACCTTCTGATGGACTTGTACCCCATGTATGGGATGTGTAGCAACCATCTGAAGGACTTGTACCCCATGTATGGGATGTGTAGCAACCTTCTGAAGGACTTGTACGCCATGTATGGGATGTGCAGCAACCTTCTGAAGGACTTGTACCTCATGAATGGGATATGTAGCAACCTTCTGATGGACTTGTACCTCATGAATGGGATATGTAGCAACCTTCTGAAGGACTTGTACGCCATGTATGGGATGTGCAGCAACCTTCTGAAGGACTTGTACCTCATGAATGGGATATGTAGCAACCTTCTGAAGGACTTGTACCTCATGAATGGGATATGTAGCAACCTTCTGAAGGACTTGTACGCCATGTATGGGATGTGCAGCAACATTCTGAAGGACTTGTACCTCATGAATGGGATATGTAGCAACCTTCTGATGGACTTGTACCCCATGTATGGGATGTGTAGCAACCTTCTGAAGGATTGTACCCCATGTATGGGATGTGTAGCAACCTTCTGAAGGACTTGTACCCCATGTATGGGATGTGTAGCAACCTTCTGAAGGACTTGTACCCCATGTATGGGATGTGTAGCAACCTTCTGAAGGACTTGTACCCCATGTATGGGATGTGTAGCAACCTTCTGAAGGACTTGTACCCCATGTATGGGATGTGCAGCAACATTCTGAAGGACTTGTACCTCATGAATGGGATATGTAGCAACCTTCTGAAGGACTTGTACGCCATGTATGGGATGTGCAGCAACATTCTGAAGGACTTGTACCTCATGAATGGGATATGTAGCAACCTTCTGATGGACTTGTACCCCATGTATGGGATGTGTAGCAACCTTCTGAAGGATTGTACCCCATGTATGGGATGTGTAGCAACCTTCTGAAGGACTTGTACCCCATGTATGGGATGTGTAGCAACCTTCTGAAGGACTTGTACCCCATGTATGGGATGTGTAGCAACCTTCTGAAGGACTTGTACCCCATGTATGGGATGTGTAGCAACCTTCTGAAGGACTTGTACCCCATGTATGGGATGTGTAGCAACCTTCTGAAGGACTTGTACCCCATGTATGGGATGTGTAGCCACCTTCTGAAGCACTTGTACCCCATGAATGGGATATGTAGCAACCTTCTGAAGGACTTGTACCCCATGTATGGGATGTGTAGCAACCTTCTGAAGGACTTGTACCCCATGTATGGGATGTGCAGCAACCTTCTGAAGGACTTGTACCCCATGTATGGGATGTGCAGCAACCTTCTGAAGGACTTGTACCCCATGTATGGGATGTGCAGCAACCTTCTGCAGGACTTGTACCCCATGTATGGGATGTGCAGCAACCTTCTGAAGGACTTGTACCCCATGTATGGGATGTGTAGCAACCTTCTGAAGGACTTGTACCCCATGTATGGGATGTGTAGCCACCTTCTGAAGCACTTGTACCCCATGAATGGGATATGTAGCAACCTTCTGAAGGACTTGTACCCCATGTATGGGATGTGTAGCCACCTTCTGAAGCACTTGTACCCCATGAATGGGATATGTAGCAACCTTCTGAAGGACTTGTACCCCATGTATGGGATGTGTAGCAACCTTCTGAAGGACTTGTACTCCATGTATGGGATGTGCAGCAACCTTCTGAAGGACTTGTACCCCATGTATGGGATGTGCAGCAACCTTCTGAAGGACTTGTACCCCATGTATGGGATGTGTAGCAACCTTCTGAAGGACTTGTACCCCATGTATGGGATGTGTAGCAACCTTCTGAAGGACTTGTACCCCATGTATGGGATTTGTAGCAACCTTCTGAAGGACTTGTACCCCATGTATGGGATGTGCAGCAACCTTCTGAAGGACTTGTACCCCATGTATGGGACGTGTAGCAACCTTCTGAAGGACTTGTACCCATGTATGGGATTTGTAGCAACCTTCTGAAGGACTTATACCCCATGTATGGGATGTGTAGCAACCTTCTGAAGGACTTGTACCCCATGTATGGGATGTGTAGCAACCTTCTGAAGGACTTGTACCCCATGTATGGGATGTGTAGCAACCTTCGGAATGACTTGTACCCCATGTATGGGATGTGTAGCAACATTCTGAAGGACTTGTACCCCATGAATGGGATGTGTAGCAACCTTCTGAAGGACTTGTACCCATGTATGGGATGTGCAGCAACCTTCTGAAGGACTTGTACCCCATGTATGGGATTTGTAGCAACCTTCTGAAGGACTTGTACCCCATGTATGGGATTTGTAGCAACCTTCTGAAGGACTTGTACCCCATGTATGGGATGTGTAGCAACATTCTGAAGGACTTGTACCCCATGTATGGGATGTGTAGCAACCTTCTGAAGGACTTGTACCCATGTATGGGATGTGCAGCAACCTTCTGAAGGACTTGTACCCCATGTATGGGATGTGCAGCAACCTTCTGAAGGACTTGTACCCCATGTATGGGATGTGTAGCAACCTTCTGACGAACTTGTACCCCATGTATGGGATGTGCAGCAACCTTCTGAAGGACTTGTACCCCATGTATGGGATGTGCAGCAACCTTCTGAAGGAATTGTACCCCATGTATGGGATGTATAGCAACCTTCTGAAGAACTTGTACCCCATGTATGGGATGTGTAGCAACATTCTGAAGGACTTGTACCCCATGTACGGGATATGTAGCAACCTTCAGAAGCACTTGTACCCCATGTATGGGATGAGTAGCAACCTTCTAAAGAAATTGTACCCCATGAATGGGATGTGTAGCAACCTTCTGAAGGACTTGAACCCCATGTATAGGATGTGCAGCAACCTTCTGACGGACTTGTACCCCATGTATGGGATGTGTAGCAACATTCTGAAGGACTTGTACCCATGTATGGGATTTGTAGCAACCTTCTGAAGGAGTTGTACCCATGTATGGGATTTGTAGCAACCTTCTGAAGGACTTGTACCCCATGTATGGGATGTGTAGCAACCTTCTGAAGGACTTGTACACCATGTATGGGATGTGCAGCAACCTTCTGAAGGACTTGTACCCCATGTATGGGATGTGTAGCAACCTTCGGAATGACTTGTACCCCATGTATGGCATGTGCAGCAACCTTCTGAAGGACTTGTACCCCATGTATGGGATTTGTAGCAACCTTCTGAAGGACTTGTACCCCATGTATGGGATTTGTAGCAACCTTCTGAAGGACTTGTACCCCATGTATGGGATGTGTAGCAACCTACTGAAGGACTTGTACCCCATGTATGGGATGTGTAGCAACCTTCTGAAGAACTTGTACCCCATGTATGGGATATGTAGCAACCTTCTGAAGGTCTTGTACCCCATGTATGGGATGTGTAGCAACCTTCTGAAGGACTTGTACCCCATGTATGGGATGTGTAGCAACCTTCTGAAGGACTTGTACCCCATGTATGGGATGTGTAGCAACCTTCTGAAGGACTTGTACCCCATGTATGGGATGTGTAGCAACCTTCTGAAGGACTTGTACCCCATGTATGGGATGTGTAGCAACCTTCTGAAGGACTTGTACCCCATGTATGGGATGTGTAGCAACCTTCTGAAGGACTTGTACCCCATGTATGGGATGTGTAGCAACCTTCTGAAGGACTTGTACCCCATGTATGGGATGTGTAGCAACCTTCTGAAGGACTTGTACCCCATGTATGGGATGTGTAGCAACCTTCTGAAGGACTTGTACCCCATGTATGGGATGTGTAGCCACCTTCTGAAGCACTTGTACCCCATGAATGGGATATGTAGCAACCTTCTGAAGGACTTGTACCCCATGTATGGGATGTGTAGCAACCTTCTGAAGGACTTGTACCCCATGTATGGGATGTGTAGCAACCTTCTGAAGGACTTGTACCCCATGTATGGGATGTGTAGCAACCTTCTGAAGGACTTGTACCCCATGTATGGGATGTGTAGCAACCTTCTGAAGGACTTGTACCCCATGTATGGGATGTGTAGCCACCTTCTGAAGCACTTGTACCCCATGAATGGGATATGTAGCAACCTTCTGAAGGACTTGTACCCCATGTATGGGATGTGTAGCAACCTTCTGAAGGACTTGTACCCCATGTATGGGATGTGTAGCAACCTTCTGAAGGACTTGTACCCCATGTATGGGATGTGTAGCAACCTTCTGAAGGACTTGTACCCCATGTATGGGATGTGTAGCAACCTTCTGAAGGACTTGTACCCCATGTATGGGATGTGTAGCAACCTTCTGAAGGACTTGTACCCCATGTATGGGATGTGTAGCAACCTTCTGAAGGACTTGTACCCCATGTATGGGATGTGTAGCAACCTTCTGAAGGACTTGTACCCCATGTATGGGATGTGTAGCAACCTTCTGAAGGACTTGTACCCCATGTATGGGATGTGTAGCAACCTTCTGAAGGACTTGTACCCCATGTATGGGATGTGTAGCAACCTTCTGAAGGACTTGTACCCCATGTATGGGATGTGTAGCCACCTTCTGAAGCACTTGTACCCCATGAATGGGATATGTAGCAACCTTCTGAAGGACTTGTACCCCATGTATGGGATGTGTAGCAACCTTCTGAAGGACTTGTACCCCATGTATGGGATGTGCAGCAACCTTCTGAAGGACTTGTACCCCATGTATGGGATGTGTAGCAATCTTCTGACGGACTTGTACCCCATGTATGGGATGTGCAGCAACCTTCTGAAGGACTTGTACCCCATGTATGGGATGTGTAGCAACCTTCTGAAGAACTTGTACCCCATGTATGGGATGTGTAGCAACATTCTGAAGGACTTGTACCCCATGTATGGGATTTGTAGCAACCTTCAGAAGCACTTGTACCCCATGTATGGGATGAGTAGCAACCTTCTAAAGAAATTGTACCCCATGAATGGGATGTGTAGCAACCTTCTGAAGGACTTGAACCCCATGTATAGGATGTGCAGTAACCTTCTGAAGGACTTGTACCCCATGTATGGGATGTGTAGCAACATTCTGAAGGACTTGTACCCATGTATGGGATTTGTAGCAACCTTCTGAAGGACTTGTACCCCATGTATGGGATTTGTAGCAACCTTCTGAAGGACTTGTACCCCATGTATGGGATGTGTAGCAACCTTCAGAAGAACTTGTACCCCATGTATGGGATGTGTAGCAACATTCTGAAGGACTTGTACCCCATGTATGGGATGTGTAGCAACCTTCTGAAGAACTTGTACCCCATGTATGGGATATGTAGCAACCTTCTGAAGGACTTGAACCCCATGTATGGGATGTGCAGCAACCTTCTGAAGGACTTGTACCCCATGTATGGGATGTGTAGCAACCTTCTGAAGGACTTGTACCCCATGTATGGGATGTGTAGCAACCTTCTGAAGGACTTGTACCCCATGTATGGGATGTGTAGCAACCATCTGAAGGACTTGTACCCCATGTATGGGATGTGTAGCAACCTTCTGAAGGACTTGTACCCATGTATGAGATTTGTAGCAACCTTCTGAAGGACTTGTACCCCATGTATGGGATGTGTAGCAACCTTCTGAAGGACTTGTACCCCATGTATGGGATGTGCAGCAACCTTCTGAAGGACTTGTACCCCATGTATGGGATGTGTAGCAACCTTCGGAATGACTTGTACCCCATGTATGGGATGTGTAGCAACCTTCTGAAGGACTTGTACCACATGTATGGGATGTGCAGCAACCTTTTGAAGGACTTGTACCCCATGTATGGGATGTGTAGCAACCTTCTGAAGGACTTGTACCGCATGTATGGGATGTGTAGCAACCTTCTGAAGGACTTGTACCCCATGTATGGGATGTGCAGCAACCTTCTGAAGGACTTGTAACCCATGTATGGGATGTGTAGCAACCTTCTGAAGGACTTGTACCCCATGTATGGGATGTGTAGCAACCTTCTGAAGGACTTGTACCCCATGTATGGGATGTGTAGCAACCTTCTGAAGGACTTGTACCCCATGTATGGGATGTGTAGCAACCTTCTGAAGGACTTGTACCCCATGTATGGGATGTGTAGCAACCTTCTGAAGGACTTGTACCCCATGTATGGGATGTGTAGCAACCTTCTGAAGGACTTGTACCCCATGTATGGGATGTGTAGCAACCTTCTGAAGGACTTGTACCCCATGTATGGGATGTGTAGCAACCTTCTGAAGGACTTGTACCCTATGTATGGGATGTGTAGCAACCTTCTGAAGGACTTGTACCCAATGTATGGGATGTGTAGCAACCTTCTGAAGGACTTGTACCCCATGTATGGGATGTGTAGCAACCTTCTGAAGGACTTGTACCCCATGTATGGGATGTGTAGCAACCATCTGATGGACTTGTACCCCATGTATGGGATGTGTAGCAACCTTCTGAAGGACTTATACCCCATGTATGGGATGTGTAGCAACCTTCTGAAGGACTTGTACCCCATGTATGGGATGTGTAGCACCCTTCTGAAGGACTTGTACCCCATGTATGTGATGTGTAGCAACCTTCTGAAGGACTTCTACCCCATGTATGGGATGTGTAGCAACCTTCTGAAGGTCTTGAACCCCATGTATGGGATGTGTAGCAACCTTCTGAAGGACTTGTACCCCATGTATGGGATGTGCAGCAACCTTCTGAAGGACTTGTACCCCATGTATGGGATGTGCAGCAACCTTCTGAAGGACTTGTACCCCATGTATGGGATGTGCAGCAACCTTCTGAAGGACTTGTACCCCATGTATGGGATGTGTAGCAACCTTCTGAAGGACTTCTACCCCATGTATGGGATGTGTAGCAACCTTCTGAAGGTCTTGAACCCCATGTATGGGATGTGTAGCAACCTTCTGAAGGTCTTGAACCCCATGTATGGGATGTGCAGCAATCTTCTGAAGGACTTGTACCCCATGTATGGGATGTGCAGCAACCTTCTGAAGGACTTGTACCCCATGTATGGGATGTGCAGCAACCTTCTGAAGGACTTGTACCCCATGTATGGGATGTGTAGCAACCTTCTGAAGGACTTCTACCCCATGTATGGGATGTGTAGCAACCTTCTGAAGGTCTTGAACCCCATGTATGGGATGTGTAGCAACCTTCTGAAGGACTTGTACCCCATGTATGGGATATGTAGCAACCTTCTGAAGGACTTGTACCCAATGTATGGGATTTGTAGCAACCTTCTGAAGGACTTGTACCCCATGTATGGGATGTGCAGCAACCTTCTGAAGGACTTGTACCCCATGTATGGGATGTGTAGCAACCTTCTGAAGGACTTGTACCCCATGTATGGGATGTGTAGCAACCTTCTGAAGGACTTGTACCCCATGTATGGGATGTGTAGCCACCTTCTGAAGCACTTGTACCCCATGAATGGGATATGTAGCAACCTTCTAAAGAAATTGTACCCCATGAATGGGATGTGTAGCAACCTTCTGAAGGACTTGAACCCCATGTATAGGATGTGCAGCAACCTTCTGACGGACTTGTACCCCATGTATGGGATGTGTAGCAACATTCTGAAGGACTTGTACCCATGTATGGGATTTGTAGCAACCTTCTGAAGGAGTTGTACCCATGTATGGGATTTGTAGCAACCTTCTGAAGGACTTGTACCCCATGTATGGGATGTGTAGCAACCTTCTGAAGGACTTGTACACCATGTATGGGATGTGCAGCAACCTTCTGAAGGACTTGTACCCCATGTATGGGATGTGTAGCAACCTTCGGAATGACTTGTACCCCATGTATGGCATGTGCAGCAACCTTCTGAAGGACTTGTACCCCATGTATGGGATTTGTAGCAACCTTCTGAAGGACTTGTACCCCATGTATGGGATTTGTAGCAACCTTCTGAAGGACTTGTACCCCATGTATGGGATGTGTAGCAACCTACTGAAGGACTTGTACCCCATGTATGGGATGTGTAGCAACCTTCTGAAGAACTTGTACCCCATGTATGGGATATGTAGCAACCTTCTGAAGGTCTTGTACCCCATGTATGGGATGTGTAGCAACCTTCTGAAGGACTTGTACCCCATGTATGGGATGTGTAGCAACCTTCTGAAGGACTTGTACCCCATGTATGGGATGTGTAGCAACCTTCTGAAGGACTTGTACCCCATGTATGGGATGTGTAGCAACCTTCTGAAGGACTTGTACCCCATGTATGGGATGTGTAGCAACCTTCTGAAGGACTTGTACCCCATGTATGGGATGTGTAGCAACCTTCTGAAGGACTTGTACCCCATGTATGGGATGTGTAGCAACCTTCTGAAGGACTTGTACCCCATGTATGGGATGTGTAGCAACCTTCTGAAGGACTTGTACCCCATGTATGGGATGTGTAGCAACCTTCTGAAGGACTTGTACCCCATGTATGGGATGTGTAGCCACCTTCTGAAGCACTTGTACCCCATGAATGGGATATGTAGCAACCTTCTGAAGGACTTGTACCCCATGTATGGGATGTGTAGCAACCTTCTGAAGGACTTGTACCCCATGTATGGGATGTGTAGCAACCTTCTGAAGGACTTGTACCCCATGTATGGGATGTGTAGCAACCTTCTGAAGGACTTGTACCCCATGTATGGGATGTGTAGCAACCTTCTGAAGGACTTGTACCCCATGTATGGGATGTGTAGCCACCTTCTGAAGCACTTGTACCCCATGAATGGGATATGTAGCAACCTTCTGAAGGACTTGTACCCCATGTATGGGATGTGTAGCAACCTTCTGAAGGACTTGTACCCCATGTATGGGATGTGTAGCAACCTTCTGAAGGACTTGTACCCCATGTATGGGATGTGTAGCAACCTTCTGAAGGACTTGTACCCCATGTATGGGATGTGTAGCAACCTTCTGAAGGACTTGTACCCCATGTATGGGATGTGTAGCAACCTTCTGAAGGACTTGTACCCCATGTATGGGATGTGTAGCAACCTTCTGAAGGACTTGTACCCCATGTATGGGATGTGTAGCAACCTTCTGAAGGACTTGTACCCCATGTATGGGATGTGTAGCAACCTTCTGAAGGACTTGTACCCCATGTATGGGATGTGTAGCAACCTTCTGAAGGACTTGTACCCCATGTATGGGATGTGTAGCAACCTTCTGAAGGACTTGTACCCCATGTATGGGATGTGTAGCCACCTTCTGAAGCACTTGTACCCCATGAATGGGATATGTAGCAACCTTCTGAAGGACTTGTACCCCATGTATGGGATGTGTAGCAACCTTCTGAAGGACTTGTACCCCATGTATGGGATGTGCAGCAACCTTCTGAAGGACTTGTACCCCATGTATGGGATGTGTAGCAATCTTCTGACGGACTTGTACCCCATGTATGGGATGTGCAGCAACCTTCTGAAGGACTTGTACCCCATGTATGGGATGTGTAGCAACCTTCTGAAGAACTTGTACCCCATGTATGGGATGTGTAGCAACATTCTGAAGGACTTGTACCCCATGTATGGGATTTGTAGCAACCTTCAGAAGCACTTGTACCCCATGTATGGGATGAGTAGCAACCTTCTAAAGAAATTGTACCCCATGAATGGGATGTGTAGCAACCTTCTGAAGGACTTGAACCCCATGTATAGGATGTGCAGTAACCTTCTGAAGGACTTGTACCCCATGTATGGGATGTGTAGCAACATTCTGAAGGACTTGTACCCATGTATGGGATTTGTAGCAACCTTCTGAAGGACTTGTACCCCATGTATGGGATTTGTAGCAACCTTCTGAAGGACTTGTACCCCATGTATGGGATGTGTAGCAACCTTCAGAAGAACTTGTACCCCATGTATGGGATGTGTAGCAACATTCTGAAGGACTTGTACCCCATGTATGGGATGTGTAGCAACCTTCTGAAGAACTTGTACCCCATGTATGGGATATGTAGCAACCTTCTGAAGGACTTGAACCCCATGTATGGGATGTGCAGCAACCTTCTGAAGGACTTGTACCCCATGTATGGGATGTGTAGCAACCTTCTGAAGGACTTGTACCCCATGTATGGGATGTGTAGCAACCTTCTGAAGGACTTGTACCCCATGTATGGGATGTGTAGCAACCATCTGAAGGACTTGTACCCCATGTATGGGATGTGTAGCAACCTTCTGAAGGACTTGTACCCATGTATGAGATTTGTAGCAACCTTCTGAAGGACTTGTACCCCATGTATGGGATGTGTAGCAACCTTCTGAAGGACTTGTACCCCATGTATGGGATGTGCAGCAACCTTCTGAAGGACTTGTACCCCATGTATGGGATGTGTAGCAACCTTCGGAATGACTTGTACCCCATGTATGGGATGTGTAGCAACCTTCTGAAGGACTTGTACCCCATGTATGGGATGTGCAGCAACCTTTTGAAGGACTTGTACCCCATGTATGGGATGTGTAGCAACCTTCTGAAGGACTTGTACCGCATGTATGGGATGTGTAGCAACCTTCTGAAGGACTTGTACCCCATGTATGGGATGTGCAGCAACCTTCTGAAGGACTTGTAACCCATGTATGGGATGTGTAGCAACCTTCTGAAGGACTTGTACCCCATGTATGGGATGTGTAGCAACCTTCTGAAGGACTTGTACCCCATGTATGGGATGTGTAGCAACCTTCTGAAGGACTTGTACCCCATGTATGGGATGTGTAGCAACCTTCTGAAGGACTTGTACCCCATGTATGGGATGTGTAGCAACCTTCTGAAGGACTTGTACCCCATGTATGGGATGTGTAGCAACCTTCTGAAGGACTTGTACCCCATGTATGGGATGTGTAGCAACCTTCTGAAGGACTTGTACCCCATGTATGGGATGTGTAGCAACCTTCTGAAGGACTTGTACCCTATGTATGGGATGTGTAGCAACCTTCTGAAGGACTTGTACCCAATGTATGGGATGTGTAGCAACCTTCTGAAGGACTTGTACCCCATGTATGGGATGTGTAGCAACCTTCTGAAGGACTTGTACCCCATGTATGGGATGTGTAGCAACCATCTGATGGACTTGTACCCCATGTATGGGATGTGTAGCAACCTTCTGAAGGACTTATACCCCATGTATGGGATGTGTAGCAACCTTCTGAAGGACTTGTACCCCATGTATGGGATGTGTAGCACCCTTCTGAAGGACTTGTACCCCATGTATGTGATGTGTAGCAACCTTCTGAAGGACTTCTACCCCATGTATGGGATGTGTAGCAACCTTCTGAAGGTCTTGAACCCCATGTATGGGATGTGTAGCAACCTTCTGAAGGACTTGTACCCCATGTATGGGATGTGCAGCAACCTTCTGAAGGACTTGTACCCCATGTATGGGATGTGCAGCAACCTTCTGAAGGACTTGTACCCCATGTATGGGATGTGCAGCAACCTTCTGAAGGACTTGTACCCCATGTATGGGATGTGTAGCAACCTTCTGAAGGACTTCTACCCCATGTATGGGATGTGTAGCAACCTTCTGAAGGTCTTGAACCCCATGTATGGGATGTGTAGCAACCTTCTGAAGGTCTTGAACCCCATGTATGGGATGTGCAGCAATCTTCTGAAGGACTTGTACCCCATGTATGGGATGTGCAGCAACCTTCTGAAGGACTTGTACCCCATGTATGGGATGTGCAGCAACCTTCTGAAGGACTTGTACCCCATGTATGGGATGTGTAGCAACCTTCTGAAGGACTTCTACCCCATGTATGGGATGTGTAGCAACCTTCTGAAGGTCTTGAACCCCATGTATGGGATGTGTAGCAACCTTCTGAAGGACTTGTACCCCATGTATGGGATATGTAGCAACCTTCTGAAGGACTTGTACCCAATGTATGGGATTTGTAGCAACCTTCTGAAGGACTTGTACCCCATGTATGGGATGTGCAGCAACCTTCTGAAGGACTTGTACCCCATGTATGGGATGTGTAGCAACCTTCTGAAGGATTGTACCCCATGTATGGGATGTGTAGCAACCTTCTGAAGGACTTGTACCCACGTATGGGATTTGTAGCAACCTTCTGAAGGACTTATACCCCATGTATGGGATGTGTAGCAACCTTCTGAAGGACTTGTACCCCATGTATGGGATGTGTAGCAACCTTCTGAAGGACTTGTACCCCATGTATGGGATTTGTAGCAACCTTCTGAAGGACTTGTACCCCATGTTTGGGATGTGTAGCAACCTTCTGAAGGACTTGTACCCCATGTATGGGATGTGTAGCAACCTTCTGAAGGAATTGTACCCATGTATGGGATGTGCAGCAACCTTCTGAAGGACTTGTACCCCATGTATGGGATGTGCAGCAACCTTCTGAAGGATTGTACCCCATGTATGGGATGTGTAGCAACCTTCTGACGGACTTGTACCCCATGTATGGGATGTGCAGCAACCTTCTGAAGGACTTGTACCCCATGTATGGGATGTGTAGCAACCTTCTGAAGGACTTGTACCCCATGTATGGGATGTGCAGCAACATTCTGAAGGACTTGTACCCCATGAATGGGATATGTAGCAACGTTCTGAAGGACTTGTACCCATGTATGGGATGTGTAGCAACCTTCTGAAGGACTTGTACCCATGTATGGGATGTGTAGCAACCTTCTGAAGGACTTGTACCCCATGTATGGGATATGTAGCAACCTTCTGAAGAACATGTACCCCATGTGTGGGATATGTAGCAACCTTCTGAAGGACTTGAGCCCCATGTATGGGATGTGTAGCAACCTTCTGAAGGACTTGTACCCCATGTATGTGATGTGTAACAACCTTCTGAAGGACTTGTACCCCATGTATGGGATGTGCAGCAACCTTCTGAAGGACTTGTACCCCATGTATGGGATGTGTAGCAATCTTCTGAAGGACTTGTACCCCATGTATGGGATGTATAGCAACCTTCTGAAGGACTTGTACCCCATGTATGGGATGTGCAGCAACCTTCTGAAGGACTTGTACCCCATGTATGGGATGTGCAGCAACCTTCTGAAGGACTTGTACCCCATGTATGGGATGTGTAGCAATCTTCTGAAGGACTTGTACCCCATGTATGGGATGTGCAGCAACATTCTGAAGGACTTGTACCCCATGTATGGGATGTGCAGCAACCTTCTGAAGGACTTGTACCCCATGTATGGGATGTGTAGCAACCTTCTGAAGGACTTGTACCCCATGTATGGGATGTGTAGCAACCTTCTGAAGGACTTGTACTCCATGTATGGGATGTGTAGCAACCTTCTGAAGGACTTGTACCCCATGTATGGGATGTGTAGCAACCTTCTGAAGGACTTGTACCCCATGTATGGGATGTGTAGCAACCTTCTGAAGGACTTGTACTCCATGTATGGGATGTGTAGCAACCTTCTGAAGGACTTGTACCCCATGTATGGGATGTGTAGCAACCTTCTGAAGGACTTGTACCCCATGTATGGGATGTGCAGCAACCTTCTGAAGGACTTGTACCCCATGTATGGGATGTGCAGCAACCTTCTGAAGGACTTGTACACCATGTATGGGATGTGTAGCAACCTTCTGAAGGACTTGAACCCCATGTATGGGATGTGTAGCAACCTTCTGAAGGACTTGTACCCCATGTATGGGATGTGCAGCAACCTTCTGAAGGACTTGTACCCCATGTATGGGATGTGTAGCAACCTTCTGAAGGACTTGTACCCCATGTATGGGATGTGTAGCAACCTTCTGAAGGACTTGTACTCCATGTATGGGATGTGTAGCAACCTTCTGAAGGACTTGTACCCCATGTATGGGATGTGTAGCAACCTTCTGAAGGACTTGTACCCCATGTATGGGATGTGTAGCAACCTTCTGAAGGACTTGTACTCCATGTATGGGATGTGTAGCAACCTTCTGAAGGACTTGTACCCCATGTATGGGATGTGTAGCAACCTTCTGAAGGACTTGTACCCCATGTATGGGATGTGCAGCAACCTTCTGAAGGACTTGTACCCCATGTATGGGATGTGCAGCAACCTTCTGAAGGACTTGTACACCATGTATGGGATGTGTAGCAACCTTCTGAAGGACTTGAACCCCATGTATGGGATGTGTAGCAACCTTCTGAAGGACTTGTACCCCATGTATGGGATGTGCAGCAACCTTCTAAAGAAATTGTACCCCATGTATGGGATGTGTAGCAACCATCTGAAGGACTTGTACCCCATGTATGGGATGTGTAGCAACCTTCTGAAGGACTTGTACCCCATGTATGGGATGTGTAGCAACCTTCTGAAGGACTTGTACCCATGTATGGGATTTGTAGCAACCTTCTGAAGGACTTGTACCCCATGTATGGGATGTGTAGCAACCTTCTGAAGGACTTGTACCCCATGTATGGGATGTGCAGCAACCTTCTGAAGGACTTGTACCCCATGTATGGGATGTGTAGCAACCATCTGAAGGACTTGTACCCCATGTATTGGATGTGTAGCAACCTTCTGAAGGACTTGTACCCATGTATGGGATTTGTAGCAACCTTCTGAAGGACTTGTACCCCATGTATGGGATGTGCAGCAACCTTCTGAAGGACTTGTACCCCATGTATGGGATGTGTAGCAACCTTCTGAAGGACTTGTACCCCATGTATGGGATGTGTAGCAACCTTCTGAAGGACTTGTACCCCATGTATGGGATATGTAGCAACCTTCTGAAGGACTTGTACCCATGTATGGGATGTGCAGCAAGCTTCTGAAGGACTTGTACCACATGTATGGGATTTGTAGCAACCTCCTGAAGGACTTGAACCCCATGTATGGGATGTGTAACAACCTTCTGAAGGACTTGTACCCATGTATGGGATGTGTAGCAACCTTCTGAAGGAATTGTACCCCATGTATGGGATGTGTAGCAACCTTCTGAAGGAATTGTACCCCATGTATGGGATGTGTAGCAACCTTCTGAAGGACTTGTACCCATGTATGGGATGTGTAGCAACCTTCTGAAGGACTTGTACCCCATGTATGGGATATGTAGCAACCTTCTGAAGGACTTGAACCCCATGTATGGGATGTGCAGCAAGCTTCTGAAGGACTTGTACCACATGTATGGGATTTGTAGCAACCTCCTGAAGGACTTGAACCCCATGTATGGGATGTGTAACAACCTTCTGAAGGACTTGTACCCATGTATGGGATG
This sequence comes from Eledone cirrhosa, assembly GCA_964016885.1. Classification (NCBI taxonomy): domain Eukaryota; kingdom Metazoa; phylum Mollusca; class Cephalopoda; order Octopoda; family Eledonidae; genus Eledone; species Eledone cirrhosa. The sequence goes on from OZ024755.1 coordinate 31,414,993, forward strand.
TGTAGCAACCTTCTGAAGAACTTGTACCCCATGTATGGGATATGTAGCAACCTTCTGAAGGACTTGAACCCCATGTATGGGATGTGCAGCAAGCTTCTGAAGGACTTGTACCACATGTATGGGATTTGTAGCAACCTCCTGAAGAACTTGAACCCCATGTATGGGATATGTAGCAACCTTCTGAAGGACTTGAGCCCCATGTATGGGATATGTAGCAACCTTCTGAAGGACTTGAGCCCCATGTATGGGATGTGTAGCAACCTTCTGAAGGACTTGTACCCCATGTATGTGATGTGTAGCAACCTTCTGAAGGACTTGTACCCAATGTATGGGATGTGTAGCAACCTTCTGAAGGACTTGTACCCCATGTATGGGATATGTAGCAACCTTCTGAAGAACATGTACCCCATGTATGGGATATGTAGCAACCTTCTGAAGGACTTGAGCCCCATGTATGGGATGTGTAGCAACCTTCTGAAGGACTTGTACCCCATGTATGTGATGTGTAACAACCTTCTGAAGGACTTGTACCCCATGTATGGGATGTGCAGCAACCTTCTGAAGGACTTGTACCCCATGTATGGGATGTGTAGCAACCTTCTGAAGGACTTGAACCCCATGTATGGGATGTGCAGCAACCTTCTGAAGGACTTGTACCCCATGTATGGGATGTGCAGCAACCTTCTGAAGGACTTGAACCCCATGTATGGGATGTGTAGCAACCTTCTGAAGGACTTGTACCCCATGTATGGGATGTGCAGCAACCTTCTGAAGGACTTGTACCCCATGTATGGGATGTGCAGCAACCTTCTGAAGGACTTGTACCCCATGTATGGGATGTGTAGCAACCTTCTGAAGGACTTGTACCCCATGTATGGGATGTGCAGCAACCTTCTGAAGGACTTGTACCCCATGTATGGGATGTGCAGCAACCTTCTGAAGGACTTGTACACCATGTATGGGATGTGTAGCAACCTTCTGAAGGACTTGAACCCCATGTATGGGATGTGTAGCAACCTTCTGAAGGACTTGTAAACCATGTATTGGATGTGTAGCAACCTTCTGAAGGACTTGTACCCCATGTATGGGATGTGTAGCAACCTTCTGAAGGACTTGTACCCCATGTATGGGATGTGTAGCAACCTTCTGAAGGTCTTGTACCCCATGTATGGGATGTCCAGCAACCTTCTGAAGGACTTGTACCCCATGTATCGGATGTGTAGCAACCTTCTGAAGGACTTGTAATCCATGTATGGGATGTGTAGCAACCTTCTGAAGGACTTGTACCCCATGTATGGGATGTGTAGCAACCTTCTGAAGGACTTGTACCCCATGTATGGGATGTGTAGCAACCTTCTGAAGGTCTTGTACCCCATGTATGGGATGTGTAGCAACCTTCTGAAGAACTTGTACCCCATGTATGGGATATGTAGCAACCTTCTGAAGGACTTGTACCCCATGTATGGGATTTGTAGCAACCTTCGGAATGACTTGTACCCCATGTATGGGATGTGTAGCAACCTTCTGAAGGACTTGTACCCATGTATGGGATGTGCAGCAACCTTCTGAAGGACTTGTACCCCATGTATGGGATGTGCAGCAACCTTCTGAAGGACTTGTACCCCATGTATGGGATGTGTAGCAACCTTCTGAAGGACTTCTACCCCATGTATGGGATGTGTAGCAACCTTCTGAAGGTCTTGAACCCCATGTATGGGATGTGTAGCAACCTTCTGAAGGACTTGTACCCCATGTATGGGATATGTAGCAACCTTCTGAAGGACTTGTACCCAATGTATGGGATTTGTAGCAACCTTCTGAAGGACTTGTACCCCATGTATGGGATGTGCAGCAACCTTCTGAAGGACTTGTACCCCATGTATGGGATGTGTAGCAACCTTCTGAAGGATTGTACCCCATGTATGGGATGTGTAGCAACCTTCTGAAGGACTTGTACCCACGTATGGGATTTGTAGCAACCTTCTGAAGGACTTATACCCCATGTATGGGATGTGTAGCAACCTTCTGAAGGACTTGTACCCCATGTATGGGATGTGTAGCAACCTTCTGAAGGACTTGTACCCCATGTATGGGATTTGTAGCAACCTTCTGAAGGACTTGTACCCCATGTTTGGGATGTGTAGCAACCTTCTGAAGGACTTGTACCCCATGTATGGGATGTGTAGCAACCTTCTGAAGGAATTGTACCCATGTATGGGATGTGCAGCAACCTTCTGAAGGACTTGTACCCCATGTATGGGATGTGCAGCAACCTTCTGAAGGATTGTACCCCATGTATGGGATGTGTAGCAACCTTCTGACGGACTTGTACCCCATGTATGGGATGTGCAGCAACCTTCTGAAGGACTTGTACCCCATGTATGGGATGTGTAGCAACCTTCTGAAGGACTTGTACCCCATGTATGGGATGTGCAGCAACATTCTGAAGGACTTGTACCCCATGAATGGGATATGTAGCAACGTTCTGAAGGACTTGTACCCATGTATGGGATGTGTAGCAACCTTCTGAAGGACTTGTACCCATGTATGGGATGTGTAGCAACCTTCTGAAGGACTTGTACCCCATGTATGGGATATGTAGCAACCTTCTGAAGAACATGTACCCCATGTGTGGGATATGTAGCAACCTTCTGAAGGACTTGAGCCCCATGTATGGGATGTGTAGCAACCTTCTGAAGGACTTGTACCCCATGTATGTGATGTGTAACAACCTTCTGAAGGACTTGTACCCCATGTATGGGATGTGCAGCAACCTTCTGAAGGACTTGTACCCCATGTATGGGATGTGTAGCAATCTTCTGAAGGACTTGTACCCCATGTATGGGATGTATAGCAACCTTCTGAAGGACTTGTACCCCATGTATGGGATGTGCAGCAACCTTCTGAAGGACTTGTACCCCATGTATGGGATGTGCAGCAACCTTCTGAAGGACTTGTACCCCATGTATGGGATGTGTAGCAACCTTCTGAAGGACTTGTACCCCATGTATGGGATGTGCAGCAACATTCTGAAGGACTTGTACCCCATGTATGGGATGTGCAGCAACCTTCTGAAGGACTTGTACCCCATGTATGGGATGTGTAGCAACCTTCTGAAGGACTTGTACCCCATGTATGGGATGTGTAGCAACCTTCTGAAGGACTTGTACTCCATGTATGGGATGTGTAGCAACCTTCTGAAGGACTTGTACCCCATGTATGGGATGTGTAGCAACCTTCTGAAGGACTTGTACCCCATGTATGGGATGTGTAGCAACCTTCTGAAGGACTTGTACTCCATGTATGGGATGTGTAGCAACCTTCTGAAGGACTTGTACCCCATGTATGGGATGTGTAGCAACCTTCTGAAGGACTTGTACCCCATGTATGGGATGTGCAGCAACCTTCTGAAGGACTTGTACCCCATGTATGGGATGTGCAGCAACCTTCTGAAGGACTTGTACACCATGTATGGGATGTGTAGCAACCTTCTGAAGGACTTGAACCCCATGTATGGGATGTGTAGCAACCTTCTGAAGGACTTGTACCCCATGTATGGGATGTGCAGCAACCTTCTGAAGGACTTGTACCCCATGTATGGGATGTGTAGCAACCTTCTGAAGGACTTGTACCCCATGTATGGGATGTGTAGCAACCTTCTGAAGGACTTGTACTCCATGTATGGGATGTGTAGCAACCTTCTGAAGGACTTGTACCCCATGTATGGGATGTGTAGCAACCTTCTGAAGGACTTGTACCCCATGTATGGGATGTGTAGCAACCTTCTGATGGACTTGTACTCCATGTATGGGATGTGTAGCAACCTTCTGAAGGACTTGTACCCCATGTATGGGATGTGTAGCAACCTTCTGAAGGACTTGTACCCCATGTATGGGATGTGCAGCAACCTTCTGAAGGACTTGTACCCCATGTATGGGATGTGCAGCAACCTTCTGAAGGACTTGTACACCATGTATGGGATGTGTAGCAACCTTCTGAAGGACTTGAACCCCATGTATGGGATGTGTAGCAACCTTCTGAAGGACTTGTACCCCATGTATGGGATGTGCAGCAACCTTCTAAAGAAATTGTACCCCATGTATGGGATGTGTAGCAACCATCTGAAGGACTTGTACCCCATGTATGGGATGTGTAGCAACCTTCTGAAGGACTTGTACCCCATGTATGGGATGTGTAGCAACCTTCTGAAGGACTTGTACCCATGTATGGGATTTGTAGCAACCTTCTGAAGGACTTGTACCCCATGTATGGGATGTGTAGCAACCTTCTGAAGGACTTGTACCCCATGTATGGGATGTGCAGCAACCTTCTGAAGGACTTGTACCCCATGTATGGGATGTGTAGCAACCATCTGAAGGACTTGTACCCCATGTATTGGATGTGTAGCAACCTTCTGAAGGACTTGTACCCATGTATGGGATTTGTAGCAACCTTCTGAAGGACTTGTACCCCATGTATGGGATGTGCAGCAACCTTCTGAAGGACTTGTACCCCATGTATGGGATGTGTAGCAACCTTCTGAAGGACTTGTACCCCATGTATGGGATGTGTAGCAACCTTCTGAAGGACTTGTACCCCATGTATGGGATATGTAGCAACCTTCTGAAGGACTTGTACCCATGTATGGGATGTGCAGCAAGCTTCTGAAGGACTTGTACCACATGTATGGGATTTGTAGCAACCTCCTGAAGGACTTGAACCCCATGTATGGGATGTGTAACAACCTTCTGAAGGACTTGTACCCATGTATGGGATGTGTAGCAACCTTCTGAAGGAATTGTACCCCATGTATGGGATGTGTAGCAACCTTCTGAAGGAATTGTACCCCATGTATGGGATGTGTAGCAACCTTCTGAAGGACTTGTACCCATGTATGGGATGTGTAGCAACCTTCTGAAGGACTTGTACCCCATGTATGGGATATGTAGCAACCTTCTGAAGGACTTGAACCCCATGTATGGGATGTGCAGCAAGCTTCTGAAGGACTTGTACCACATGTATGGGATTTGTAGCAACCTCCTGAAGGACTTGAACCCCATGTATGGGATGTGTAACAACCTTCTGAAGGACTTGTACCCATGTATGGGATGTGTAGCAACCTTCTGAAGAACTTGTACCCCATGTATGGGATATGTAGCAACCTTCTGAAGGACTTGAACCCCATGTATGGGATGTGCAGCAAGCTTCTGAAGGACTTGTACCACATGTATGGGATTTGTAGCAACCTCCTGAAGAACTTGAACCCCATGTATGGGATATGTAGCAACCTTCTGAAGGACTTGAGCCCCATGTATGGGATATGTAGCAACCTTCTGAAGGACTTGAGCCCCATGTATGGGATGTGTAGCAACCTTCTGAAGGACTTGTACCCCATGTATGTGATGTGTAGCAACCTTCTGAAGGACTTGTACCCAATGTATGGGATGTGTAGCAACCTTCTGAAGGACTTGTACCCCATGTATGGGATATGTAGCAACCTTCTGAAGAACATGTACCCCATGTATGGGATATGTAGCAACCTTCTGAAGGACTTGAGCCCCATGTATGGGATGTGTAGCAACCTTCTGAAGGACTTGTACCCCATGTATGTGATGTGTAACAACCTTCTGAAGGACTTGTACCCCATGTATGGGATGTGCAGCAACCTTCTGAAGGACTTGTACCCCATGTATGGGATGTGTAGCAACCTTCTGAAGGACTTGAACCCCATGTATGGGATGTGCAGCAACCTTCTGAAGGACTTGTACCCCATGTATGGGATGTGCAGCAACCTTCTGAAGGACTTGAACCCCATGTATGGGATGTGTAGCAACCTTCTGAAGGACTTGTACCCCATGTATGGGATGTGCAGCAACCTTCTGAAGGACTTGTACCCCATGTATGGGATGTGCAGCAACCTTCTGAAGGACTTGTACCCCATGTATGGGATGTGTAGCAACCTTCTGAAGGACTTGTACCCCATGTATGGGATGTGCAGCAACCTTCTGAAGGACTTGTACCCCATGTATGGGATGTGCAGCAACCTTCTGAAGGACTTGTACACCATGTATGGGATGTGTAGCAACCTTCTGAAGGACTTGAACCCCATGTATGGGATGTGTAGCAACCTTCTGAAGGACTTGTAAACCATGTATTGGATGTGTAGCAACCTTCTGAAGGACTTGTACCCCATGTATGGGATGTGTAGCAACCTTCTGAAGGACTTGTACCCCATGTATGGGATGTGTAGCAACCTTCTGAAGGTCTTGTACCCCATGTATGGGATGTCCAGCAACCTTCTGAAGGACTTGTACCCCATGTATCGGATGTGTAGCAACCTTCTGAAGGACTTGTAATCCATGTATGGGATGTGTAGCAACCTTCTGAAGGACTTGTACCCCATGTATGGGATGTGTAGCAACCTTCTGAAGGACTTGTACCCCATGTATGGGATGTGTAGCAACCTTCTGAAGGTCTTGTACCCCATGTATGGGATGTGTAGCAACCTTCTGAAGAACTTGTACCCCATGTATGGGATATGTAGCAACCTTCTGAAGGACTTGTACCCCATGTATGGGATTTGTAGCAACCTTCGGAATGACTTGTACCCCATGTATGGGATGTGTAGCAACCTTCTGAAGGACTTGTACCCATGTATGGGATGTGCAGCAACCTTCTGAAGGACTTGTACCCCATGTATGGGATGTGCAGCAACATTCTGAAGGACTTGTACCCCATGAATGGGATATGTAGCAACCTTCTGAAGGACTTGTACCCCATGTATGGGATGTGCAGCAACCTTCTGAAGGATTGTACCCCATGTATGGGATTTGTAGCAACCTTCTGAAGGACTTGTACCCCATGTATGGGATGTGTAGCAACCTTCTGAAGGACTTGTACCCCATGTATGGGATGTGCAGCAACATTCTGAAGGACTTGTACCCCATGAATGGGATATGTAGCAACCTTCTGAAGGAATTGTACCCATGTATGGGATGTGTAGCAACCTTCTGAAGGACTTGTACCCATGTATGTGATGTGTAGCAACCTTCTGAAGGACTTGTACCCCATGTATGGGATATGTAGCAACCTTCTGAAGAACATGTACCCCATGTGTGGGATATGTAGCAACCTTCTGAAGGACTTGAGCCCCATGTATGGGATGTGTAGCAACCTTCTGAAGGACTTGTACCCCATGTATGTGATGTGTAACAACCTTCTGAAGGACTTGTACCCCATGTATGGGATGTGCAGCAACCTTCTGAAGGACTTGTACCCCATGTATGGGATGTGTAGCAACCTTCTGAAGGACTTGAACCCCATGTATGGGATGTGCAGCAACCTTCTGAAGGACTTGTACCCCATGTATGGGATGTGTAGCAACCTTCTGAAGGACTTGTACCCAATGTATGGGATGTGTAGCAACCTTCTGAAGGACTTGTACCCCATGTATGGGATATGTAGCAACCTTCTGAAGAACATGTACCCCATGTGTGGGATATGTAGCAACCTTCTGAAGGACTTGAGCCCCATGTATGGGATGTGTAGCAACCTTCTGAAGGACTTGTACCCCATGTATGTGATGTGTAACAACCTTCTGAAGGACTTGTACCCCATGTATGGGATGTGTAGCAACCTTCTGAAGGACTTGTACCCCATGTATGGGATGTGCAGCAACCTTCTGAAGGACTTGTACTCCATGTATGGGATGTGTAGCAACCTTCTGAAGGACTTGTACCCAATGTATGGGATGTGTAGCAACCTTCTGAAGGACTTGTACCCCATGTATGGGATGTGTAGCAACCTTCTGAAGGACTTGTACCCTATGTATGGGATGTGTAGCAACCTTCTGAAGGACTTGTACCCCATGTATGGGATGTGTAGCAACCTTCTGAAGGACTTGTACCCCATGTATGGGATGTGCAGCAACCTTCTGAAGGACTTGTACCCCATGTATGGGATGTGCAGCAACCTTCTGAAGGACTTGTACCCCATGTATGGGATGTGTAGCAACCTTCTGAAGGACTTGTACCCCATGTATGGGATGTGCAGCAACCTTCTGAAGGACTTGTACACCATGTATGGGATGTGCAGCAACCTTCTGAAGGACTTGTACCCCATGTATGGGATGTGTAGCAACCTTCTGAAGGACTTGTACCCCATGTATGGGATGTGCAGCAACCTTCTGAAGGACTTGTACCCCATGTATGGGATGTGCAGCAACCTTCTGAAGGACTTGTACACCATGTATGGGATGTGCAGCAACCTTCTGAAGGACTTGTACCCCATGTATGGGATGTGTAGCAACCTTCTGAAGGACTTGTACCCCATGTATGGGATGTGTAGCAACCTTCTGAAGGACTTGAACCCCATGTATGGGATGTGCAGCAACCTTCTGAAGGACTTGAACCCCATGTATGGGATGTGCAGCAACCTTCTGAAGGACTTGTACACCATGTATGGGATGTGTAGCAACCTTCTGAAGGACTTGTACCCCATGTATGGGATGTGTAGCAACCTTCTGAAGGACTTGAACCCCATGTATGGGATGTGCAGCAACCTTCTGAAGGACTTGAACCCCATGTATGGGATGTGCAGCAACCTTCTGAAGGACTTGTACACCATGTATGGGATGTGTAGCAACCTTCTGAAGGACTTGTACCCCATGTATGGGATGTGTAGCAACCTTCTGAAGGACTTGTACCCCATGTATGGGATGTGTAGCAACCTTCTGAAGGACTTGTACCCCATGTATGGGATGTGTAGCAACCTTCTGAAGGACTTGAACCCCATGTATGGGATGTGCAGCAACCTTCTGAAGGACTTGAACCCCATGTATGGGATGTGTAGCAACCTTCTGAAGGACTTGAACCCCATGTATGGGATGTGTAGCAACCTTCTGAAGGACTTGAACCCCATGTATGGGATGTGCAGCAACCTTCTGAAGGACTTGTACCCCATGTATGGGATGAGTAGCAACCTTCTAAAGAAGTTGTACCCCATGAATGGGATATGTAGCAACCTCCTGAAGGACTTGTACCCCATGTATGGGATGTGCAGCAACATTCTGAAGGACTTGTACCCCATGAATGGGATATGTAGCAACCTTCTGAAGGACTTGTACCCCATGTATGGGATTTGTAGCAACCTTCTGAAGGACTTGTACCCATGTATGGGATATGTAGCAACCTTCTGAAGGACTTGAACCCCATGTATGGGATGTGCAGCAACCTTCTGAAGGACTTGTACCCCATGTATGGGATTTGTAGCAACCTTCTGAAGGACTTGTACCCCATGTATGGGATGTGCAGCAACCTTCTGAAGGACTTGTACCCATGTATGGGATATGTAGCAACCTTCTGAAGGACTTGAACCCCATGTATGGGATGTGCAGCAACCTTCTGAAGGACTTGTACCCCATGTATGGGATTTGTAGCAACCTTCTGAAGGACTTGTACCCATGTATGGGATATGTAGCAACCTTCTGAAGGACTTGTACCCCATGTATGGGATGTGCAGCAACCTTCTGAAGGACTTGTACCCCATGTATGGGATTTGTAGCAACCTTCTGAAGGACTTGTACCCCATGTATGGGATGTGTAGCAACCTTCTGAAGGACTTGTACCCCATGTATGGGATGTGTAGCAACCTTCTGAAGGACTTGAGCCCCATGTATGGGATGTGTAGCAACCTTCTGAAGGACTTGTACCCCATGTATGTGATGTGTAACAACCTTCTGAAGGACTTGTACCCCATGTATGGGATGTGTAGCAACCTTCTGAAGGACTTGTACCCAATGTATGGGATGTGTAGCAACCTTCTGAAGGACTTGTACCCCATGTATGGGATGTGTAGCAACCTTCTGAAGGACTTGTACCCTATGTATGGGATGTGTAGCAACCTTCTGAAGGACTTGTACCCCATGTATGGGATGTGTAGCAACCTTCTGAAGAACATGTACCCCATGTATGGGATGTGTAGCAACCTTCTGAAGGACTTGTACCCTATGTATGGGATGTGTAACAACCTTCTGAAGAACATGTACCCCATGTATGGGATGTGTAGCAACCTTCTGAAGGACTTGTACCCAATGTATGGGATGTGTAGCAACCTTCTGAAGGACTTGTACCCCATGTATGGGATGTGTAGCAACCTTCTGAAGGACTTGTACCCTATGTATGGGATGTGTAGCAACCTTCTGAAGGACTTGTACCCCATGTATGGGATGTGTAGCAACCTTCTGAAGGACTTGTACCCCATGTATGGGATGTGCAGCAACCTTCTGAAGGACTTGTACCCCATGTATGGGATGTGCAGCAACCTTCTGAAGGACTTGTACCCCATGTATGGGATGTGTAGCAACCTTCTGAAGGACTTGTACCCCATGTATGGGATGTGCAGCAACCTTCTGAAGGACTTGTACACCATGTATGGGATGTGCAGCAACCTTCTGAAGGACTTGTACCCCATGTATGGGATGTGTAGCAACCTTCTGAAGGACTTGTACTCCATGTATGGGATGTGCAGCAACCTTCTGAAGGACTTGTACCCCATGTATGGGATGTGTAGCAACCTTCTGAAGGACTTGTACCCCATGTATGGGATGTGCAGCAACCTTCTGAAGGACTTGTACACCATGTATGGGATGTGCAGCAACCTTCTGAAGGACTTGTACCCCATGTATGGGATGTGTAGCAACCTTCTGAAGGACTTGTACCCCATGTATGGGATGTGCAGCAACCTTCTGAAGGACTTGTACACCATGTATGGGATGTGTAGCAACCTTCTGAAGGACTTGAACCCCATGTATGGGATGTGTAGCAACCTTCTGAAGGACTTGAACCCCATGTATGGGATGTGTAGCAACCTTCTGAAGGACTTGAACCCCATGTATGGGATGTGCAGCAACCTTCTGAAGGACTTGTACCCCATGTATGGGATGAGTAGCAACCTTCTGAAGAACTTGTACCCCATGAATGGGATATGTAGCAACCTTCTGAAGGACTTGTACCCCATGTATGGGATGTGTAGCAACCTCCTGAAGGACTTGTACCCCATGTATGGGATGTGCAGCAACATTCTGAAGGACTTGTACCCCATGTATGGGATGTGTAGCAACCTCCTGAAGGACTTGTACCCCATGTATGGGATGTGCAGCAACCTTCTGAAGGACTTGTACCCATGTATGGGATATGTAGCAACCTTCTGAAGGACTTGTACCCATGTATGGGATATGTAGCAACCTTCTGAAGGACTTGTACCCCATGTATGGGATGTGCAGCAACCTTCTGAAGGACTTGTACCCATGTATGGGATATGTAGCAACCTTCTGAAGGACTTGAACCCCATGTATGGGATGTGCAGCAACCTTCTGAAGGACTTGTACCCCATGTATGGGATTTGTAGCAACCTTCTGAAGGACTTGTACCCCATGTATGGGATGTGCAGCAACCTTCTGAAGGACTTGTACCCCATGTATGGGATGTGTAGCAACCTTCTGAAGGACTTGTACCCCATGTATGGGATATGTAGCAACCTTCTGAAGGACTTGAACCCCATGTATGGGATGTGCAGCAACCTTCTGAAGGACTTGTACCCCATGTATGGGATTTGTAGCAACCTTCTGAAGGACTTGTACCCCATGTATGGGATGTGCAGCAACCTTCTGAAGGACTTGAACCCCATGTATGGGATGTGCAGCAACCTTCTGAAGGACTTGTACCCCATGTATGGGATTTGTAGCAACCTTCTGAAGGACTTGTACCCCATGTATGGGATGTGCAGCAACCTTCTGAAGGACTTGTACCCCATGTATGGGATGTGTAGCAACCTTCTGAAGGACTTGTACCCCATGTATGGGATATGTAGCAACCTTCTGAAGGACTTGAACCCCATGTATGGGATGTGCAGCAAGCTTCTGAAGGACTTGTACCACATGTATGGGATTTGTAGCAACCTCCTGAAGGACTTGAACCCCATGTATGGGATGTGTAACAACCTTCTGAAGGACTTGTACCCATGTATGGGATGTGTAGCAACCTTCTGAAGGACTTGTACCCCATGTATGGGATATGTAGCAACCTTCTGACGGACTTGAACCCCATGTATGGGATGTGCAGCAAGCTTCTGAAGGACTTGTACCACATGTATGGGATTTGTAGCAACCTCCTGAAGAACTTGAACCCCATGTATGGGATATGTAGCAACCTTCTGAAGGACTTGAGCCCCATGTATGGGATATGTAGCAACCTTCTGAAGGACTTGAGCCCCATGTATGGGATGTGTAGCAACCTTCTGAAGGACTTGTACCCCATGTATGTGATGTGTAGCAACCTTCTGAAGGACTTGTACCCAATGTATGGGATGTGTAGCAACCTTCTGAAGGACTTGTACCCCATGTATGGGATATGTAGCAACCTTCTGAAGAACATGTACCCCATGTATGGGATATGTAGCAACCTTCTGAAGGACTTGAGCCCTATGTATGGGATGTGTAGCAACCTTCTGAAGGACTTGTACCCCATGTATGTGATGTGTAACAACCATCTGAAGGACTTGTACCCCATGTATGGGATGTGCAGCAACCTTCTGAAGGACTTGTACCCCATGTATGGGATGTGTAGCAACCTTCTGAAGGACTTGAACCCCATGTATGGGATGTGCAGCAACCTTCTGAAGGACTTGTACCCCATGTATGGGATGTGCAGCAACCTTCTGAAGGACTTGAACCCCATGTATGGGATGTGTAGCAACCTTCTGAAGGACTTGTACCCCATGTATGGGATGTGCAGCAACCTTCTGAAGGACTTGTACCCCATGTATGGGATGTGTAGCAACCTTCTGAAGGACTTGTACCCCATGTATGGGATGTGTAGCAACCTTCTGAAGGACTTGTACCCCATGTATGGGATGTGTAGCAACCTTCTGAAGGACTTGTACCCCATGTATGGGATGTGTAGCAACCTTCTGAAGGACTTGTACCCAATGTATGGGATGTGTAGCAACCTTCTGAAGGACTTGTACCCATGTATGGGATGTGTAGCAACCTTCTGAAGGACTTGTACCCATGTATGGGATGTGTAGCAACCTTCTGAAGGACTTGTACCCATGTATGGGATGTGCAGCAACCTTCTGAAGGACTTGTACCCCATGTATGGGATGTGTAGCAACCTTCTAAAGAAATTGTACCCCATGAATGGGATATGTAGCAACCTTTTGAAGGACTTGAACCCCATGTATGGGATGTGCAGCAAGCTTCTGAAGGACTTGTACCCCATGTATGGGATGAGTAGCAACCTTCTAAAGAAGTTGTACCCCATGAATGGGATATGTAGCAACCTTCTGAAGGACTTGTACCCCATGTATGGGATGTGTAGCAACCTCCTGAAGGACTTGTACCCCATGTATGGGATGTGCAGCAACATTCTGAAGGACTTGTACCCCATGAATGGGATATGTAGCGACCTTTTGAAGGACTTGTACCCCATGTATGGGATGTGCAGCAACCTTCTGAAGGACTTGTACCCCATGTATGGGATGTGTAGCAACCTTCTGAAGGACTTGAACCCCATGTATGGGATGTGTAGCAACCTTCTGAAGGACTTGTACCCCATGTATGGGATGTGTAGCAACCTTCTGAAGGTCTTGTACCCCATGTATGGGATGTGTAGCAACCTTCTGAAGAACTTGTACCCCATGTATGGGATATGTAGCAACCTTCTGAAGGACTTGAACCCCATGTATGGGATGTGCAGCAACCTTCTGAAGGACTTGTACCCCATGTATGGGATGTGTAGCAACCTTCTGAAGGACTTGTACCCCATGTATGGGATTTGTAGCAACCTTCTGAAGGACTTGTACCCCATGTATGGGATGTGTAGCAACCTTCTGAAGGACTTGTACCCCATGTATGGGATGTGCAGCAACCTTCTGAAGGACTTGTACCCCATGTATGGGATGTGTAGCAACCATCTGAAGGACTTGTACCCCATGTATGGGATGTGTAGCAACCTTCTGAAGGACTTGTACCCATGTATGGGATTTGTAGCAACCTTCTGAAGGACTTGTACCCCATGTATGGGATGTGCAGCAACCTTCTGAAGGACTTGTACCCCATGTATGGGATGTGTAGCAACCTTCTGAAGGACTTGTACCCATGTATGGGATGTGTAGCAACCTTCTGAAGGACTTGTACCCATGTATGGGATGTGTAGCAACCTTCTGAAGGACTTGAACCCCATGTATGGGATGTGCAGCAAGCTTCTGAAGGACTTGTACCACATGTATGGGATTTGTAGCAACCTCCTGAAGGACTTGAACCCCATGTATGGGATGTGTAACAACCTTCTGAAGGACTTGTACCCATGTATGGGATGTGTAGCAACCTTCTGAAGGATTGTACCCCATGTATGGGATATGTAGCAGCCTTCTGAAGGACTTGAACCCCATGTATGGGATGTGCAGCAAGCTTCTGAAGGACTTGTACCACATGTATGGGATATGTAGCAACCTTCTGAAGGACTTGAACCCCATGTATGGGATGTGCAGCAACCTTCTGAAGGACTTGTACCCCATGTATGGGATGAGTAGCAACATTCTAAAGAAGTTGTACCCCATGTATGGGATGTGCAGCAACCTTCTGAAGGACTTGAACCCCATGTATGGGATGTGTAGCAACCTTCTGAAGGACTTGTACCCCATGTATGGGATGTGTAGCAACCTTCTGAAGGTCTTGTACCCCATGTATGGGATGTGTAGCAACCTTCTGAAGAACTTGTACCCCATGTATGGGATATGTAGCAACCTTCTGAAGGACTTGAACCCCATGTATGGGATGTGTAGCAACCTTCTGAAGGACTTGTACCCCATGTATGGGATGTGCAGCAACCTTCTGAAGGACTTGTACCCCATGTATGGGATGTGTAGCAACCTTCTGAAGGACTTGTACCCCATGTATGGGATGTGTAGCAACCTTCTGAAGGACTTGTACCCCATGTATGGGATTTGTAGCAACCTTCTGAAGGACTTGTACCCCATGTATGGGATGTGTAGCAACCTTCTGAAGGACTTGTACCCCATGTATGGGATGTGTAGCAACCTTCTGAAGGACTTGTACCCCATGTATGGGATTTGTAGCAACCTTCTGAAGGACTTGTACCCCATGTATGGGATGTGCAGCAACCTTCTGAAGGACTTGTACCCCATGTATGGGATGTGTAGCAACCTTCTGAAGGACTTGTACCCCATGTATGGGATGTGTAGCAACCTTCTGAAGGACTTGTACCCCATGTATGGGATTTGTAGCAACCTTCTGAAGGACTTGTACCCCATGTATGGGATGTGTAGCAACCTTCTGAAGGACTTGTACCCCATGTATGGGATGTGTAGCAACCTTCTGAAGGACTTGTACCCCATGTATGGGATTTGTAGCAACCTTCTGAAGGACTTGTACCCCATGTATGGGATGTGTAGCAACCTTCTGAAGGACTTGTACCCCATGTATGGGATGTGCAGCAACCTTCTGAAGGACTTGTACCCCATGTATGGGATGTGTAGCAACCATCTGAAGGACTTGTACCCCATGTATGGGATGTGTAGCAACCTTCTGAAGGACTTGTACCCATGTATGGGATTTGTAGCAACCTTCTGAAGGACTTGTACCCCATGTATGGGATGTGCAGCAACCTTCTGAAGGACTTGTACCCCATGTATGGGATGTGTAGCAACCTTCTGAAGGACTTGTACCCATGTATGGGATGTGTAGCAACCTTCTGAAGGACTTGTACCCCATGTATGGGATATGTAGCAACCTTCTGAAGGACTTGAACCCCATGTATGGGATGTGCAGCAAGCTTCTGAAGGACTTGTACCACATGTATGGGATTTGTAGCAACCTCCTGAAGGACTTGAACCCCATGTATGGGATGTGTAACAACCTTCTGAAGGACTTGTACCCATGTATGGGATGTGTAGCAACCTTCTGAAGGATTGTACCCCATGTATGGGATATGTAGCAGCCTTCTGAAGGACTTGAACCCCATGTATGGGATGTGCAGCAAGCTTCTGAAGGACTTGTACCACATGTATGGGATATGTAGCAACCTTCTGAAGGACTTGAACCCCATGTATGGGATGTGCAGCAACCTTCTGAAGGACTTGTACCCCATGTATGGGATGAGTAGCAACCTTCTAAAGAAGTTGTACCCCATGAATGGGATATGTAGCAACCTTCTGAAGGACTTGTACCGCATGTATGGGATGTGTAGCAACCTCCTGAAGGACTTGTACCCCATGTATGGGATGTGCAGCAACATTCTGAAGGACTTGTACCCCATGAATGGGATATGTAGCGACCTTTTGAAGGACTTGTACCCCATGTATGGGATGTGCAGCAACCTTCTGAAGGACTTGTACCCCATGTATGGGATGTGTAGCAACCTTCTGAAGGACTTGAACCCCATGTATGGGATGTGTAGCAACCTTCTGAAGGACTTGTACCCCATGTATGGGATGTGTAGCAACCTTCTGAAGGTCTTGTACCCCATGTATGGGATGTGTAGCAACCTTCTGAAGAACTTGTACCCCATGTATGGGATATGTAGCAACCTTCTGAAGGACTTGTACCCCATGTATGGGATTTGTAGCAACCTTCTGAAGGACTTGTACCCCATGTATGGGATGTGCAGCAACCTTCTGAAGCACTTGTACCCCATGTATGGGATGTGCAGCAACCTTCTGAAGGACTTGTACCCCATGTATGGGATATGTAGCAACCTTCTGAAGGACTTGTACCCCATGTATGGGATGTGTAGCAACCTTCTGAAGCACTGGTACCCCATGTATGGGATGTGTGGCAACCTTCTGAAGGACTTGTACCCCATGTATGGGATGTGTAGCAACCTTCTGAAGGACTTGTACCCCATGTATGGGATGTGTAGCAACCTTCTGAAGGACTTGTACCCATGTATGGGATGTGTAGCAACCTTCTGAAGGACTTGTACCCCATGTATGGGATGTGTAGCAACCTTCTGAAGGACTTGTACCCCATGTATCGGATGTGTAGCAACCTTCTGAAGGACTTGTAATCCATGTATGGGATGTGTAGCAACCTTCTGAAGGACTTGTACCCCATGTATGGGATGTGTAGCAACCTTCTGAAGGACTTGTACCCCATGTATGGGATGTGTAGCAACCTTCTGAAGGTCTTGTACCCCATGTATGGGATGTCCAGCAACCTTCTGAAGGACTTGTACCCCATGTATCGGATGTGTAGCAACCTTCTGAAGGACTTGTAATCCATGTATGGGATGTGTAGCAACCTTCTGAAGGACTTGTACCCCATGTATGGGATGTGTAGCAACCTTCTGAAGGACTTGTACCCCATGTATGGGATGTGTAGCAACCTTCTGAAGGTCTTGTACCCCATGTATGGGATGTGTAGCAACCTTCTGAAGAACTTGTACCCCATGTATGGGATATGTAGCAACCTTCTGAAGGACTTGTACCCCATGTATGGGATTTGTAGCAACCTTCGGAATGACTTGTACCCCATGTATGGGATGTGTAGCAACCTTCTGAAGGACTTGTACCCATGTATGGGATGTGCAGCAACCTTCTGAAGGACTTGTACCCCATGTATGGGATGTGCAGCAACATTCTGAAGGACTTGTACCCCATGAATGGGATATGTAGCAACCTTCTGAAGGACTTGTACCCCATGTATGGGATGTGCAGCAACCTTCTGAAGGATTGTACCCCATGTATGGGATTTGTAGCAACCTTCTGAAGGACTTGTACCCCATGTATGGGATGTGTAGCAACCTTCTGAAGGACTTGTACCCCATGTATGGGATGTGCAGCAACATTCTGAAGGACTTGTACCCCATGAATGGGATATGTAGCAACCTTCTGAAGGACTTGTACCCATGAATGGGATGTGTAGCAACCTTCTGAAGGACTTGTACCCATGTATGGGATGTGTAGCAACCTTCTGAAGGACTTGTACCCATGTATGGGATGTGTAGCAACCTTCTGAAGGACTTGTACCCATGTATGGGATGTGCAGCAACCTTCTGAAGGACTTGTACCCCATGTATAGGATGAGTAGCAACCTTCTAAAGAAATTGTACCCCATGAATGGGATATGTAGCAACCTTCTGAAGGACTTGTACCCCATGTATGGGATGTGTAGCAACCTTCTGAAGGACTTGTACCCCATGTATGGGATGTGCAGCAACATTCTGAAGGACTTGTACCCCATGAATGGGATATGTAGCGACCTTCTGAAGGACTTGTACCCCATGTATGGGATGTGTAGCAACTTTCTGAAGGACTTGAACCCCATGTATGGGATATGTAGCAACCTTCTGAAGAACATGTACCCCATGTATGGGATATGTAGCAACCTTCTGAAGGACTTGAGCCCCATGTATGGGATGTGTAGCAACCTTCTGAAGGACTTGTACCCCATGTATGGGATGTGCAGCAACCTTCTGAAGGACTTGTACCCCATGTATGGGATGTGTAACAACCTTCTGAAGGACTTGAACCCCATGTATGGGATGTGTAACAACCTTCTGAAGGACTTGAACCCCATGTATGGGATGTGTAGCAACCTTCTGAAGGACTTGTACCCCATGTATGGGATGTGCAGCAACCTTCTGAAGGACTTGTACCCCATGTATGGGATGTGCAGCAACCTTCTGAAGGACTTGTACCCCATGTATGGGATGTGTAACAACCTTCTGAAGGACTTGAACCCCATGTATGGGATGTGTAGCAACCTTCTGAAGGACTTGTACCCCATGTATGGGATGTGTAGCAACCTTCTGAAGGACTTGTACCCCATGTATGGGATATGTAGCAACCTTCTGAAGGACTTGAACCCCATGTATGGGATGTGCAGCAAGCTTCTGAAGGACTTGTACCCCATGTATGGGATGTGCAGCAACCTTCTGAAGGACTTGTACCCCATGTATGGGATGTGTAACAACCTTCTGAAGGACTTGAACCCCATGTATGGGATGTGTAGCAACCTTCTGAAGGACTTGTACCCCATGTATGGGATGTGTAGCAACCTTCTGAAGGACTTGTACCCCATGTATGGGATGTGTAGCAACCTTCTGAAGGACTTGTACCCCATGTATGGGATATGTAGCAACCTTCTGAAGGACTTGAACCCCATGTATGGGATGTGCAGCAAGCTTCTGAAGGACTTGTACCCCATGTATGGGATGTGCAGCAACCTTCTGAAGGACTTGTACCCCATGTATGGGATATGTAGCAACCTTCTGAAGAACATGTACCCCATGTATGGGATATGTAGCAACCTTCTGAAGGACTTGAGCCCCATGTATGGGATGTGTAGCAACCTTCTGAAGGACTTGTACCCCATGTATGGGATGTGCAGCAACCTTCTGAAGGACTTGTACCCCATGTATGGGATGTGTAACAACCTTCTGAAGGACTTGAACCCCATGTATGGGATGTGTAACAACCTTCTGAAGGACTTGAACCCCATGTATGGGATGTGTAGCAACCTTCTGAAGGACTTGTACCCCATGTATGGGATGTGCAGCAACCTTCTGAAGGACTTGTACCCCATGTATGGGATGTGCAGCAACCTTCTGAAGGACTTGTACCCCATGTATGGGATGTGTAACAACCTTCTGAAGGACTTGAACCCCATGTATGGGATGTGTAGCAACCTTCTGAAGGACTTGTACCCCATGTATGGGATGTGTAGCAACCTTCTGAAGGACTTGTACCCCATGTATGGGATATGTAGCAACCTTCTGAAGGACTTGAACCCCATGTATGGGATGTGCAGCAAGCTTCTGAAGGACTTGTACCACATGTATGGGATTTGTAGCAACCTCCTGAAGAACTTGAACCCCATGTATGGGATATGTAGCAACCTTCTGAAGGACTTGAGCCCCATGTATGGGATATGTAGCAACCTTCTGAAGGACTTGAGCCCCATGTATGGGATGTGTAGCAACCTTCTGAAGGACTTGTACCCCATGTATGTGATGTGTAGCAACCTTCTGAAGGACTTGTACCCCATGTATGGGATGTGTAGCAACCTTCTGAAGGACTTGTACCCCATGTATGGGATGTGCAGCAACCTTCTGAAGGCCTTGTACCCCATGTATGGGATATGTAGCAACCTTCTGAAGGACTTGTACCCAATGTATGGGATGTGCAGCAACCTTCTGAAGGACTTGTACCCCATGTATGGGACGTGTAGCAACCTTCTGAAGGACTTGTACCCCATGTATGGGATGTGTAGCAACCTTCTGAAGGACTTGTACCCCATGTATGGGATGTGCAGCAACCTTCTGAAGGACTTGTACCCCATGTATGGGATGTGCAGCAACCTTCTGAAGGACTTGTACCCCATGTATGGGATGTGTAACAACATTCTGAAGGACTTGAACCCCATGTATGGGATGTGTAGCAACCTTCTGAAGGACTTGTACCCCATGTATGGGATGTGCAGCAACCTTCTGAAGGACTTGTACCCCATGTATGGGATGTGTAGCAACCTTCTGAAGGACTTGTACCCCATGTATGGGATTTGTAGCAACCTTCTGAAGGACTTGTACCCCATGTATGGGATATGTAGCAACCTTCTGAAGGACTTGTACCCCATGTATGGGATGTGTAGCAACCTTCTGAAGCACTTGTACCCCATGTATGGGATGTGTAGCAACCTTCTGAAGGACTTGTACCCCATGTATGGGATGTGCAGCAACCTTCTGAAGGACTTGTACCCATGTATGGGATGTGTAGCAACATTCTGAAGGACTTGTACCCCATGTATGGGATGTGCAGCAACCTTCTGAAGGACTTGTACCCCATGTATGGGATATGTAGCAACCTTCTGAAGGACTTGTACCCCATGTATGGGATGTGTAGCAACCTTCTGAAGGACTTGTACCCCATGTATGGGATGTGTAGCAACCTTCTGAAGGACTTGTACCCATGTATGGGATGTGTAGCAACCTTCTGAAGGACTTGTACCCCATGTATGGGATGTGTAGCACCCTTCTGAAGGACTTGTACCCCATGTATGGGATGTGTAGCAACGTTCGGAATGACTTGTACCCCATGTATGGGATGTGTAGCAACCTTCTGAAGGACTTGTACCCCATGTATGGGATGCGTAGCAACCTTCTGAAGGACTTGTACCCCATGTATGGGATATGTAGCAACCTTCTGAAGGACTTGTACCCCATGTATGGGATGTGTAGCAACCTTCTGAAGGACTTGTACCCATGTATGGGATTTGTAGCAACCTTCTGAAGGACTTGTACCCCATGTATGGGATGTGTAGCAACATTCTGAAGGACTTGTACCCCATGTATGGGATGTGCAGCAACCTTCTGAAGGACTTGTACCCCATGTATGGGATGTGTAGCAACCTTCGGAATGACTTGTACCCCATGTATGGGATGTGTAGCAACCTTCTGAAGGACTTGTACCCATGTATGGGATGTGCAGCAACCTTCTGAAGGACTTGTACCCCATGTATGGGATGTTTAGCAACCTTCGGAATGACTTGTACCCCATGTATGGGATGTGCAGCAACCTTCTGAAGGACTTGTACCCCATGTATGGGATTTGTAGCAACCTTCTGAAGGACTTTTACCCCATGTATGGGATTTGTAGCAACCTTCTGAAGGACTTGTACCCCATGTATGGGATGTGTAGCAACCTTCTGAAGGACTTGTACCCTATGTATGGGATGTGCAGCAACATTCTGAAGGACTTGTACCCCATGAATGGGATATGTAGCAACCTTCTGAAGGACTTGTACGCCATGTATGGGATGTGCAGCAACCTTCTGAAGGATTGTACCCCATGTATGGGATTTGTAGCAACCTTCTGAAGGACTTGTACCCCATGTATGGGATGTGTAGCAACCTTCTGAAGGACTTGTACCCCATGTATGGGATGTGCAGCAACCTTCTGAAGGACTTGTACCCCATGTATGGGATGTGTAGCAACCTTCTGAAGGACTTGTACCCCATGTATGGGATGTGCAGCAACCTTCTGAAGGACTTGTACCCCATGTATGGGATGTGTAGCAACCTTCTGAAGGACTTGTACCCCATGTATGGGATGTGCAGCAACCTTCTGAAGGACTTGTACCCCATGTATGGGATGTGCAGCAACCTTCTGAAGGACTTGTACCCCATGTATGGGATGTGTAGCAACCTTCTGAAGGACTTGAACCCCATGTATGGGATGTGTAGCAACCTTCTGAAGGACTTGTACCCCATGTATGGGATGTGTAGCAACCTTCTGAAGGACTTGTACCCCATGTATGGGATGTGTAGCAACCTTCTGAAGGACTTGTACCCCATGTATGGGATGTGTAGCAACCTTCTGAAGGACTTGTACCCATGTATGGGATGTGTAGCAACCTTCTGAAGGACTTGTACCCATGTATGGGATGTGTAGCAACCTTCTGAAGGACTTGTACCCCATGTATGGGATGTGTAGCAACCTTCTAAAGAAATTGTACCCCATGAATGGGATATGTAGCAACCTTCTGAAGGACTTGAACCCCATGTATGGGATGTGCAGCAACCTTCTGAAGGACTTGTACCCCATGTATGGGATGTGTAGCAACCTTCTGAAGGACTTGTACCCATGTATGGGATGTGTAGCAACCTTCTGAAGGACTTGTACCCATGTATGGGATGTGTAGCAACCTTCTGAAGGACTTGTACCCCATGTATGGGATGTGTAGCAACCTTCTAAAGAAATTGTACCCCATGAATGGGATATGTAGCAACCTTCTGAAGGACTTGAACCCCATGTATGGGATGTGCAGCAACCTTCTGAAGGACTTGTACCCCATGTATGGGATGTGTAGCAACCTTCTGAAGGACTTGTACTCCATGTATGGGATGTGTAGCAACCTTCTGAAGGACTTGTACCCCATGTATGGGATGTGCAGCAACCTTCTGAAGGACTTGTACCCCATGTATGGGATGTGCAGCAACCTTCTGAAGGACTTGTACCCCATGTATGGGATGTGTAGCAACCTTCTGAAGGACTTGTACCCCATGTATGGGATGTGCAGCAACCTTCTGAAGGACTTGTACCCCATGTATGGGATGTGCAGCAACCTTCTGAAGGACTTGAACCCCATGTATGGGATGTGTAGCAACCTTCTGAAGGACTTGTACTCCATGTATGGGATGTGTAGCAACCTTCTGAAGGACTTGTACCCCATGTATGGGATTTGTAGCAACCTTCTGAAGGACTTGAACCCCATGTATGGGATATGTAGCAATCTTCTGAAGGACTTGTACCCCATGTATGGGATTTGTAGCAACCTCCTGAAGGACTTGTACCCCATGTATGGGATGTGTAGCAACCTTCTGAAGGACTTGTACCCCATGTTGTGGGATGTGTAGCAACCTTCTGAAGCACTTGTACCCCATGTATGGGATGTGCAGCAACCTTCTGAAGGACTTGTACCCCATGTATGGGATATGTAGCAACCTTCTGAAGGACTTGTACCCCATGTATGGGATGTGTAGCAACCTTCTGAAGCACTTGTACCCCATGTATGGGATGTGTAGCAACCTTCTGAAGGACTTGTACCCCATGTATGGGATGTGCAGCAACCTTCTGAAGCACTTGTACCCCATGTATGGGATGTGCAGCAACCTTCTGAAGGACTTGTACCCCATGTATGGGATATGTAGCAACCTTCTGAAGGACTTGTACCCCATGTATGGGATGTGTAGCAACCTTCTGAAGCACTTGTACCCCATGTATGGGATGTGTAGCAACCTTCTGAAGGACTTGTACCCCATGTATGGGATGTGCAGCAACCTTCTGAAGGACTTGTACCCATGTATGGGATGTGTAGCAACCTTCTGAAGGACTTGTACCCCATGTATGGGATGTGTAGCAACCTTCTGAAGGACTTGTACCCCATGTATGGGATGTGTAGCAACCTTCTGAAGGTCTTGTACCCCATGTATGGGATGTGTAGCAACCTTCTGAACGACTTATACCCCATGTATGGGATGTGTAGCAACCTTCTGAAGGACTTGTACCCCATGTATGGGATGTGTAGCAACCTTCTGAAGGTCTTGTACCCCATGTATGGGATGTGTAGCAACCTTCTGAAGAACTTGTGCCCCATGTATGGGATATGTAGCAACCTTCTGAAGGACTCGAACCCCATGTATGGGATGTGCAGCAACCTTCTGAAGGACTTGTACCCCATGTATGACATGTGTAGCAACCTTCTGAAGGACGTGTACTCCATGTATGGGATGTGTAGCAACCTTCTGAAGGACTTGTACCCCATGCATGGGATGTGTAGCAACCATCTGAAGGACTTGTACCCCATGTATGGGATGTGTAGCAACCTTCTGAAGGACTTGTACCCATGTATGGGATTTGTAGCAACCTTCTGAAGGACTTGTACCCCATGTATGGGATGTGTAGCAACCTTCTGAAGGACTTGTACCCCATGTATGGGATGTGCAGCAACCTTCTGAAGGACTTGTACCCCATGTATGGGATGTGTAGCAACCTTCGGAATGAATTGTACCCCATGTATGGGATGTGCAGCAACCTTCTGAAGGACTTGTACCCCATGTATGGGATTTGTAGCAACCTTCTGAAGGACTTGTACCCCATGTATGGGATTTGTAGCAACCTTCTGAAGGACTTGTACCCCATGTATGGGATGTGTAGCAACCTTCTGAAGGACTTGTACCCCATGTATGGGATGTGTAGCAACCTTCTGAAGGACTTGTACCCCATGTATGGGATGTGCAGCGACCTTCTGAAGGACTTGTACCCCATGTATGGGATGTGTAGCAACCTTCTGAAGGACTTGAACCCCATGTATGGGATGTGTAGCAACCTTCTGAAGGACTTGTACCCCATGTCCGGGATGTGTAGCAACCTTCTGAAGGAGTTGTACCCCATGTATGGGATTTGTAGCAACCTTCTGAAGGACTTGAACCCCATGTATGGGATATGTAGCAACCTTCTGAAGGACTTGTACCCCATGTATGGGATTTGTAGCAACCTTCTGAAGGACTTGTACCCCATATATGGGATGTGCAGCAACCTTCTGAAGCACTTGTACCCCATGTATGGGATGCGCAGCAACCTTCTGAAGGACTTGTACCCCATGTATGGGATATGTAGCAACCTTCTGAAGGACTTGTACCCCATGTATGGGATTTGTAGCAACCTTCTGAAGGACTTGTACCCATGTATGGGATGTGTAGCAACCTTCTGAAGCACTTGTACCCCATGTATGGGATGTGTAGCAACCTTCTGAAGGACTTGTACCCCATGTATGGGATGTGTAGCAACCTTCTGAAGGACTTGTACCCCATGTATGGGATGTGCAGCAACATTCTGAAGGACTTGTACCCCATGAATGGGATATGTAGCGACCTTCTGAAGGACTTGTACCCCATGTATGGGATGTGTAGCAACTTTCTGAAGGACTTGAACCCCATGTATGGGATGTGTAGCAACCTTCTGAAGGACTTGTACCCAATGTATGGGATGTGTAGCAACCTTCTGAAGGACTTGTACCCCATGTATGGGATATGTAGCAACCTTCTGAAGAACATGTACCCCATGTATGGGATATGTAGCAACCTTCTGAAGGACTTGAGCCCCATGTATGGGATGTGTAGCAACCTTCTGAAGGACTTGTACCCCATGTATGGGATGTGTAACAACCTTCTGAAGGACTTGTACCCCATGTATGGGATGTGCAGCAACCTTCTGAAGGACTTGTACCCCATGTATGGGATGTGCAGCAACCTTCTGAAGGACTTGTACCCCATGTATGGGATGTGTAACAACCTTCTGAAGGACTTGAACCCCATGTATGGGATGTGTAGCAACCTTCTGAAGGACTTGTACCCCATGTATGGGATGTGTAGCAACCTTCTGAAGGACTTGTACCCCATGTATGGGATATGTAGCAACCTTCTGAAGGACTTGAACCCCATGTATGGGATGTGCAGCAAGCTTCTGAAGGACTTGTACCACATGTATGGGATTTGTAGCAACCTCCTGAAGAACTTGAACCCCATGTATGGGATATGTAGCAACCTCCTGAAGAACTTGAACCCCATGTATGGGATATGTAGCAACCTTCTGAAGGACTTGAGCCCCATGTATGGGATATGTAGCAACCTTCTGAAGGACTTGAGCCCCATGTATGGGATGTGTAGCAACCTTCTGAAGGACTTGTACCCCATGTATGTGATGTGTAGCAACCTTCTGAAGGACTTGTACCCCATGTATGGGATGTGTAGCAACCTTCTGAAGGACTTGTACCCCATGTATGGGATGTGCAGCAACCTTCTGAAGGACTTGTACCCCATGTATGGGATATGTAGCAACCTTCTGAAGGACTTGTACCCCATGTATGGGATGTGCAGCAACCTTCTGAAGGACTTGTACCCCATGTATGGGACGTGTAGCAACCTTCTGAAGGACTTGTACCCCATGTATGGGATGTGTAGCAACCTTCTGAAGGACTTGTACCCCATGTATGGGATGTGCAGCAACCTTCTGAAGGACTTGTACCCCATGTATGGGATGTGCAGCAACCTTCTGAAGGACTTGTACCCCATGTATGGGATGTGTAACAACCTTCTGAAGGACTTGAACCCCATGTATGGGATGTGTAGCAACCTTCTGAAGGACTTGTACCCCATGTATGGGATGTGCAGCAACCTTCTGAAGGACTTGTACCCCATGTATGGGATGTGTAGCAACCTTCTGAAGGACTTGTACCCCATGTATGGGATTTGTAGCAACCTTCTGAAGGACTTGTACCCCATGTATGGGATATGTAGCAACCTTCTGAAGGACTTGTACCCCATGTATGGGATGAGTAGCAACCTTCTAAAGAAGTTGTACCCCATGAATGGGATATGTAGCAACCTTCTGAAGGACTTGTACCGCATGTATGGGATGTGTAGCAACCTCCTGAAGGACTTGTACCCCATGTATGGGATGTGCAGCAACATTCTGAAGGACTTGTACCCCATGAATGGGATATGTAGCGACCTTTTGAAGGACTTGTACCCCATGTATGGGATGTGCAGCAACCTTCTGAAGGACTTGTACCCCATGTATGGGATGTGTAGCAACCTTCTGAAGGACTTGAACCCCATGTATGGGATGTGTAGCAACCTTCTGAAGGACTTGTACCCCATGTATGGGATGTGTAGCAACCTTCTGAAGGTCTTGTACCCCATGTATGGGATGTGTAGCAACCTTCTGAAGAACTTGTACCCCATGTATGGGATATGTAGCAACCTTCTGAAGGACTTGTACCCCATGTATGGGATTTGTAGCAACCTTCTGAAGGACTTGTACCCCATGTATGGGATGTGCAGCAACCTTCTGAAGCACTTGTACCCCATGTATGGGATGTGCAGCAACCTTCTGAAGGACTTGTACCCCATGTATGGGATATGTAGCAACCTTCTGAAGGACTTGTACCCCATGTATGGGATGTGTAGCAACCTTCTGAAGCAGTTGTACCCCATGTATGGGATGTGTGGCAACCTTCTGAAGGACTTGTACCCCATGTATGGGATGTGTAGCAACCTTCTGAAGGACTTGTACCCCATGTATGGGATGTGTAGCAACCTTCTGAAGGACTTGTACCCATGTATGGGATGTGTAGCAACCTTCTGAAGGACTTGTACCCCATGTATGGGATGTGTAGCAACCTTCTGAAGGACTTGTACCCCATGTATCGGATGTGTAGCAACCTTCTGAAGGACTTGTAATCCATGTATGGGATGTGTAGCAACCTTCTGAAGGACTTGTACCCCATGTATGGGATGTGTAGCAACCTTCTGAAGGACTTGTACCCCATGTATGGGATGTGTAGCAACCTTCTGAAGGTCTTGTACCCCATGTATGGGATGTCCAGCAACCTTCTGAAGGACTTGTACCCCATGTATCGGATGTGTAGCAACCTTCTGAAGGACTTGTAATCCATGTATGGGATGTGTAGCAACCTTCTGAAGGACTTGTACCCCATGTATGGGATGTGTAGCAACCTTCTGAAGGACTTGTACCCCATGTATGGGATGTGTAGCAACCTTCTGAAGGTCTTGTACCCCATGTATGGGATGTGTAGCAACCTTCTGAAGAACTTGTACCCCATGTATGGGATATGTAGCAACCTTCTGAAGGACTTGTACCCCATGTATGGGATTTGTAGCAACCTTCGGAATGACTTGTACCCCATGTATGGGATGTGTAGCAACCTTCTGAAGGACTTGTACCCATGTATGGGATGTGCAGCAACCTTCTGAAGGACTTGTACCCCATGTATGGGATGTGCAGCAACATTCTGAAGGACTTGTACCCCATGAATGGGATATGTAGCAACCTTCTGAAGGACTTGTACCCCATGTATGGGATGTGCAGCAACCTTCTGAAGGATTGTACCCCATGTATGGGATTTGTAGCAACCTTCTGAAGGACTTGTACCTCATGTATGGGATGTGTAGCAACCTTCTGAAGGACTTGTACCCCATGTATGGGATGTGCAGCAACATTCTGAAGGACTTGTACCCCATGAATGGGATATGTAGCAACCTTCTGAAGGACTTGTACCCATGAATGGGATGTGTAGCAACCTTCTGAAGGACTTGTACCCATGTATGGGATGTGTAGCAACCTTCTGAAGGACTTGTACCCATGTATGGGATGTGTAGCAACCTTCTGAAGGACTTGTACCCATGTATGGGATGTGCAGCAACCTTCTGAAGGACTTGTACCCCATGTATAGGATGAGTAGCAACCTTCTAAAGAAATTGTACCCCATGAATGGGATATGTAGCAACCTTCTGAAGGACTTGTACCCCATGTATGGGATGTGTAGCAACCTTCTGAAGGACTTGTACCCCATGTATGGGATGTGCAGCAACATTCTGAAGGACTTGTACCCCATGAATGGGATATGTAGCGACCTTCTGAAGGACTTGTACCCCATGTATGGGATGTGTAGCAACTTTCTGAAGGACTTGAACCCCATGTATGGGATGTGTAGCAACCTTCTGAAGGACTTGTACCCAATGTATGGGATGTGTAGCAACCTTCTGAAGGACTTGTACCCCATGTATGGGATATGTAGCAACCTTCTGAAGAACATGTACCCCATGTATGGGATATGTAGCAACCTTCTGAAGGACTTGAGCCCCATGTATGGGATGTGTAGCAACCTTCTGAAGGACTTGTACCCCATGTATGGGATGTGCAGCAACCTTCTGAAGGACTTGTACCCCATGTATGGGATGTGTAACAACCTTCTGAAGGACTTGAACCCCATGTATGGGATGTGTAACAACCTTCTGAAGGACTTGAACCCCATGTATGGGATGTGTAGCAACCTTCTGAAGGACTTGTACCCCATGTATGGGATGTGCAGCAACCTTCTGAAGGACTTGTACCCCATGTATGGGATGTGCAGCAACCTTCTGAAGGACTTGTACCCCATGTATGGGATGTGTAACAACCTTCTGAAGGACTTGAACCCCATGTATGGGATGTGTAGCAACCTTCTGAAGGACTTGTACCCCATGTATGGGATGTGTAGCAACCTTCTGAAGGACTTGTACCCCATGTATGGGATATGTAGCAACCTTCTGAAGGACTTGAACCCCATGTATGGGATGTGCAGCAAGCTTCTGAAGGACTTGTACCACATGTATGGGATTTGTAGCAACCTCCTGAAGAACTTGAACCCCATGTATGGGATATGTAGCAACCTTCTGAAGGACTTGAGCCCCATGTATGGGATATGTAGCAACCTTCTGAAGGACTTGAGCCCCATGTATGGGATGTGTAGCAACCTTCTGAAGGACTTGTACCCCATGTATGTGATGTGTAGCAACCTTCTGAAGGACTTGTACCCCATGTATGGGATGTGTAGCAACCTTCTGAAGGACTTGTACCCCATGTATGGGATGTGCAGCAACCTTCTGAAGGCCTTGTACCCCATGTATGGGATATGTAGCAACCTTCTGAAGGACTTGTACCCCATGTATGGGATGTGCAGCAACCTTCTGAAGGACTTGTACCCCATGTATGGGACGTGTAGCAACCTTCTGAAGGACTTGTACCCCATGTATGGGATGTGTAGCAACCTTCTGAAGGACTTGTACCCCATGTATGGGATGTGCAGCAACCTTCTGAAGGACTTGTACCCCATGTATGGGATGTGCAGCAACCTTCTGAAGGACTTGTACCCCATGTATGGGATGTGTAACAACATTCTGAAGGACTTGAACCCCATGTATGGGATGTGTAGCAACCTTCTGAAGGACTTGTACCCCATGTATGGGATGTGCAGCAACCTTCTGAAGGACTTGTACCCCATGTATGGGATGTGTAGCAACCTTCTGAAGGACTTGTACCCCATGTATGGGATTTGTAGCAACCTTCTGAAGGACTTGTACCCCATGTATGGGATATGTAGCAACCTTCTGAAGGACTTGTACCCCATGTATGGGATGTGTAGCAACCTTCTGAAGCACTTGTACCCCATGTATGGGATGTGTAGCAACCTTCTGAAGGACTTGTACCCCATGTATGAGATGTGCAGCAACCTTCTGAAGGACTTGTACCCATGTATGGGATGTGTAGCAACATTCTGAAGGACTTGTACCCCATGTATGGGATGTGCAGCAACCTTCTGAAGGACTTGTACCCCATGTATGGGATATGTAGCAACCTTCTGAAGGACTTGTACCCCATGTATGGGATGTGTAGCAACCTTCTGAAGGACTTGTACCCCATGTATGGGATGTGTAGCAACCTTCTGAAGGACTTGTACCCATGTATGGGATGTGTAGCAACCTTCTGAAGGACTTGTACCCCATGTATGGGATGTGTAGCAACCTTCTGAAGGACTTGTACCCCATGTATGGGATGTGTAGCAACCTTCTGAAGGACTTGTACCCCATGTATGGGATGTGCAGCAACCTTCTGAAGGACTTGTACCCCATGTATGGGATGTGTAGCAACCTTCGGAATGACTTGTACCCCATGTATGGGATGTGTAGCAACCTTCTGAAGGACTTGTACCCCATGTATGGGATGCGTAGCAACCTTCTGAAGGACTTGTACCCCATGTATGGGATATGTAGCAACCTTCTGAAGGACTTGTACCCCATGTATGGGATGTGTAGCAACCTTCTGAAGGACTTGTACCCATGTATGGGATTTGTAGCAACCTTCTGAAGGACTTGTACCCCATGTATGGGATGTGTAGCAACATTCTGAAGGACTTGTACCCCATGTATGGGATGTGCAGCAACCTTCTGAAGGACTTGTACCCCATGTATGGGATGTGTAGCAACCTTCGGAATGACTTGTACCCCATGTATGGGATGTGTAGCAACCTTCTGAAGGACTTGTACCCATGTATGGGATGTGCAGCAACCTTCTGAAGGACTTGTACCCCATGTATGGGATGTGTAGCAACCTTCGGAATGACTTGTACCCCATGTATGGGATGTGCAGCAACCTTCTGAAGGACTTGTACCCCATGTATGGGATTTGTAGCAACCTTCTGAAGGACTTTTACCCCATGTATGGGATTTGTAGCAACCTTCTGAAGGACTTGTACCCCATGTATGGGATGTGTAGCAACCTTCTGAAGGACTTGTACCCTATGTATGGGATGTGCAGCAACATTCTGAAGGACTTGTACCCCATGAATGGGATATGTAGCAACCTTCTGAAGGACTTGTACGCCATGTATGGGATGTGCAGCAACCTTCTGAAGGATTGTACCCCATGTATGGGATTTGTAGCAACCTTCTGAAGGACTTGTACCCCATGTATGGGATGTGTAGCAACCTTCTGAAGGACTTGTACCCCATGTATGGGATGTGCAGCAACCTTCTGAAGGACTTGTACCCCATGTATGGGATGTGTAGCAACCTTCTGAAGGACTTGTACCCCATGTATGGGATGTGCAGCAACCTTCTGAAGGACTTGTACCCCATGTATGGGATGTGTAGCAACCTTCTGAAGGACTTGTACCCCATGTATGGGATGTGCAGCAACCTTCTGAAGGACTTGTACCCCATGTATGGGATGTGCAGCAACCTTCTGAAGGACTTGTACCCCATGTATGGGATGTGTAGCAACCTTCTGAAGGACTTGAACCCCATGTATGGGATGTGTAGCAACCTTCTGAAGGACTTGTACCCCATGTATGGGATGTGTAGCAACCTTCTGAAGGACTTGTACCCCATGTATGGGATGTGTAGCAACCTTCTGAAGGACTTGTACCCCATGTATGGTATGTGTAGCAACCTTCTGAAGGACTTGTACCCATGTATGGGATGTGTAGCAACCTTCTGAAGGACTTGTACCCATGTATGGGATGTGTAGCAACCTTCTGAAGGACTTGTACCCCATGTATGGGATGTGTAGCAACCTTCTAAAGAAATTGTACCCCATGAATGGGATATGTAGCAACCTTCTGAAGGACTTGAACCCCATGTATGGGATGTGCAGCAACCTTCTGAAGGACTTGTACCCCATGTATGGGATGTGTAGCAACCTTCTGAAGGACTTGTACCCATGTATGGGATGTGTAGCAACCTTCTGAAGGACTTGTACCCATGTATGGGATGTGTAGCAACCTTCTGAAGGACTTGTACCCCATGTATAGGATGTGTAGCAACCTTCTAAAGAAATTGTACCCCATGAATGGGATATGTAGCAACCTTCTGAAGGACTTGAACCCCATGTATGGGATGTGCAGCAACCTTCTGAAGGACTTGTACCCCATGTATGGGATGTGTAGCAACCTTCTGAAGGACTTGTACTCCATGTATGGGATGTGTAGCAACCTTCTGAAGGACTTGTACCCCATGTATGGGATGTGCAGCAACCTTCTGAAGGACTTGTACCCCATGTATGGGATGTGCAGCAACCTTCTGAAGGACTTGTACCCCATGTATGGGATGTGTAGCAACCTTCTGAAGGACTTGTACCCCATGTATGGGATGTGCAGCAACCTTCTGAAGGACTTGTACCCCATGTATGGGATGTGCAGCAACCTTCTGAAGGACTTGAACCCCATGTATGGGATGTGTAGCAACCTTCTGAAGGACTTGTACTCCATGTATGGGATGTGTAGCAACCTTCTGAAGGACTTGTACCCCATGTATGGGATTTGTAGCAACCTTCTGAAGGACTTGAACCCCATGTATGGGATATGTAGCAATCTTCTGAAGGACTTGTACCCCATGTATGGGATTTGTAGCAACCTCCTGAAGGACTTGTACCCCATGTATGGGATGTGTAGCAACCTTCTGAAGGACTTGTACCCCATGTTGTGGGATGTGTAGCAACCTTCTGAAGCACTTGTACCCCATGTATGGGATGTGCAGCAACCTTCTGAAGGACTTGTACCCCATGTATGGGATATGTAGCAACCTTCTGAAGGACTTGTACCCCATGTATGGGATGTGTAGCAACCTTCTGAAGCACTTGTACCCCATGTATGGGATGTGTAGCAACCTTCTGAAGGACTTGTACCCCATGTATGGGATGTGCAGCAACCTTCTGAAGCACTTGTACCCCATGTATGGGATGTGCAGCAACCTTCTGAAGGACTTGTACCCCATGTATGGGATATGTAGCAACCTTCTGAAGGACTTGTACCCCATGTATGGGATGTGTAGCAACCTTCTGAAGCACTTGTACCCCATGTATGGGATGTGTAGCAACCTTCTGAAGGACTTGTACCCCATGTATGGGATGTGCAGCAACCTTCTGAAGGACTTGTACCCATGTATGGGATGTGTAGCAACCTTCTGAAGGACTTGTACCCCATGTATGGGATGTGTAGCAACCTTCTGAAGGACTTGTACCCCATGTATGGGATGTGTAGCAACCTTCTGAAGGTCTTGTACCCCATGTATGGGATGTGTAGCAACCTTCTGAACGACTTGTACCCCATGTATGGGATGTGTAGCAACCTTCTGAAGGACTTGTACCCCATGTATGGGATGTGTAGCAACCTTCTGAAGGTCTTGTACCCCATGTATGGGATGTGTAGCAACCTTCTGAAGAACTTGTGCCCCATGTATGGGATATGTAGCAACCTTCTGAAGGACTCGAACCCCATGTATGGGATGTGCAGCAACCTTCTGAAGGACTTGTACCCCATGTATGACATGTGTAGCAACCTTCTGAAGGACGTGTACTCCATGTATGGGATGTGTAGCAACCTTCTGAAGGACTTGTACCCCATGCATGGGATGTGTAGCAACCATCTGAAGGACTTGTACCCCATGTATGGGATGTGTAGCAACCTTCTGAAGGACTTGTACCCATGTATGGGATTTGTAGCAACCTTCTGAAGGACTTGTACCCCATGTATGGGATGTGTAGCAACCTTCTGAAGGACTTGTACCCCATGTATGGGATGTGCAGCAACCTTCTGAAGGACTTGTACCCCATGTATGGGATGTGTAGCAACCTTCGGAATGACTTGTACCCCATGTATGGGATGTGCAGCAACCTTCTGAAGGACTTGTACCCCATGTATGGGATTTGTAGCAACCTTCTGAAGGACTTGTACCCCATGTATGGGATTTGTAGCAACCTTCTGAAGGACTTGTACCCCATGTATGGGATGTGTAGCAACCTTCTGAAGGACTTGTACCCCATGTATGGGATGTGTAGCAACCTTCTGAAGGACTTGTACCCCATGTATGGGATGTGCAGCGACCTTCTGAAGGACTTGTACCCCATGTATGGGATGTGTAGCAACCTTCTGAAGGACTTGAACCCCATGTATGGGATGTGTAGCAACCTTCTGAAGGACTTGTACCCCATGTCCGGGATGTGTAGCAACCTTCTGAAGGAGTTGTACCCCATGTATGGGATTTGTAGCAACCTTCTGAAGGACTTGAACCCCATGTATGGGATATGTAGCAACCTTCTGAAGGACTTGTACCCCATGTATGGGATTTGTAGCAACCTTCTGAAGGACTTGTACCCCATGTATGGGATGTGCAGCAACCTTCTGAAGCACTTGTACCCCATGTATGGGATGCGCAGCAACCTTCTGAAGGACTTGTACCCCATGTATGGGATATGTAGCAACCTTCTGAAGGACTTGTACCCCATGTATGGGATTTGTAGCAACCTTCTGAAGGACTTGTACCCATGTATGGGATGTGTAGCAACCTTCTGAAGCACTTGTACCCCATGTATGGGATGTGTAGCATCCTTCTGAAGGACTTGTACCCCATGTATGGGATGTGTAGCAACCTTCTGAAGGACTTGTACCCCATGTATGGGATGTGCAGCAACATTCTGAAGGACTTGTACCCCATGAATGGGATATGTAGCGACCTTCTGAAGGACTTGTACCCCATGTATGGGATGTGTAGCAACTTTCTGAAGGACTTGAACCCCATGTATGGGATGTGTAGCAACCTTCTGAAGGACTTGTACCCAATGTATGGGATGTGTAGCAACCTTCTGAAGGACTTGTACCCCATGTATGGGATATGTAGCAACCTTCTGAAGAACATGTACCCCATGTATGGGATATGTAGCAACCTTCTGAAGGACTTGAGCCCCATGTATGGGATGTGTAGCAACCTTCTGAAGGACTTGTACCCCATGTATGGGATGTGTAACAACCTTCTGAAGGACTTGTACCCCATGTATGGGATGTGCAGCAACCTTCTGAAGGACTTGTACCCCATGTATGGGATGTGCAGCAACCTTCTGAAGGACTTGTACCCCATGTATGGGATGTGTAACAACCTTCTGAAGGACTTGAACCCCATGTATGGGATGTGTAGCAACCTTCTGAAGGACTTGTACCCCATGTATGGGATGTGTAGCAACCTTCTGAAGGACTTGTACCCCATGTATGGGATATGTAGCAACCTTCTGAAGGACTTGAACCCCATGTATGGGATGTGCAGCAAGCTTCTGAAGGACTTGTACCACATGTATGGGATTTGTAGCAACCTCCTGAAGAACTTGAACCCCATGTATGGGATATGTAGCAACCTCCTGAAGAACTTGAACCCCATGTATGGGATATGTAGCAACCTTCTGAAGGACTTGAGCCCCATGTATGGGATATGTAGCAACCTTCTGAAGGACTTGAGCCCCATGTATGGGATGTGTAGCAACCTTCTGAAGGACTTGTACCCCATGTATGTGATGTGTAGCAACCTTCTGAAGGACTTGTACCCCATGTATGGGATGTGTAGCAACCTTCTGAAGGACTTGTACCCCATGTATGGGATGTGCAGCAACCTTCTGAAGGACTTGTACCCATGTATGGGATATGTAGCAACCTTCTGAAGGACTTGTACCCCATGTATGGGATGTGCAGCAACCTTCTGAAGGACTTGTACCCCATGTATGGGACGTGTAGCAACCTTCTGAAGGACTTGTACCCCATGTATGGGATGTGTAGCAACCTTCTGAAGGACTTGTACCCCATGTATGGGATGTGCAGCAACCTTCTGAAGGACTTGTACCCCATGTATGGGATGTGCAGCAACCTTCTGAAGGACTTGTACCCCATGTATGGGATGTGTAACAACCTTCTGAAGGACTTGAACCCCATGTATGGGATGTGTAGCAACCTTCTGAAGGACTTGTACCCCATGTATGGGATGTGCAGCAACCTTCTGAAGGACTTGTACCCCATGTATGGGATGTGTAGCAACCTTCTGAAGGACTTGTACCCCATGTATGGGATTTGTAGCAACCTTCTGAAGGACTTGTACCCCATGTATGGGATATGTAGCAACCTTCTGAAGGACTTGTACCCCATGTATGGGATGTGTAGCAACCTTCTGAAGCACTTGTACCCCATGTATGGGATGTGTAGCAACCTTCTGAAGGACTTGTACCCCATGTATGGGATGTGCAGCAACCTTCTGAAGGACTTGTACCCATGTATGGGATGTGTAGCAACATTCTGAAGGACTTGTACCCCATGTATGGGATGTGCAGCAACCTTCTGAAGGACTTGTACCCCATGTATGGGATGTGTAGCAACCTTCTGAAGGACTTGTACCCCATGTATGGGATGTGTAGCAACCTTCTGAAGGACTTGTACCCCATGTATGGGATGTGTAGCAACCTTCTGAAGGACTTGTACCCATGTATGGGATGTGTAGCAACCTTCTGAAGGACTTGTACCCCATGTATGGGATGTGTAGCAACCTTCTGAAGGACTTGTACCCCATCTATGGGATGTGTAGCAACCTTCTGAAGGACTTGTACCCCATGTATGGGATGTGTAGCAACCTTCTGAAGGACTTGTACCCCATGTATGGGATGTGCAGCAACCTTCTGAAGGACTTGTACCCCATGTATGGGATGTGTAGCAACCTTCGGAATGACTTGTACCCCATGTATGGGATGTGTAGCAACCTTCTGAAGGACTTGTACCCCATGTATGGGATGCGTAGCAACCTTCTGAAGGACTTGTACCCCATGTATGGGATATGTAGCAACCTTCTGAAGGACTTGTACCCCATGTATGGGATGTGTAGCAACCTTCTGAAGGACTTGTACCCATGTA
Organism: Eledone cirrhosa; assembly: GCA_964016885.1. NCBI lineage: Eukaryota > Metazoa > Mollusca > Cephalopoda > Octopoda > Eledonidae > Eledone > Eledone cirrhosa. The sequence continues at coordinate 31,452,626 of OZ024755.1, forward strand.
TGGGATTTGTAGCAATCTTCTGAAGGACTTGTACCCCATGTATGGGATGTGTAGCAACATTCTGAAGGACTTGTACCCCATGTATGGGATGTGCAGCAACCTTCTGAAGGACTTGTACCCCATGTATGGGATGTGTAGCAACCTTCGGAATGACTTGTACCCCATGTATGGGATGTGTAGCAACCTTCTGAAGGACTTGTACCCATGTATGGGATGTGCAGCAACCTTCTGAAGGACTTGTACCCCATGTATGGGATGTGTAGCAACCTTCGGAATGACTTGTACCCCATGTATGGGATGTGCAGCAACCTTCTGAAGGACTTGTACCCCATGTATGGGATGTGTAGCAACCTTCTGAAGGACTTGTACCCTATGTATGGGATGTGCAGCAACATTCTGAAGGACTTGAACCCCATGTATGGGATGTGCAGCAACCTTCTGAAGGACTTGTACCCCATGTATGGGATGTGTAGCAACCTTCTGAAGGACTTGTACTCCATGTATGGGATGTGTAGCAACCTTCTGAAGGACTTGTACCCCATGTATGGGATGTGCAGCAACCTTCTGAAGGACTTGTACCCCATGTATGGGATGTGTAGCAACCTTCTGAAGGACTTGTACTCCATGTATGGGATGTGTAGCAACCTTCTGAAGGACTTGTACCCCATGTATGGGATGTGCAGCAACCTTCTGAAGGACTTGTACCCCATGTATGGGATGTGCAGCAACCTTCTGAAGGACTTGTACCCCATGTATGGGATGTGTAGCAACCTTCTGAAGGACTTGTACCCCATGTATGGGATGTGCAGCAACCTTCTGAAGGACTTGTACCCCATGTATGGGATGTGCAGCAACCTTCTGAAGGACTTGAACCCCATGTATGGGATGTGTAGCAACCTTCTGAAGGACTTGTACTCCATGTATGGGATGTGTAGCAACCTTCTGAAGGACTTGTACCCCATGTATGGGATTTGTAGCAACCTTCTGAAGGACTTGAACCCCATGTATGGGATATGTAGCAATCTTCTGAAGGACTTGTACCCCATGTATGGGATTTGTAGCAACCTCCTGAAGGACTTGTACCCCATGTATGGGATGTGTAGCAACCTTCTGAAGGACTTGTACCCCATGTTGTGGGATGTGTAGCAACCTTCTGAAGCACTTGTACCCCATGTATGGGATGTGCAGCAACCTTCTGAAGGACTTGTACCCCATGTATGGGATATGTAGCAACCTTCTGAAGGACTTGTACCCCATGTATGGGATGTGTAGCAACCTTCTGAAGCACTTGTACCCCATGTATGGGATGTGTAGCAACCTTCTGAAGGACTTGTACCCCATGTATGGGATGTGCAGCAACCTTCTGAAGCACTTGTACCCCATGTATGGGATGTGCAGCAACCTTCTGAAGGACTTGTACCCCATGTATGGGATATGTAGCAACCTTCTGAAGGACTTGTACCCCATGTATGGGATGTGTAGCAACCTTCTGAAGCACTTGTACCCCATGTATGGGATGTGTAGCAACCTTCTGAAGGACTTGTACCCCATGTATGGGATGTGCAGCAACCTTCTGAAGGACTTGTACCCATGTATGGGATGTGTAGCAACCTTCTGAAGGACTTGTACCCCATGTATGGGATGTGTAGCAACCTTCTGAAGGACTTGTACCCCATGTATGGGATGTGTAGCAACCTTCTGAAGGTCTTGTACCCCATGTATGGGATGTGTAGCAACCTTCTGAACGACTTGTACCCCATGTATGGGATGTGTAGCAACCTTCTGAAGGACTTGTACCCCATGTATGGGATGTGTAGCAACCTTCTGAAGGTCTTGTACCCCATGTATGGGATGTGTAGCAACCTTCTGAAGAACTTGTGCCCCATGTATGGGATATGTAGCAACCTTCTGAAGGACTCGAACCCCATGTATGGGATGTGCAGCAACCTTCTGAAGGACTTGTACCCCATGTATGACATGTGTAGCAACCTTCTGAAGGACGTGTACTCCATGTATGGGATGTGTAGCAACCTTCTGAAGGACTTGTACCCCATGCATGGGATGTGTAGCAACCATCTGAAGGACTTGTACCCCATGTATGGGATGTGTAGCAACCTTCTGAAGGACTTGTACCCATGTATGGGATTTGTAGCAACCTTCTGAAGGACTTGTACCCCATGTATGGGATGTGTAGCAACCTTCTGAAGGACTTGTACCCCATGTATGGGATGTGCAGCAACCTTCTGAAGGACTTGTACCCCATGTATGGGATGTGTAGCAACCTTCGGAATGACTTGTACCCCATGTATGGGATGTGCAGCAACCTTCTGAAGGACTTGTACCCCATGTATGGGATTTGTAGCAACCTTCTGAAGGACTTGTACCCCATGTATGGGATTTGTAGCAACCTTCTGAAGGACGTGTACCCCATGTATGGGATGTGTAGCAACCTTCTGAAGGACTTGTACCCCATGTATGGGATGTGTAGCAACCTTCTGAAGGACTTGTACCCCATGTATGGGATGTGCAGCGACCTTCTGAAGGACTTGTACCCCATGTATGGGATGTGTAGCAACCTTCTGAAGGACTTGAACCCCATGTATGGGATGTGTAGCAACCTTCTGAAGGACTTGTACCCCATGTCCGGGATGTGTAGCAACCTTCTGAAGGAGTTGTACCCCATGTATGGGATTTGTAGCAACCTTCTGAAGGACTTGAACCCCATGTATGGGATATGTAGCAACCTTCTGAAGGACTTGTACCCCATGTATGGGATTTGTAGCAACCTTCTGAAGGACTTGTACCCCATGTATGGGATGTGCAGCAACCTTCTGAAGCACTTGTACCCCATGTATGGGATGCGCAGCAACCTTCTGAAGGACTTGTACCCCATGTATGGGATATGTAGCAACCTTCTGAAGGACTTGTACCCCATGTATGGGATTTGTAGCAACCTTCTGAAGGACTTGTACCCATGTATGGGATGTGTAGCAACCTTCTGAAGCACTTGTACCCCATGTATGGGATGTGTAGCATCCTTCTGAAGGACTTGTACCCCATGTATGGGATGTGTAGCAACCTTCTGAAGGACTTGTACCCCATGTATGGGATGTGCAGCAACATTCTGAAGGACTTGTACCCCATGAATGGGATATGTAGCGACCTTCTGAAGGACTTGTACCCCATGTATGGGATGTGTAGCAACTTTCTGAAGGACTTGAACCCCATGTATGGGATGTGTAGCAACCTTCTGAAGGACTTGTACCCAATGTATGGGATGTGTAGCAACCTTCTGAAGGACTTGTACCCCATGTATGGGATATGTAGCAACCTTCTGAAGAACATGTACCCCATGTATGGGATATGTAGCAACCTTCTGAAGGACTTGAGCCCCATGTATGGGATGTGTAGCAACCTTCTGAAGGACTTGTACCCCATGTATGGGATGTGTAACAACCTTCTGAAGGACTTGTACCCCATGTATGGGATGTGCAGCAACCTTCTGAAGGACTTGTACCCCATGTATGGGATGTGCAGCAACCTTCTGAAGGACTTGTACCCCATGTATGGGATGTGTAACAACCTTCTGAAGGACTTGAACCCCATGTATGGGATGTGTAGCAACCTTCTGAAGGACTTGTACCCCATGTATGGGATGTGTAGCAACCTTCTGAAGGACTTGTACCCCATGTATGGGATATGTAGCAACCTTCTGAAGGACTTGAACCCCATGTATGGGATGTGCAGCAAGCTTCTGAAGGACTTGTACCACATGTATGGGATTTGTAGCAACCTCCTGAAGAACTTGAACCCCATGTATGGGATATGTAGCAACCTCCTGAAGAACTTGAACCCCATGTATGGGATATGTAGCAACCTTCTGAAGGACTTGAGCCCCATGTATGGGATATGTAGCAACCTTCTGAAGGACTTGAGCCCCATGTATGGGATGTGTAGCAACCTTCTGAAGGACTTGTACCCCATGTATGTGATGTGTAGCAACCTTCTGAAGGACTTGTACCCCATGTATGGGATGTGTAGCAACCTTCTGAAGGACTTGTACCCCATGTATGGGATGTGCAGCAACCTTCTGAAGGACTTGTACCCATGTATGGGATATGTAGCAACCTTCTGAAGGACTTGTACCCCATGTATGGGATGTGCAGCAACCTTCTGAAGGACTTGTACCCCATGTATGGGACGTGTAGCAACCTTCTGAAGGACTTGTACCCCATGTATGGGATGTGTAGCAACCTTCTGAAGGACTTGTACCCCATGTATGGGATGTGCAGCAACCTTCTGAAGGACTTGTACCCCATGTATGGGATGTGCAGCAACCTTCTGAAGGACTTGTACCCCATGTATGGGATGTGTAACAACCTTCTGAAGGACTTGAACCCCATGTATGGGATGTGTAGCAACCTTCTGAAGGACTTGTACCCCATGTATGGGATGTGCAGCAACCTTCTGAAGGACTTGTACCCCATGTATGGGATGTGTAGCAACCTTCTGAAGGACTTGTACCCCATGTATGGGATTTGTAGCAACCTTCTGAAGGACTTGTACCCCATGTATGGGATATGTAGCAACCTTCTGAAGGACTTGTACCCCATGTATGGGATGTGTAGCAACCTTCTGAAGCACTTGTACCCCATGTATGGGATGTGTAGCAACCTTCTGAAGGACTTGTACCCCATGTATGGGATGTGCAGCAACCTTCTGAAGGACTTGTACCCATGTATGGGATGTGTAGCAACATTCTGAAGGACTTGTACCCCATGTATGGGATGTGCAGCAACCTTCTGAAGGACTTGTACCCCATGTATGGGATGTGTAGCAACCTTCTGAAGGACTTGTACCCCATGTATGGGATGTGTAGCAACCTTCTGAAGGACTTGTACCCCATGTATGGGATGTGTAGCAACCTTCTGAAGGACTTGTACCCATGTATGGGATGTGTAGCAACCTTCTGAAGGACTTGTACCCCATGTATGGGATGTGTAGCAACCTTCTGAAGGACTTGTACCCCATCTATGGGATGTGTAGCAACCTTCTGAAGGACTTGTACCCCATGTATGGGATGTGTAGCAACCTTCTGAAGGACTTGTACCCCATGTATGGGATGTGCAGCAACCTTCTGAAGGACTTGTACCCCATGTATGGGATGTGTAGCAACCTTCGGAATGACTTGTACCCCATGTATGGGATGTGTAGCAACCTTCTGAAGGACTTGTACCCCATGTATGGGATGCGTAGCAACCTTCTGAAGGACTTGTACCCCATGTATGGGATATGTAGCAACCTTCTGAAGGACTTGTACCCCATGTATGGGATGTGTAGCAACCTTCTGAAGGACTTGTACCCATGTATGGGATTTGTAGCAATCTTCTGAAGGACTTGTACCCCATGTATGGGATGTGTAGCAACATTCTGAAGGACTTGTACCCCATGTATGGGATGTGCAGCAACCTTCTGAAGGACTTGTACCCCATGTATGGGATGTGTAGCAACCTTCGGAATGACTTGTACCCCATGTATGGGATGTGTAGCAACCTTCTGAAGGACTTGTACCCATGTATGGGATGTGCAGCAACCTTCTGAAGGACTTGTACCCCATGTATGGGATGTGTAGCAACCTTCGGAATGACTTGTACCCCATGTATGGGATGTGCAGCAACCTTCTGAAGGACTTGTACCCCATGTATGGGATGTGTAGCAACCTTCTGAAGGACTTGTACCCTATGTATGGGATGTGCAGCAACATTCTGAAGGACTTGTACCCCATGAATGGGATATGTAGCAACCTTCTGAAGGACTTGTACGCCATGTATGGGATGTGCAGCAACCTTCTGAAGGATTGTACCCCATGTATGGGATTTGTAGCAACCTTCTGAAGGACTTGTACCCCATGTATGGGATGTGTAGCAACCTTCTGAAGGACTTGTACCCCATGTATGGGATGTGTAGCAACCTTCTAAAGAAATTGTACCCCATGAATGGGATATGTAGCAACCTTCTGAAGGACTTGAACCCCATGTATGGGATGTGTAGCAACCTTCTGAAGGACTTGTACCCATGTATGGGATGTGCAGCAACCTTCTGAAGGACTTGTACCCCATGTATGGGATGTGTAGCAACCTTCTGAAGGACTTGTACCCATGTATGGGATGTGTAGCAACCTTCTGAAGGACTTGTACCCATGTATGGGATGTGCAGCAACCTTCTGAATGACTTGTACCCATGTATGGGATGTGCAGCAACCTTCTGAAGGACTTGTATCCCATGTATGGGATGTGTAGCAACCTTCTGAAGGACTTGTACCCCATGTATGGGATGTGTAGCAACCTTCTGAAGGACTTGTACCCCATGTATGGGATGTGCAGCAACCTTCTGAAGGACTTGTACCCCATGTATGGGATGTGTAGCAACCTTCTGAAGGACTTGTACCCCATGTATGGGATGTGTAGCAACCTTCTGAAGGACTTGTACCCCATGTATGGGATGTGTAGCAACCTTCTGAAGGACTTGTACCCCATGTATGGGATGTGCAGCAACCTTCTGAAGGACTTGTACCCCATGTATGGGATGTGTAGCAACCTTCTGAAGGACTTGTACCCCATGTATGGGATGTGCAGCAACCTTCTGAAGGACTTGTACCCCATGTATGGGATGTGCAGCAACCTTCTGAAGGACTTGTACCCCATGTATGGGATGTGTAGCAACCTTCTGAAGGACTTGTACCCCATGTATGGGATGTGCAGCAACCTTCTGAAGGACTTGTACCCCATGTATGGGATGTGTAGCAACCTTCTGAAGGACTTGAACCCCATGTATGGGATATGTAGCAACCTTCTGAAAAACTTGTACCCCATGTATGGGATGTGTAGCAACCTTCTGAAGGACTTGTACCCCATGTATGGGATGTGCAGCAACCTTCTGAAGGACTTGTACCCCATGTATGGGATGTGTAGCAACCTTCTGAAGGACTTGTACCCATGTATGGGATGTGTAGCAACCTTCTGAAGGACTTGTACCCATGTATGGGATGTGTAGCAACCTTCTGAAGGACTTGTACCCATGTATGGGATGTGCAGCAACCTTCTGAAGGACTTGTACCCCATGTATGGGATGTGTAGCAACCTTCTAAAGAAATTGTACCCAATGAATGGGATATGTAGCAACCTTCTGAAGGACTTGAACCCCATGTATGGGATGTGCAGCAACCTTCTGAAGGACTTGTACCCCATGTATGGGATGTGCAGCAACCTTCTGAAGGACTTGTACCCCATGTATGGGATGAGTAGCAACCTTCTAAAGATGTTGTACCCCATGAATGGGATATGTAGCAACCTTCTGAAGGACTTGTACCCCATGTATGGGATGTGTAACAACCTCCTGAAGGACTTGTACCCCATGTATGGGATGTGTAGCAACCTTCTGAAGGACTTGTACCCCATGTATGGGATGAGTAGCAACCTTCTAAAGATGTTGTACCCCATGAATGGGATATGTAGCAACCTTCTGAAGGACTTGTACCCCATGTATGGGATGTGTAGCAACCTCCTGAAGGACTTGTACCCCATGTATGGGATGTGTAGCAACCTTCTGAAGGACTTGTACCCCATGTATGGGATGAGTAGCAACCTTCTAAAGATGTTGTACCCCATGAATGGGATATGTAGCAACCTTCTGAAGGACTTGTACCCCATGTATGGGATGTGTAGCAACCTTCTGAAGGACTTTTACCCCATGTATGGGATGTGCAGCAACCTTCTGAAGGACTTGTACCCCATGTATGGGATGTGCAGCAACCTTCTGAAGGACTTGAACCCCATGTATGGGATGTGTAGCAACCTTCTGAAGGACTTGTACTCCATGTATGGGATGTGTAGCAACCTTCTGAAGGACTTGTACCCCATGTATGGGATTTGTAGCAACCTTCTGAAGGACTTGAACCCCATGTATGGGATATGTAGCAATCTTCTGAAGGACTTGTACCCCATGTATGGGATTTGTAGCAACCTCCTGAAGGACTTGTACCCCATGTATGGGATGTGTAGCAACCTTCTGAAGGACTTGTACCCCATGTTGTGGGATGTGTAGCAACCTTCTGAAGCACTTGTACCCCATGTATGGGATGTGCAGCAACCTTCTGAAGGACTTGTACCCCATGTATGGGATATGTAGCAACCTTCTGAAGGACTTGTACCCCATGTATGGGATGTGTAGCAACCTTCTGAAGCACTTGTACCCCATGTATGGGATGTGTAGCAACCTTCTGAAGGACTTGTACCCCATGTATGGGATGTGCAGCAACCTTCTGAAGCACTTGTACCCCATGTATGGGATGTGCAGCAACCTTCTGAAGGACTTGTACCCCATGTATGGGATATGTAGCAACCTTCTGAAGGACTTGTACCCCATGTATGGGATGTGTAGCAACCTTCTGAAGCACTTGTACCCCATGTATGGGATGTGTAGCAACCTTCTGAAGGACTTGTACCCCATGTATGGGATGTGCAGCAACCTTCTGAAGGACTTGTACCCATGTATGGGATGTGTAGCAACCTTCTGAAGGACTTGTACCCCATGTATGGGATGTGTAGCAACCTTCTGAAGGACTTGTACCCCATGTATGGGATGTGTAGCAACCTTCTGAAGGTCTTGTACCCCATGTATGGGATGTGTAGCAACCTTCTGAACGACTTGTACCCCATGTATGGGATGTGTAGCAACCTTCTGAAGGACTTGTACCCCATGTATGGGATGTGTAGCAACCTTCTGAAGGTCTTGTACCCCATGTATGGGATGTGTAGCAACCTTCTGAAGAACTTGTGCCCCATGTATGGGATATGTAGCAACCTTCTGAAGGACTCGAACCCCATGTATGGGATGTGCAGCAACCTTCTGAAGGACTTGTACCCCATGTATGACATGTGTAGCAACCTTCTGAAGGACGTGTACTCCATGTATGGGATGTGTAGCAACCTTCTGAAGGACTTGTACCCCATGCATGGGATGTGTAGCAACCATCTGAAGGACTTGTACCCCATGTATGGGATGTGTAGCAACCTTCTGAAGGACTTGTACCCATGTATGGGATTTGTAGCAACCTTCTGAAGGACTTGTACCCCATGTATGGGATGTGTAGCAACCTTCTGAAGGACTTGTACCCCATGTATGGGATGTGCAGCAACCTTCTGAAGGACTTGTACCCCATGTATGGGATGTGTAGCAACCTTCGGAATGACTTGTACCCCATGTATGGGATGTGCAGCAACCTTCTGAAGGACTTGTACCCCATGTATGGGATTTGTAGCAACCTTCTGAAGGACTTGTACCCCATGTATGGGATTTGTAGCAACCTTCTGAAGGACTTGTACCCCATGTATGGGATGTGTAGCAACCTTCTGAAGGACTTGTACCCCATGTATGGGATGTGTAGCAACCTTCTGAAGGACTTGTACCCCATGTATGGGATGTGCAGCGACCTTCTGAAGGACTTGTACCCCATGTATGGGATGTGTAGCAACCTTCTGAAGGACTTGAACCCCATGTATGGGATGTGTAGCAACCTTCTGAAGGAGTTGTACCCCATGTATGGGATTTGTAGCAACCTTCTGAAGCACTTGTACCCCATGTATGGCATGTGTAGTAACCTTCTGAAGGACTTGTACCCCATGTATGGCATGTGTAGTAACCTTCTGAAGGACTTGTACCCCATGTATGGGATGTGCAGCAACCTTCTGAAGGACTTGTACCCCATGTATGGGATGTGCAGCAACCTTCTGAAGGACTTGTACCCCATGTATGGGATGTGCAGCAACCTTCTGAAGGTCTTGTACCCCATGTATGGGATGTGTAGCAACCTTCTGAAGAAATTGTGCCTCATGTATGGGATGTGTAGCAACCTTCTGAAGGACTTGTACCCCATGTATGGGATGTGTAGCAACCTTCTGAAGGACTTGTACCCCATGTATGGGATGTGTAGCAACCTTCTGAAGCACTTGTACCCCATGTATGGGATGTGTAGCAACCTTCTGAAGGACTTGTACCCCATGTATGGGATGTGTAGCAACCTTCTGAAGGACTTGTACCCATGTATGGGATGTGTAGCAACCTTCTGAAGGACTTGTACCCCATGTATGGGATGTGTAGCAACCTTCTGATAAAATTGTACCCCATGAATGGGATGTGTAGCAACCTTCTGAAGCACTTGTACCCCATGTATGGGATGTGTAGCAACCTTCTGAAGAACTTGTACCCCATGTATGGGATGTGTAGCAACCTTCTGAAGAACATGTACCCCATGTATGGGATGTGTAGCAACCTTCTGAAGGACTTGTACCCCATGTATGGGATGTGTAGCAACCTTCTGAAGGACTTGTACCCCATGTATGGGATGTGCAGCAACCTTCTGAAGGACTTGAACCCCATGTATGGGATGTGTAGCAACCTTCTGAAGGACTTGTACCCCATGTCTGGGATGTGTAGCAACCTTCTGAAGGAGTTGTACCCCATGTATGGGATTTGTAGCAACCTTCTGAAGGACTTGAACCCCATGTATGGGATATGTAGCAACCTTCTGAAGGACTTGTACCCCATGTATGGGATTTGTAGCAACCTTCTGAAGGACTTGTACCCCATGTATGGGATGTGCAGCAACCTTCTGAAGCACTTGTACCCCATGTATGGGATGTGCAGCAACCTTCTGAAGGACTTGTACCCCATGTATGGGATATGTAGCAACCTTCTGAAGGACTTGTACCCCATGTATGGGATTTGTAGCAACCTTCTGAAGGACTTGTACCCATGTATGGGATGTGTAGCAACCTTCTGAAGCACTTGTACCGCATGTATGGGATGTGTAGCAACCTTCTGAAGGACTTGTACCCCATGTATGGGATATGTAGCAACCTTCTGAAGGACTTGTACCCCATGTATGGGATGTGCAGCAACCTTCTGAAGGACTTGTACCCATGTATGGGATGTGTAGCAACCTTCTGAAGCACTTGTACCGCATGTATGGGATGTGTAGCAACCTTCTGAAGGACTTGTACCCCATGTATGGGATGTGCAGCAACCTTCTGAAGGACTTGTACCCCATGTATGGGATGTGTAGCAACCTTCTGAAGAAATTGTACCCCATGTATGGGATGTGCAGCAACATTCTGAAGGACTTGTACCCCATGAATGGGATATGTAGCAACCTTCTGAAGGACTTGTACCACATGTATGGGATGTGTAGCAACCTTCTGAAGAAATTGTACCCCATGTATGGGATGTGTAGCAACCTTCTGAAGGACTTGTACCCCATGTATGGGATGTGTAGCAACCTTCTGAAGAAATTGTACCCCATGTATGGGATGTGTAGCAACCTTCTGAAGGACTTGTACCCCATGTATGGGATGTGTAGCAACCTTCTGAAGAAATTGTACCCCATGTATGGGATGTGTAGCAACCTTCTGAAGGACTTGTACCCCATGTATGGGATGTGTAGCAACCTTCTGAATGACTTGTACCCCATGTATGGGATGTGTAGCAACCTTCTGATAAAATTGTACCCCATGAATGGGATGTGTAGCAACCTTCTGAAGCACTTGTACCCCATGTATGGGATGTGTAGCAACCTTCTGAAGAACTTGTACCCCATGTATGGGATATGTAGCAACCTTCTGAAGAACATGTACCCCATGTATGGGGTGTGCAGCAACCTTCTGAAGCACTTGTACCCCATGTATGGCATGTGTAGCAACCTTCTGAAGCACTTGTACCCCATGTATGGCATGTGTAGCAACCTTCTGAAGGACTTGTACCCCATATATGGGATGTGCAGCAACCTTCTGAAGGACTTGTACCCCATGTATGGGATGTGCAGCAACCTTCTGAAGGACTTGTACCCATGTATGGGATGTGTAGCAACCTTCTGAAGCACTTGTACCGCATGTATGGGATGTGTAGCAACCTTCTGAAGGACTTGTACCCCATGTATGGGATGTGCAGCAACCTTCTGAAGGACTTGTACCCCATGTATGGGATGTGTAGCAACCTTCTGAAGAAATTGTACCCCATGTATGGGATGTGCAGCAACATTCTGAAGGACTTGTACCCCATGAATGGGATATGTAGCAACCTTCTGAAGGACTTGTACCACATGTATGGGATGTGTAGCAACCTTCTGAAGAAATTGTACCCCATGTATGGGATGTGTAGCAACCTTCTGAAGGACTTGTACCCCATGTATGGGATGTGTAGCAACCTTCTGAAGAAATTGTACCCCATGTATGGGATGTGTAGCAACCTTCTGAAGGACTTGTACCCCATGTATGGGATGTGTAGCAACCTTCTGAAGAAATTGTACCCCATGTATGGGATGTGTAGCAACCTTCTGAAGGACTTGTACCCCATGTATGGGATGTGTAGCAACCTTCTGAATGACTTGTACCCCATGTATGGGATGTGTAGCAACCTTCTGATAAAATTGTACCCCATGAATGGGATGTGTAGCAACCTTCTGAAGCACTTGTACCCCATGTATGGGATGTGTAGCAACCTTCTGAAGAACTTGTACCCCATGTATGGGATATGTAGCAACCTTCTGAAGAACATGTACCCCATGTATGGGGTGTGCAGCAACCTTCTGAAGCACTTGTACCCCATGTATGGCATGTGTAGCAACCTTCTGAAGCACTTGTACCCCATGTATGGCATGTGTAGCAACCTTCTGAAGGACTTGTACCCCATGTATGGGATGTGCAGCAACCTTCTGAAGGACTTGTACCCCATGTATGGGATGTGCAGCAACCTTCTGAAGGACTTGTACCCATGTATGGGATGTGTAGCAACCTTCTGAAGCACTTGTACCCCATGTATGGGATGTGTAGCAACCTTCTGAAGGACTTGTACTCCATGTATGGGATGTGTAGCAACCTTCTGAAGCACTTGTACCGCATGTATGGGATGTGTAGCAACCTTCTGAAGGACTTGTACCCCATGTATGGGATGTGCAGCAACCTTCTGAAGGACTTGTACCCCATGAATGGGATATGTAGCAACCTTCTGAAGGACTTGTACCCCATGTATGGGATGTGCAGCAACCTTCTGAAGGACTTGTACCCCATGAATGGGATATGTAGCAACCTTCTGAAGGACTTGTACCACATGTATGGGATGTGTAGCAACCTTCTGAAGAAATTGTACCCCATGTATGGGATGTGTAGCAACCTTCTGAAGGACTTGTACCCCATGTATGGGATGTGTAGCAACCTTCTGAAGAAATTGTACCCCATGTATGGGATGTGTAGCAACCTTCTGAAGAAATTGTACCCCATGTATGGGATGTGTAGCAACCTTCTGAAGGACTTGTACCCCATGTATGGGATGTGTAGCAACCTTCTGAATGACTTGTACCCCATGTATGGGATGTGTAGCAACCTTCTGATAAAATTGTACCCCATGAATGGGATGTGTAGCAACCTTCTGAAGCACTTGTACCCCATGTATGGGATGTGTAGCAACCTTCTGAAGAACTTGTACCCCATGTATGGGATATGTAGCAACCTTCTGAAGAACATGTACCCCATATATGGGATGTGCAGCAACCCTCTGAAGCACTTGTACCCCATGTATGGCATGTGTAGCAACCTTCTGAAGCACTTGTACCCCATGTATGGCATGTGTAGTAACCTTCTGAAGGACTTGTACCCCGTGTATGGGATGTGTAGCAACCTTCTGAAGGACTTGACCCCATGTATGGGATGTGTAGCAACCTTCTGAAGGACTTGTACCCCATGTATGGGATGTGTAGCAACCTTCTGAAGGACTTGTACCCCATGTATGGGATGTGTAGCAACCTTCTGAAAGACTTGTACCCCATGTATGGGATGTGCAGCAACCTTCTGAAGGACTTGAACCCCATGTATGGGATGTGTAGCAACCTTCTGAAGGACTTGTACCCCATGTCTGGGATGTGTAGCAACCTTCTGAAGGAGTTGTACCCCATGTATGGGATTTGTAGCAACCTTCTGAAGGACTTGAACCCCATGTATGGGATATGTAGCAACCTTCTGAAGGACTTGTACCCCATGTATGGGATTTGTAGCAACCTTCTGAAGGACTTGTACCCCATGTATGGGATGTGCAGCAACCTTCTGAAGGACTTGTACCCCATGTATGGGATGTGTAGCAACCTTCTGAAGGACTTGTACCCCATGTATGGGATGTGTAGCAACCTTCTGAAGGACTTGTACCCCATGTATGGGATGTGCAGCAACCTTCTGAAGGAATTGTACCCCATGTATGGGATTTGTAGCAACCTTCTGAAGGACTTGAACCCCATGTATGGGATATGTAGCAACCTTCTGAAGGACTTGTACCCCATGTATGGGATTTGTAGCAACCTTCTGAAGGACTTGTACCCCATGTATGGGATGTGCAGCAACCTTCTGAAGGACTTGTACCCCATGTATGGGATGTGTAGCAACCTTCTGAAGGACTTGTACCCCATGTATGGGATGTGCAGCAACCTTCTGAAGGACTTGTACCCCATGTATGGGATGTGCAGCAACCTTCTGAAGGACTTGTACCCCATGTATGGGATGTGTAGCAACCTTCTGAAGGACTTGAACCCCATGTATGGGATGTGTAGCAACCTTCTGAAGGACTTGTACCCCATGTATGGGATGTGTAGCAACCTTCTGAAGGACTTGTACCCCATGTATGGGATGTGTAGCAACCTTCTGAAGGACTTGTACCCCATGTATGGGATGTGTAGCAACCTTCTGAAGGACTTGTACCCATGTATGGGATGTGTAGCAACCTTCTGAAGGACTTGTACCCATGTATGGGATGTGTAGCAACCTTCTGAAGGACTTGTACCCATGTATGGGATGTGCAGCAACCTTCTGAAGGACTTGTACCCCATGTATGGGATGTGTAGCAACCTTCTAAAGAAATTGTACCCCATGAATGGGATATGTAGCAACCTTCTGAAGGACTTGAACCCCATGTATGGGATGTGCAGCAACCTTCTGAAGGACTTGTACCCCATGTATGGGATGTGCAGCAACCTTCTGAAGGACTTGTACCCATGTATGGGATGTGTAGCAACCTTCTGAAGGACTTGTACCCCATGTATGGGATGTGTAGCAACCTTCTGAAGGACTTGTACCCCATGTATGGGATGTGTAGCAACCTTCTGAAGGACTTGTACCCCATGTATGGGATGTGTAGCAACCTTCTGAAGGTCTTGTACCCCATGTATGGGATGTGTAGCAACCTTCTGAAGGACTTGTACCCCATGTATGGGATGTGTAGCAACCTTCTGAAGGACTTGTACCCCATGTATGGGATGTGTAGCAACCTTCTGAAGGTCTGTACCCCATGTATGGGATGTGTAGCAACCTTCTGAAGAACTTGTGCCCCATGTATGGGATATGTAGCAACCTTCTGAAGGACTTGAACCCCATGTATGGGATGTGCAGCAACCTTCTGAAGGACTTGTACCCCATGTATGATATGTGTAGCAACCTTCTGAAGGACGTGTACTCCATGTATGGGATGTGTAGCAACCTTCTGAAGGACTTGTACCCCATGCATGGGATGTGTAGCAACCATCTGAAGGACTTGTACCCCATGTATGGGATGTGTAGCAACCTTCTGAAGGACTTGTACCCCATGTATGGGATGTGTAGCAACCTTCTGAAGGACTTGTACCCCATGTATGGGATGTGCAGCGACCTTCTGAAGGACTTGTACCCCATGTATGGGATGTGTAGCAACCTTCTGAAGGACTTGAACCCCATGTATGGGATGTGTAGCAACCTTCTGAAGGACTTGTACCCCATGTCCGGGATGTGTAGCAACCTTCTGAAGGAGTTGTACCCCATGTATGGGATTTGTAGCAACCTTCTGAAGGACTTGAACCCCATGTATGGGATATGTAGCAACCTTCTGAAGGACTTGTACCCCATGTATGGGATTTGTAGCAACCTTCTGAAGGACTTGTACCCCATGTATGGGATGTGCAGCAACCTTCTGAAGCACTTGTACCCCATGTATGGGATGTGCAGCAACCTTCTGAAGGACTTGTACCCCATGTATGGGATATGTAGCAACCTTCTGAAGGACTTGTACCCCATGTATGGGATTTGTAGCAACCTTCTGAAGGACTTGTACCCATGTATGGGATGTGTAGCAACCTTCTGAAGCACTTGTACCCCATGTATGGGATGTGTAGCAACCTTCTGAAGGACTTGTACCCCATGTATGGGATGTGTAGCAACCTTCTGAAGCACTTGTACCGCATGTATGGGATGTGTAGCAACCTTCTGAAGGACTTGTACCCCATGTATGGGATGTGCAGCAACCTTCTGAAGGACTTGTACCCCATGTATGGGATGTGTAGCAACCTTCTGAAGAAATTGTACCCCATGTATGGGATGTGCAGCAACATTCTGAAGGACTTGTACCCCATGAATGGGATATGTAGCAACCTTCTGAAGGACTTGTACCACATGTATGGGATGTGTAGCAACCTTCTGAAGAAAGTGTACCCCATGTATGGGATGTGTAGCAACCTTCTGAAGAAATTGTACCCCATGTATGGGATGTGTAGCAACCTTCTGAAGGACTTGTACCCCATGTATGGGATGTGTAGCAACCTTCTGAATGACTTGTACCCCATGTATGGGATGTGTAGCAACCTTCTGAAGCACTTGTACCCCATGTATGGGATGTGTAGCAACCTTCTGAAGAACTTGTACCCCATGTATGGGATATGTAGCAACCTTCTGAAGAACATGTACCCCATATATGGGAAGTGCAGCAACCTTCTGAAGCACTTGTACCCCATGTATGGCATGTGTAGCAACCTTCTGAAGCACTTGTACCCCATGTATGGCATGTGTAGTAACCTTCTGAAGGACTTGTACCCCATGTATGGGATGTGCAGCAACCTTCTGAAGGACTTGTACCCCATGTATGGGATGTGCAGCAACCTTCTGAAGGACATGTACCCCACGTATGGGATGTGTAGCAACCTTCTGAAGCACTTGTACCGCATGTATGGGATGTGTAGCAACCTTCTGAAGCACTTGTACCGCATGTATGGGATGTGTAGCAACCTTCTGAAGGTCTTGTACCCCATGTATGGGATGTGCAGCAACCTTCTGAAGGACTTGTACCCCATGTATGGGATGTGCAGCAACCTTCTGAAGGACATGTACCCCACGTATGGGATGTGTAGCAACCTTCTGAAGCACTTGTACCGCATGTATGGGATGTGTAGCAACCTTCTGAAGCACTTGTACCGCATGTATGGGATGTGTAGCAACCTTCTGAAGGTCTTGTACCCCATGTATGGGATGTGTAGCAACCTTCTGAAGCACTTGTACCGCATGTATGGGATGTGTAGCAACCTTCTGAAGGACTTGTACCCCATGTATGGGATGTGCAGCAACCTTCTGAAGGACTTGTACCCCATGTATGGGATGTGTAGCAACCTTCTGAAGAAATTGTGCCCCATGTATGGGATGTGTAGCAACCCTCTGAAGGACTTGTACCCCATGTATGGGATGTGTAGCAACCTTCTGAAGGACTTGTACCCCATGTATGGGATGTGTAGCAACCTTCTGATAAAATTGTACCCCATGAATGGGATGTGTAGCAACCTTCTGAAGCACTTGTACCCCATGTATGGGATGTGTAGCAACCTTCTGAAGGACTTGTACCCCATGTATGGGATGTGCAGCAACCTTCTGAAGGACTTGAACCCCATGTATGGGATGTGTAGCAACCTTCTGAAGGACTTGTACCCCATGTCTGGGATGTGTAGCAACCTTCTGAAGGAGTTGTACCCCATGTATGGGATTTGTAGCAACCTTCTGAAGGACTTGAACCCCATGTATGGGATATGTAGCAACCTTCTGAAGGACTTGTACCCCATGTATGGGATTTGTAGCAACCTTCTGAAGGACTTGTACCCCATGTATGGGATGTGCAGCAACCTTCTGAAGCACTTGTACCCCATGTATGGGATGTGCAGCAACCTTCTGAAGGACTTGTACCCCATGTATGGGATTTGTAGCAACCTTCTGAAGGACTTGTACCCATGTATGGGATGTGTAGCAACCTTCTGAAGCACTTGTACCGCATGTATGGGATGTGTAGCAACCTTCTGAAGGACTTGTACCCCATGTATGGGATATGTAGCAACCTTCTGAAGGACTTGTACCCCATGTATGGGATGTGCAGCAACCCTCTGAAGGACTTGTACCCCATGTATGGGATATGTAGCAACCTTCTGAAGGACTTGTACCCCATGTATGGGATTTGTAGCAACCTTCTGAAGGACTTGTACCCATGTATGGGATGTGTAGCAACCTTCTGAAGCACTTGTACCCCATGTATGGGATGTGTAGCAACCTTCTGAAGGACTTGTACCCCATGTATGGGATGTGTAGCAACCTTCTGAAGCACTTGTACCGCATGTATGGGATGTGTAGCAACCTTCTGAAGGACTTGTACCCCATGTATGGGATGTGCAGCAACCTTCTGAAGGACTTGTACCCCATGTATGGGATGTGTAGCAACCTTCTGAAGAAATTGTACCCCATGTATGGGATGTGCAGCAACATTCTGAAGGACTTGTACCCCATGAATGGGATATGTAGCAACCTTCTGAAGGACTTGTACCACATGTATGGGATGTGTAGCAACCTTCTGAAGAAAGTGTACCCCATGTATGGGATGTGTAGCAACCTTCTGATAAAATTGTACCCCATGAATGGGATGTGTAGCAACCTTCTGAAGCACTTGTACCCCATGTATGGGATGTGTAGCAACCTTCTGAAGGACTTGTACCCCATGTATGGGATGTGTAGCAACCTTCTGAATGACTTGTACCCCATGTATGGGATGTGTAGCAACCTTCTGATAAAATTGTACCCCATGAATGGGATGTGTAGCAACCTTCTGAAGCACTTGTACCCCATGTATGGGATGTGTAGCAACCTTCTGAAGAACTTGTACCCCATGTATGGGATATGTAGCAACCTTCTGAAGAACATGTACCCCATATATGGGAAGTGCAGCAACCTTCTGAAGCACTTGTACCCCATGTATGGCATGTGTAGCAACCTTCTGAAGCACTTGTACCCCATGTATGGCATGTGTAGTAACCTTCTGAAGGACTTGTACCCCATGTATGGGATGTGCAGCAACCTTCTGAAGGACTTGTACCCCATGTATGGGATGTGTAGCAACCTTCTGAAGGACTTGTACCCCATGTATGGGATGTGTAGCAACCTTCTGAAGGACTTGTACCCCATGTATGGGATGTGTAGCAACCTTCTGAAGGACTTGTACCCCATGTATGGGATGTGCAGCAACCTTCTGAAGAAATTGTGCCCCATGTATGGGATGTGTAGCAACCTTCTGAAGGACTTGTACCCCATGTATGGGATGTGTAGCAACCTTCTGAAGGACTTGTACCCCATGTATGGGATGTGTAGCAACCTTCTGAAGGACTTGTACCCCATGTATGGGATGTGTAGCAACCTTCTGAAGGACTTGTACCCCATGTATGGGATGTGTAGCAACATTCTGAAGGACTTGTACCCCATGTATGGGATGTGTAGCAACCTTCTGAAGGACTTGTACCCCACGTATGGGATGTGTAGCAACCTTCTGAAGCACTTGTACCGCATGTATGGAATGTGTAGCAACCTTCTGAAGGACTTGTACCCCATGTATGGGATGTGTAGCAACCTTCTGAAGAAATTGTGCCCCATGTATGGGATGTGTAGCAACCTTCTGAAGGACTTGTACCCCATGTATGGGATATGTAGCAACCTTCTGAAGGACTTGAACCCCATGTATGGGATGTGCAGCAAGCTTCTGAAGGACTTGTACCACATGTATGGGATTTGTAGCAACCTCCTGAAGAACTTGAACCCCATGTATGGGATATGTAGCAACCTCCTGAAGAACTTGAACCCCATGTATGGGATATGTAGCAACCTTCTGAAGGACTTGAGCCCCATGTATGGGATATGTAGCAACCTTCTGAAGGACTTGAGCCCCATGTATGGGATGTGTAGCAACCTTCTGAAGGACTTGTACCCCATGTATGTGATGTGTAGCAACCTTCTGAAGGACTTGTACCCCATGTATGGGATGTGTAGCAACCTTCTGAAGGACTTGTACCCCATGTATGGGATGTGCAGCAACCTTCTGAAGGACTTGTACCCATGTATGGGATATGTAGCAACCTTCTGAAGGACTTGTACCCCATGTATGGGATGTGCAGCAACCTTCTGAAGGACTTGTACCCCATGTATGGGACGTGTAGCAACCTTCTGAAGGACTTGTACCCCATGTATGGGATGTGTAGCAACCTTCTGAAGGACTTGTACCCCATGTATGGGATGTGCAGCAACCTTCTGAAGGACTTGTACCCCATGTATGGGATGTGCAGCAACCTTCTGAAGGACTTGTACCCCATGTATGGGATGTGTAACAACCTTCTGAAGGACTTGAACCCCATGTATGGGATGTGTAGCAACCTTCTGAAGGACTTGTACCCCATGTATGGGATGTGCAGCAACCTTCTGAAGGACTTGTACCCCATGTATGGGATGTGTAGCAACCTTCTGAAGGACTTGTACCCCATGTATGGGATTTGTAGCAACCTTCTGAAGGACTTGTACCCCATGTATGGGATATGTAGCAACCTTCTGAAGGACTTGTACCCCATGTATGGGATGTGTAGCAACCTTCTGAAGCACTTGTACCCCATGTATGGGATGTGTAGCAACCTTCTGAAGGACTTGTACCCCATGTATGGGATGTGCAGCAACCTTCTGAAGGACTTGTACCCATGTATGGGATGTGTAGCAACATTCTGAAGGACTTGTACCCCATGTATGGGATGTGCAGCAACCTTCTGAAGGACTTGTACCCCATGTATGGGATGTGTAGCAACCTTCTGAAGGACTTGTACCCCATGTATGGGATGTGTAGCAACCTTCTGAAGGACTTGTACCCCATGTATGGGATGTGTAGCAACCTTCTGAAGGACTTGTACCCATGTATGGGATGTGTAGCAACCTTCTGAAGGACTTGTACCCCATGTATGGGATGTGTAGCAACCTTCTGAAGGACTTGTACCCCATCTATGGGATGTGTAGCAACCTTCTGAAGGACTTGTACCCCATGTATGGGATGTGTAGCAACCTTCTGAAGGACTTGTACCCCATGTATGGGATGTGCAGCAACCTTCTGAAGGACTTGTACCCCATGTATGGGATGTGTAGCAACCTTCGGAATGACTTGTACCCCATGTATGGGATGTGTAGCAACCTTCTGAAGGACTTGTACCCCATGTATGGGATGCGTAGCAACCTTCTGAAGGACTTGTACCCCATGTATGGGATATGTAGCAACCTTCTGAAGGACTTGTACCCCATGTATGGGATGTGTAGCAACCTTCTGAAGGACTTGTACCCATGTATGGGATTTGTAGCAACCTTCTGAAGGACTTGTACCCCATGTATGGGATGTGTAGCAACATTCTGAAGGACTTGTACCCCATGTATGGGATGTGCAGCAACCTTCTGAAGGACTTGTACCCCATGTATGGGATGTGTAGCAACCTTCGGAATGACTTGTACCCCATGTATGGGATGTGTAGCAACCTTCTGAAGGACTTGTACCCATGTATGGGATGTGCAGCAACCTTCTGAAGGACTTGTACCCCATGTATGGGATGTGTAGCAACCTTCGGAATGACTTGTACCCCATGTATGGGATGTGCAGCAACCTTCTGAAGGACTTGTACCCCATGTATGGGATGTGTAGCAACCTTCTGAAGGACTTGTACCCTATGTATGGGATGTGCAGCAACATTCTGAAGGACTTGTACCCCATGAATGGGATATGTAGCAACCTTCTGAAGGACTTGTACGCCATGTATGGGATGTGCAGCAACCTTCTGAAGGATTGTACCCCATGTATGGGATTTGTAGCAACCTTCTGAAGGACTTGTACCCCATGTATGGGATGTGTAGCAACCTTCTGAAGGACTTGTACCCCATGTATGGGATGTGTAGCAACCTTCTAAAGAAATTGTACCCCATGAATGGGATATGTAGCAACCTTCTGAAGGACTTGAACCCCATGTATGGGATGTGTAGCAACCTTCTGAAGGACTTGTACCCATGTATGGGATGTGCAGCAACCTTCTGAAGGACTTGTACCCCATGTATGGGATGTGTAGCAACCTTCTGAAGGACTTGTACCCATGTATGGGATGTGTAGCAACCTTCTGAAGGACTTGTACCCATGTATGGGATGTGCAGCAACCTTCTGAATGACTTGTACCCATGTATGGGATGTGCAGCAACCTTCTGAAGGACTTGTATCCCATGTATGGGATGTGTAGCAACCTTCTGAAGGACTTGTACCCCATGTAAGGGATGTGTAGCAACCTTCTGAAGGACTTGTACCCCATGTATGGGATGTGCAGCAACCTTCTGAAGGACTTGTACCCCATGTATGGGATGTGTAGCAACCTTCTGAAGGACTTGTACCCCATGTATGGGATGTGTAGCAACCTTCTGAAGGACTTGTACCCCATGTATGGGATGTGTAGCAACCTTCTGAAGGACTTGTACCCCATGTATGGGATGTGCAGCAACCTTCTGAAGGACTTGTACCCCATGTATGGGATGTGTAGCAACCTTCTGAAGGACTTGTACCCCATGTATGGGATGTGCAGCAACCTTCTGAAGGACTTGTACCCCATGTATGGGATGTGCAGCAACCTTCTGAAGGACTTGTACCCCATGTATGGGATGTGTAGCAACCTTCTGAAGGACTTGTACCCCATGTATGGGATGTGCAGCAACCTTCTGAAGGACTTGTACCCCATGTATGGGATGTGTAGCAACCTTCTGAAGGACTTGAACCCCATGTATGGGATATGTAGCAACCTTCTGAAAAACTTGTACCCCATGTATGGGATGTGTAGCAACCTTCTGAAGGACTTGTACCCCATGTATGGGATGTGTAGCAACCTTCTGAAGGACTTGTACCCCATGTATGGGATGTGTAGCAACCTTCTGAAGGACTTGTACCCATGTATGGGATGTGTAGCAACCTTCTGAAGGACTTGTACCCATGTATGGGATGTGTAGCAACCTTCTGAAGGACTTGTACCCATGTATGGGATGTGCAGCAACCTTCTGAAGGACTTGTACCCCATGTATGGGATGTGTAGCAACCTTCTAAAGAAATTGTACCCAATGAATGGGATATGTAGCAACCTTCTGAAGGACTTGAACCCCATGTATGGGATGTGCAGCAACCTTCTGAAGGACTTGTACCCCATGTATGGGATGTGCAGCAACCTTCTGAAGGACTTGTACCCCATGTATGGGATGAGTAGCAACCTTCTAAAGATGTTGTACCCCATGAATGGGATATGTAGCAACCTTCTGAAGGACTTGTACCCCATGTATGGGATGTGTAACAACCTCCTGAAGGACTTGTACCGCATGTATGGGATGTGTAGCAACCTTCTGAAGGACTTGTACCCCATGTATGGGATGAGTAGCAACCTTCTAAAGATGTTGTACCCCATGAATGGGATATGTAGCAACCTTCTGAAGGACTTGTACCCCATGTATGGGATGTGTAGCAACCTCCTGAAGGACTTGTACCCCATGTATGGGATGTGTAGCAACCTTCTGAAGGACTTGTACCCCATGTATGGGATGAGTAGCAACCTTCTAAAGATGTTGTACCCCATGAATGGGATATGTAGCAACCTTCTGAAGGACTTGTACCCCATGTATGGGATGTGTAGCAACCTTCTGAAGGACTTTTACCCCATGTATGGGATGTGCAGCAACCTTCTGAAGGACTTGTACCCCATGTATGGGATGTGCAGCAACCTTCTGAAGGACTTGAACCCCATGTATGGGATGTGTAGCAACCTTCTGAAGGACTTGTACTCCATGTATGGGATGTGTAGCAACCTTCTGAAGGACTTGTACCCCATGTATGGGATTTGTAGCAACCTTCTGAAGGACTTGAACCCCATGTATGGGATATGTAGCAATCTTCTGAAGGACTTGTACCCCATGTATGGGATTTGTAGCAACCTCCTGAAGGACTTGTACCCCATGTATGGGATGTGTAGCAACCTTCTGAAGGACTTGTACCCCATGTTGTGGGATGTGTAGCAACCTTCTGAAGCACTTGTACCCCATGTATGGGATGTGTAGCAACCTTCTGAAGGACTTGTACCCCATGTATGGGATATGTAGCAACCTTCTGAAGGACTTGTACCCCATGTATGGGATGTGTAGCAACCTTCTGAAGCACTTGTACCCCATGTATGGGATGTGTAGCAACCTTCTGAAGGACTTGTACCCCATGTATGGGATGTGCAGCAACCTTCTGAAGCACTTGTACCCCATGTATGGGATGTGCAGCAACCTTCTGAAGGACTTGTACCCCATGTATGGGATATGTAGCAACCTTCTGAAGGACTTGTACCCCATGTATGGGATGTGTAGCAACCTTCTGAAGCACTTGTACCCCATGTATGGGATGTGTAGCAACCTTCTGAAGGACTTGTACCCCATGTATGGGATGTGCAGCAACCTTCTGAAGGACTTGTACCCATGTATGGGATGTGTAGCAACCTTCTGAAGGACTTGTACCCCATGTATGGGATGTGTAGCAACCTTCTGAAGGACTTGTACCCCATGTATGGGATGTGTAGCAACCTTCTGAAGGTCTTGTACCCCATGTATGGGATGTGTAGCAACCTTCTGAACGACTTGTACCCCATGTATGGGATGTGTAGCAACCTTCTGAAGGACTTGTACCCCATGTATGGGATGTGTAGCAACCTTCTGAAGGTCTTGTACCCCATGTATGGGATGTGTAGCAACCTTCTGAAGAACTTGTGCCCCATGTATGGGATATGTAGCAACCTTCTGAAGGACTCGAACCCCATGTATGGGATGTGCAGCAACCTTCTGAAGGACTTGTACCCCATGTATGACATGTGTAGCAACCTTCTGAAGGACGTGTACTCCATGTATGGGATGTGTAGCAACCTTCTGAAGGACTTGTACCCCATGCATGGGATGTGTAGCAACCATCTGAAGGACTTGTACCCCATGTATGGGATGTGTAGCAACCTTCTGAAGGACTTGTACCCATGTATGGGATTTGTAGCAACCTTCTGAAGGACTTGTACCCCATGTATGGGATGTGTAGCAACCTTCTGAAGGACTTGTACCCCATGTATGGGATGTGCAGCAACCTTCTGAAGGACTTGTACCCCATGTATGGGATGTGTAGCAATCTTCGGAATGACTTGTACCCCATGTATGGGATGTGCAGCAACCTTCTGAAGGACTTGTACCCCATGTATGGGATTTGTAGCAACCTTCTGAAGGACTTGTACCCCATGTATGGGATTTGTAGCAACCTTCTGAAGGACTTGTACCCCATCTATGGGATGTGTAGCAACCTTCTGAAGGACTTGTACCCCATGTATGGGATGTGTAGCAACCTTCTGAAGGACTTGTACCCCATGTATGGGATGTGCAGCGACCTTCTGAAGGACTTGTACCCCATGTATGGGATGTGTAGCAACCTTCTGAAGGACTTGAACCCCATGTATGGGATGTGTAGCAACCTTCTGAAGGACTTGTACCCCATGTCCGGGATGTGTAGCAACCTTCTGAAGGAGTTGTACCCCATGTATGGGATTTGTAGCAACCTTCTGAAGCACTTGTACCCCATGTATGGCATGTGTAGTAACCTTCTGAAGGACTTGTACCCCATGTATGGCATGTGTAGTAACCTTCTGAAGGACTTGTACCCCATGTATGGGATGTGCAGCAACCTTCTGAAGGACTTGTACCCCATGTATGGGATGTGCAGCAACCTTCTGAAGGACTTGTACCCCATGTATGGGATGTGCAGCAACCTTCTGAAGGTCTTGTACCCCATGTATGGGATGTGTAGCAACCTTCTGAAGAAATTGTGCCTCATGTATGGGATGTGTAGCAACCTTCTGAAGGACTTGTACCCCATGTATGGGATGTGTAGCAACCTTCTGAAGGACTTGTACCCCATGTATGGGATGTGTAGCAACCTTCTGAAGCACTTGTACCCCATGTATGGGATGTGTAGCAACCTTCTGAAGGACTTGTACCCCATGTATGGGATGTGTAGCAACCTTCTGAAGGACTTGTACCCATGTATGGGATGTGTAGCAACCTTCTGAAGGACTTGTACCCCATGTATGGGATGTGTAGCAACCTTCTGATAAAATTGTACCCCATGAATGGGATGTGTAGCAACCTTCTGAAGCACTTGTACCCCATGTATGGGATGTGTAGCAACCTTCTGAAGAACTTGTACCCCATGTATGGGATGTGTAGCAACCTTCTGAAGAACATGTACCCCATGTATGGGATGTGTAGCAACCTTCTGAAGGACTTGTACCCCATGTATGGGATGTGTAGCAACCTTCTGAAGGACTTGTACCCCATGTATGGGATGTGCAGCAACCTTCTGAAGGACTTGAACCCCATGTATGGGATGTGTAGCAACCTTCTGAAGGACTTGTACCCCATGTCTGGGATGTGTAGCAACCTTCTGAAGGAGTTGTACCCCATGTATGGGATTTGTAGCAACCTTCTGAAGGACTTGAACCCCATGTATGGGATATGTAGCAACCTTCTGAAGGACTTGTACCCCATGTATGGGATTTGTAGCAACCTTCTGAAGGACTTGTACCCCATGTATGGGATGTGCAGCAACCTTCTGAAGCACTTGTACCCCATGTATGGGATGTGCAGCAACCTTCTGAAGGACTTGTACCCCATGTATGGGATATGTAGCAACCTTCTGAAGGACTTGTACCCCATGTATGGGATTTGTAGCAACCTTCTGAAGGACTTGTACCCATGTATGGGATGTGTAGCAACCTTCTGAAGCACTTGTACCGCATGTATGGGATGTGTAGCAACCTTCTGAAGGACTTGTACCCCATGTATGGGATATGTAGCAACCTTCTGAAGGACTTGTACCCCATGTATGGGATGTGCAGCAACCTTCTGAAGGACTTGTACCCATGTATGGGATGTGTAGCAACCTTCTGAAGCACTTGTACCGCATGTATGGGATGTGTAGCAACCTTCTGAAGGACTTGTACCCCATGTATGGGATGTGCAGCAACCTTCTGAAGGACTTGTACCCCATGTATGGGATGTGTAGCAACCTTCTGAAGAAATTGTACCCCATGTATGGGATGTGCAGCAACATTCTGAAGGACTTGTACCCCATGAATGGGATATGTAGCAACCTTCTGAAGGACTTGTACCACATGTATGGGATGTGTAGCAACCTTCTGAAGAAATTGTACCCCATGTATGGGATGTGTAGCAACCTTCTGAAGGACTTGTACCCCATGTATGGGATGTGTAGCAACCTTCTGAAGAAATTGTACCCCATGTATGGGATGTGTAGCAACCTTCTGAAGGACTTGTACCCCATGTATGGGATGTGTAGCAACCTTCTGAAGAAATTGTACCCCATGTATGGGATGTGTAGCAACCTTCTGAAGGACTTGTACCCCATGTATGGGATGTGTAGCAACCTTCTGAATGACTTGTACCCCATGTATGGGATGTGTAGCAACCTTCTGATAAAATTGTACCCCATGAATGGGATGTGTAGCAACCTTCTGAAGCACTTGTACCCCATGTATGGGATGTGTAGCAACCTTCTGAAGAACTTGTACCCCATGTATGGGATATGTAGCAACCTTCTGAAGAACATGTACCCCATGTATGGGGTGTGCAGCAACCTTCTGAAGCACTTGTACCCCATGTATGGCATGTGTAGCAACCTTCTGAAGCACTTGTACCCCATGTATGGCATGTGTAGCAACCTTCTGAAGGACTTGTACCCCATGTATGGGATGTGCAGCAACCTTCTGAAGGACTTGTACCCCATGTATGGGATGTGCAGCAACCTTCTGAAGGACTTGTACCCATGTATGGGATGTGTAGCAACCTTCTGAAGCACTTGTACCCCATGTATGGGATGTGTAGCAACCTTCTGAAGAACTTGTACCCCATGTATGGGATATGTAGCAACCTTCTGAAGAACATGTACCCCATATATGGGAAGTGCAGCAACCTTCTGAAGCACTTGTACCCCATGTATGGCATGTGTAGCAACCTTCTGAAGCACTTGTACCCCATGTATGGCATGTGTAGTAACCTTCTGAAGGACTTGTACCCCATGTATGGGATGTGCAGCAACCTTCTGAAGGACTTGTACCCCATGTATGGGATGTGTAGCAACCTTCTGAAGGACTTGTACCCCATGTATGGGATGTGTAGCAACCTTCTGAAGGACTTGTACCCCATGTATGGGATGTGTAGCAACCTTCTGAAGGACTTGTACCCCATGTATGGGATGTGCAGCAACCTTCTGAAGAAATTGTGCCCCATGTATGGGATGTGTAGCAACCTTCTGAAGGACTTGTACCCCATGTATGGGATGTGTAGCAACCTTCTGAAGGACTTGTACCCCATGTATGGGATGTGTAGCAACCTTCTGAAGGACTTGTACCCCATGTATGGGATGTGTAGCAACCTTCTGAAGGACTTGTACCCCATGTATGGGATGTGTAGCAACATTCTGAAGGACTTGTACCCCATGTATGGGATGTGTAGCAACCTTCTGAAGGACTTGTACCCCACGTATGGGATGTGTAGCAACCTTCTGAAGCACTTGTACCGCATGTATGGAATGTGTAGCAACCTTCTGAAGGACTTGTACCCCATGTATGGGATGTGTAGCAACCTTCTGAAGAAATTGTGCCCCATGTATGGGATGTGTAGCAACCTTCTGAAGGACTTGTACCCCATGTATGGGATGTGTAGCAACCTTCTGAAGGACTTGTACCCCATGTATGGGATGTGTACCAACCTTCTAAAGGACTTGTACCCCATGTATGGGATGTGTAGCAACCTTCTGAAGGACTTGTACCCCATGTATGGGATGTGTAGCAACCTTCTGAAGCACTTGTACCCCATGTATGGGATGTGTAGCAACCTTCTGAAGGACTTGTACCCCATGTATGGGATGTGTAGCAACCTTCTGATAAAATTGTACCCCATGAATGGGATGTGTAGCAACCTTCTGAAGCACTTGTACCCCATGTATGGGATGTGTAGCAACCTTCTGAAGGACTTGTACCCCATGTATGGGATGTGCAGCAACCTTCTGAAGAACTTGTACCCCATGTATGGGATGTGTAGCAACCTTCTGAAGGACTTGTACCCCATGTATGGGATGTGCAGCAACCTTCTGAAGAACTTGTACCCCATGTATGGGATGTGTAGCAACCTTCTGAAGAACATGTACCCCATGTATGGGATGTGTAGCAACCTTCTGAAGGACTTGTACCCCATGTATGGGATGTGTAGCAACCTTCTGAAGGACTTGTACCCCATGTATGGGATGTGTAGCAACCTTCTGAAGAACATGTACCCCATGTATGGGATGTGTAGCAACCTTCTGAAGAACATGTACCCCATGTATGGGATGTGCAGCAACCTTCTGAAGAACTTGTACCCCATGTATGGGATGTGTAGCAACCTTCTGAAGAACTTGTACCCCATGTATGGGATGTGTAGCAACCTTCTGAAGAACTTGTACCCCATGTATGGGATGTGTAGCAACCTTCTGAAGGATTTGTACCCCATGTATGGGATGTGTAGCAACCTTCTGAAGAACATGTACCCCATGTATGGGATGTGTAGCAACCTTCTGATAAAATTGTACCCCATGAATGGGATGTGTAGCAACCTTCTGAAGCACTTGTACCCCATGTATGGGATGTGTAGCAACCTTCTGAAGGACTTGTACCCCATGTATGGGATGTGTAGCAACCTTCTGAAGAACATGTACCCCATGTATGGGATGTGTAGCAACCTTCTGAAGAACATGTACTCCATGTATGGGATGTGCAGCAACCTTCTGAAGAACTTGTACCCCATGTATGGGATGTGTAGCAACCTTCTGAAGAACATGTACCCCATGTATGGGATGTGTAGCAACCTTCTGAAGGACTTGTACCCCATGTCTGGGATGTGTAGCAACCTTCTGAAGGAGTTGTACCCCATGTATGGGATTTGTAGCAACCTTCTGAAGGACTTGAACCCCATGTATGGGATATGTAGCAACCTTCTGAAGGACTTGTACCCCATGTATGGGATTTGTAGCAACCTTCTGAAGGACTTGTACCCCATGTATGGGATGTGCAGCAACCTTCTGAAGCACTTGTACCCCATGTATGGGATGTGCAGCAACCTTCTGAAGGACTTGTACCCCATGTATGGGATATGTAGCAACCTTCTGAAGGACTTGTACCCCATGTATGGGATTTGTAGCAACCTTCTGAAGGACTTGTACCCATGTATGGGATGTCTAGCAACCTTCTGAAGCACTTGTACCGCATGTATGGGATGTGTAGCAACCTTCTGAAGGACTTGTACCCCATGTATGGGATATGTAGCAACCTTCTGAAGGACTTGTACCCCATGTATGGGATGTGCAGCAACCTTCTGAAGGACTTGTACCCATGTATGGGATGTGTAGCAACCTTCTGAAGCACTTGTACCGCATGTATGGGATGTGTAGCAACCTTCTGAAGGACTTGTACCCCATGTATGGGATGTGCAGCAACCTTCTGAAGGACTTGTACCCCATGTATGGGATGTGTAGCAACCTTCTGAAGAAATTGTACCCCATGTATGGGATGTGCAGCAACATTCTGAAGGACTTGTACCCCATGAATGGGATATGTAGCAACCTTCTGAAGGACTTGTACCACATGTATGGGATGTGTAGCAACCTTCTGAAGAAATTGTACCCCATGTATGGGATGTGTAGCAACCTTCTGAAGGACTTGTACCCCATGTATGGGATGTGTAGCAACCTTCTGAAGAAATTGTACCCCATGTATGGGATGTGTAGCAACCTTCTGAAGGACTTGTACCCCATGTATGGGATGTGTAGCAACCTTCTGAAGAAATTGTACCCCATGTATGGGATGTGTAGCAACCTTCTGAAGGACTTGTACCCCATGTATGGGATGTGTAGCAACCTTCTGAATGACTTGTACCCCATGTATGGGATGTGTAGCAACCTTCTGATAAAATTGTACCCCATGAATGGGATGTGTAGCAACCTTCTGAAGCACTTGTACCCCATGTATGGGATGTGTAGCAACCTTCTGAAGAACTTGTACCCCATGTATGGGATATGTAGCAACCTTCTGAAGAACATGTACCCCATGTATGGGATGTGCAGCAACCTTCTGAAGCACTTGTACCCCATGTATGGCATGTGTAGCAACCTTCTGAAGCACTTGTACCCCATGTATGGCATGTGTAGCAACCTTCTGAAGGACTTGTACCCCATGTATGGGATGTGCAGCAACCTTCTGAAGGACTTGTACCCCATGTATGGGATGTGCAGCAACCTTCTGAAGGACTTGTACCCATGTATGGGATGTGTAGCAACCTTCTGAAGCACTTGTACCCCATGTATGGGATGTGTAGCAACCTTCTGAAGGACTTGTACCCCATGTATGGGATGTGTAGCAACCTTCTGAAGCACTTGTACCGCATGTATGGGATGTGTAGCAACCTTCTGAAGGACTTGTACCCCATGTATGGGATGTGCAGCAACCTTCTGAAGGACTTGTACCCCATGAATGGGATATGTAGCAACCTTCTGAAGGACTTGTACCCCATGTATGGGATGTGCAGCAACCTTCTGAAGGACTTGTACCCCATGAATGGGATATGTAGCAACCTTCTGAAGGACTTGTACCACATGTATGGGATGTGTAGCAACCTTCTGAAGAAATTGTACCCCATGTATGGGATGTGTAGCAACCTTCTGAAGGACTTGTACCCCATGTATGGGATGTGTAGCAACCTTCTGAAGAAATTGTACCCCATGTATGGGATGTGTAGCAACCTTCTGAAGAATTTGTACCCCATGTATGGGATGTGTAGCAACCTTCTGAAGGACTTGTACCCCATGTATGGGATGTGTAGCAACCTTCTGAATGACTTGTACCCCATGTATGGGATGTGTAGCAACCTTCTGATAAAATTGTACCCCATGAATGGGATGTGTAGCAACCTTCTGAAGCACTTGTACCCCATGTATGGGATGTGTAGCAACCTTCTGAAGAACTTGTACCCCATGTATGGGATATGTAGCAACCTTCTGAAGAACATGTACCCCATATATGGGATGTGCAGCAACCCTCTGAAGCACTTGTACCCCATGTATGGCATGTGTAGCAACCTTCTGAAGCACTTGTACCCCATGTATGGCATGTGTAGTAACCTTCTGAAGGACTTGTACCCCGTGTATGGGATGTGTAGCAACCTTCTGAAGGACTTGACCCCATGTATGGGATGTGTAGCAACCTTCTGAAGGACTTGTACCCCATGTATGGGATGTGTAGCAACCTTCTGAAGGACTTGTACCCCATGTATGGGATGTGTAGCAACCTTCTGAAAGACTTGTACCCCATGTATGGGATGTGCAGCAACCTTCTGAAGGACTTGAACCCCATGTATGGGATGTGTAGCAACCTTCTGAAGGACTTGTACCCCATGTCTGGGATGTGTAGCAACCTTCTGAAGGAGTTGTACCCCATGTATGGGATTTGTAGCAACCTTCTGAAGGACTTGAACCCCATGTATGGGATATGTAGCAACCTTCTGAAGGACTTGTACCCCATGTATGGGATTTGTAGCAACCTTCTGAAGGACTTGTACCCCATGTATGGGATGTGCAGCAACCTTCTGAAGGACTTGTACCCCATGTATGGGATGTGTAGCAACCTTCTGAAGGACTTGTACCCCATGTATGGGATGTGTAGCAACCTTCTGAAGGACTTGTACCCCATGTATGGGATGTGCAGCAACCTTCTGAAGGAGTTGTACCCCATGTATGGGATTTGTAGCAACCTTCTGAAGGACTTGAACCCCATGTATGGGATATGTAGCAACCTTCTGAAGGACTTGTACCCCATGTATGGGATTTGTAGCAACCTTCTGAAGGACTTGTACCCCATGTATGGGATGTGCAGCAACCTTCTAAAGGACTTGTACCCCATGTATGGGATGTGTAGCAACCTTCTGAAGGACTTGTACCCCATGTATGGGATGTGCAGCAACCTTCTGAAGGACTTGTACCCCATGTATGGGATGTGCAGCAACCTTCTGAAGGACTTGTACCCCATGTATGGGATGTGTAGCAACCTTCTGAAGGACTTGAACCCCATGTATGGGATGTGTAGCAACCTTCTGAAGGACTTGTACCCCATGTATGGGATGTGTAGCAACCTTCTGAAGGACTTGTACCCCATGTATGGGATGTGTAGCAACCTTCTGAAGGACTTGTACCCCATGTATGGGATGTGTAGCAACCTTCTGAAGGACTTGTACCCATGTATGGGATGTGTAGCAACCTTCTGAAGGACTTGTACCCATGTATGGGATGTGTAGCAACCTTCTGAAGGACTTGTACCCATGTATGGGATGTGCAGCAACCTTCTGAAGGACTTGTACCCCATGTATGGGATGTGTAGCAACCTTCTAAAGAAATTGTACCCCATGAATGGGATATGTAGCAACCTTCTGAAGGACTTGAACCCCATGTATGGGATGTGCAGCAACCTTCTGAAGGACTTGTACCCCATGTATGGGATGTGCAGCAACCTTCTGAAGGACTTGTACCCCATGTATGGGATGAGTAGCAACCTTCTAAAGATGTTGTACCCCATGAATGGGATATGTAGCAACCTTCTGAAGGACTTGTACCCCATGTATGGGATGTGTAGCAACCTCCTGAAGGACTTGTACCCCATGTATGGGATGTGTAGCAACCTTCTGAAGGACTTGTACCCCATGTATGGGATGTGTAGCAACCTTCTGAAGGACTTTTACCCCATGTATGGGATGTGCAGCAACCTTCTGAAGGACTTGTACCCCATGTATGGGATGTGCAGCAACCTTCTGAAGGACTTGAACCCCATGTATGGGATGTGTAGCAACCTTCTGAAGGACTTGTACCCCATGTATGGGATTTGTAGCAACCTTCTGAAGGACTTGAACCCCATGTATGGGATATGTAGCAATCTTCTGAAGGACTTGTACCCCATGTATGGGATTTGTAGCAACCTCCTGAAGGACTTGTACCCCATGTATGGGATGTGCAGCAACCTTCTGAAGCACTTGTACCCCATGTATGGGATGTGCAGCAACCTTCTGAAGGACTTGTACCCCATGTATGGGATATGTAGCAACCTTCTGAAGGACTTGTACCCCATGTATGGGATGTGTAGCAACCTTCTGAAGGACTTGTACCCCATGTATGGGATGTGCAGCAACCTTCTGAAGGACTTGTACCCATGTATGGGATGTGTAGCAACCTTCTGAAGGACTTGTACCCCATGTATGGGATGTGTAGCAACCTTCTGAAGGACTTGTACCCCATGTATGGGATGTGTAGCAACCTTCTGAAGGACTTGTACCCCATGTATGGGATGTGTAGCAACCTTCTGAAGGACTTGTACCCCATGTATGGGATGTGTAGCAACCTTCTGAAGGTCTTGTACCCCATGTATGGGATGTGTAGCAACCTTCTGAAGAACTTGTGCCCCATGTATGGGATATGTAGCAACCTTCTGAAGGACTTGAACCCCATGTATGGGATGTGCAGCAACCTTCTGAAGGACTTGTACCCCATGTATGACATGTGTAGCAACCTTCTGAAGGACGTGTACTCCATGTATGGGATGTGTAGCAACCTTCTGAAGGACTTGTACCCCATGCATGGGATGTGTAGCAACCATCTGAAGGACTTGTACCCCATGTATGGGATGTGTAGCAACCTTCTGAAGGACTTGTACCCATGTATGGGATTTGTAGCAACCTTCTGAAGGACTTGTACCCCATGTATGGGATGTGTAGCAACCTTCTGAAGGACGTGTACCCCATGTATGGGATGTGCAGCAACCTTCTGAAGGACTTGTACCCCATGTATGGGATTTGTAGCAACCTTCTGAAGGACTTGTACCCCATGTATGGGATGTGTAGCAACCTTCTGAAGGACTTGTACCCCATGTATGGGATGTGTAGCAACCTTCTGAAGGACTTGTACCCCATGTATGGGATGTGCAGCGACCTTCTGAAGGACTTGTACCCCATGTATGGGATGTGTAGCAACCTTCTGAAGGACTTGAACCCCATGTATGGGATGTGTAGCAACCTTCTGAAGGACTTGTACCCCATGTCCGGGATGTGCAGCAACCTTCTGAAGCACTTGTACCCCATGTATGGGATGTGCAGCAACCTTCTGAAGGACTTGTACCCCATGTATGGGATATGTAGCAACCTTCTGAAGGACTTGTACCCCATGTATGGGATTTGTAGCAACCTTCTGAAGGACTTGTACCCATGTATGGGATGTGTAGCAACCTTCTGAAGCACTTGTACCCCATGTATGGGATGTGTAGCAACCTTCTGAAGGACTTGTACCCCATGTATGGGATGTGTAGCAACCTTCTGAAGCACTTGTACCGCATGTATGGGATGTGTAGCAACCTTCTGAAGGACTTGTACCCCATGTATGGGATGTGCAGCAACCTTCTGAAGGACTTGTACCCCATGTATGGGATGTGTAGCAACCTTCTGAAGAAATTGTACCCCATGTATGGGATGTGCAGCAACATTCTGAAGGACTTGTACCCCATGAATGGGATATGTAGCAACCTTCTGAAGGACTTGTACCACATGTATGGGATGTGTAGCAACCTTCTGAAGAAAGTGTACCCCATGTATGGGATGTGTAGCAACCTTCTGAAGCACTTGTACCGCATGTATGGGATGTGTAGCAACCTTCTGAAGCACTTGTACCGCATGTATGGGATGTGTAGCAACCTTCTGAAGGTCTTGTACCCCATGTATGGGATGTGCAGCAACCTTCTGAAGGACTTGTACCCCATGTATGGGATGTGCAGCAACCTTCTGAAGGACATGTACCCCACGTATGGGATGTGTAGCAACCTTCTGAAGCACTTGTACCGCATGTATGGGATGTGTAGCAACCTTCTGAAGCACTTGTACCGCATGTATGGGATGTGTAGCAACCTTCTGAAGGTCTTGTACCCCATGTATGGGATGTGTAGCAACCTTCTGAAGCACTTGTACCGCATGTATGGGATGTGTAGCAACCTTCTGAAGGACTTGTACCCCATGTATGGGATGTGCAGCAACCTTCTGAAGGACTTGTACCCCATGTATGGGATGTGTAGCAACCTTCTGAAGAAATTGTGCCCCATGTATGGGATGTGTAGCAACCTTCTGAAGGACTTGTACCCCATGTATGGGATGTGTAGCAACCTTCTGAAGGACTTGTACCCCATGTATGGGATGTGTAGCAACCTTCTGATAAAATTGTACCCCATGAATGGGATGTGTAGCAACCTTCTGAAGCACTTGTACCCCATGTATGGGATGTGTAGCAACCTTCTGAAGGACTTGTACCCCATGTATGGGATGTGCAGCAACCTTCTGAAGGACTTGAACCCCATGTATGGGATGTGTAGCAACCTTCTGAAGGACTTGTACCCCATGTCTGGGATGTGTAGCAACCTTCTGAAGGAGTTGTACCCCATGTATGGGATTTGTAGCAACCTTCTGAAGGACTTGAACCCCATGTATGGGATATGTAGCAACCTTCTGAAGGACTTGTACCCCATGTATGGGATTTGTAGCAACCTTCTGAAGGACTTGTACCCCATGTATGGGATGTGCAGCAACCTTCTGAAGCACTTGTACCCCATGTATGGGATGTGCAGCAACCTTCTGAAGGAATTGTACCCCATGTATGGGATTTGTAGCAACCTTCTGAAGGACTTGTACCCATGTATGGGATGTGTAGCAACCTTCTGAAGCACTTGTACCGCATGTATGGGATGTGTAGCAACCTTCTGAAGGACTTGTACCCCATGTATGGGATATGTAGCAACCTTCTGAAGGACTTGTACCCCATGTATGGGATTTGTAGCAACCTTCTGAAGGACTTGTACCCATGTATGGGATGTGTAGCAACCTTCTGAAGCACTTGTACCCCATGTATGGGATGTGTAGCAACCTTCTGAAGGACTTGTACCCCATGTATGGGATGTGTAGCAACCTTCTGAAGCACTTGTACCGCATGTATGGGATGTGTAGCAACCTTCTGAAGGACTTGTACCCCATGTATGGGATGTGCAGCAACCTTCTGAAGGACTTGTACCCCATGTATGGGATGTGTAGCAACCTTCTGAAGAAATTGTACCCCATGTATGGGATGTGCAGCAACATTCTGAAGGACTTGTACCCCATGAATGGGATATGTAGCAACCTTCTGAAGGACTTGTACCACATGTATGGGATGTGTAGCAACCTTCTGAAGAAAGTGTACCCCATGTATGGGATGTGTAGCAACCTTCTGATAAAATTGTACCCCATGAATGGGATGTGTAGCAACCTTCTGAAGCACTTGTACCCCATGTATGGGATGTGTAGCAACCTTCTGAAGGACTTGTACCCCATGTATGGGATGTGTAGCAACCTTCTGAATGACTTGTACCCCATGTATGGGATGTGTAGCAACCTTCTGATAAAATTGTACCCCATGAATGGGATGTGTAGCAACCTTCTGAAGCACTTGTACCCCATGTATGGGATGTGTAGCAACCTTCTGAAGAACTTGTACCCCATGTATGGGATATGTAGCAACCTTCTGAAGAACATGTACCCCATATATGGGAAGTGCAGCAACCTTCTGAAGCACTTGTACCCCATGTATGGCATGTGTAGCAACCTTCTGAAGCACTTGTACCCCATGTATGGCATGTGTAGTAACCTTCTGAAGGACTTGTACCCCATGTATGGGATGTGCAGCAACCTTCTGAAGGACTTGTACCCCATGTATGGGATGTGCAGCAACCTTCTGAAGGACTTGTACCCCATGTATGGGATGTGTAGCAACCTTCTGAAGGACTTGTACCCCATGTATGGGATGTGTAGCAACCTTCTGAAGGACTTGTACCCCATGTATGGGATGTGCAGCAACCTTCTGAAGAAATTGTGCCCCATGTATGGGATGTGTAGCAACCTTCTGAAGGACTTGTACCCCATGTATGGGATGTGTAGCAACCTTCTGAAGGACTTGTACCCCATGTATGGGATGTGTAGCAACCTTCTGAAGGACTTGTACCCCATGTATGGGATGTGTAGCAACCTTCTGAAGGACTTGTACCCCATGTATGGGATGTGTAGCAACCTTCTGAAGGACTTGTACCCCATGTATGGGATGTGTAGCAACCTTCTGAAGGACTTGTACCCCACGTATGGGATGTGTAGCAACCTTCTGAAGCACTTGTACCGCATGTATGGGATGTGTAGCAACCTTCTGAAGGACTTGTACCCCATGTATGGGATGTGTAGCAACCTTCTGAAGAAATTGTGCCCCATGTATGGGATGTGTAGCAACCTTCTGAAGGACTTGTACCCCATGTATGGGATGTGTAGCAACCTTCTGAAGGACTTGTACCCCATGTATGGGATGTGTAGCAACCTTCTGAAGGACTTGTACCCCATGTATGGGATGTGTAGCAACCTTCTGAAGGACTTGTACCCCATGTATGGGATGTGTAGCAACCTTCTGAAGCACTTGTACCCCATGTATGGGATGTGTAGCAACCTTCTGAAGGACTTGTACCCCATGTATGGGATGTGTAGCAACCTTCTGATAAAATTGTACCCCATGAATGGGATGTGTAGCAACCTTCTGAAGCACTTGTACCCCATGTATGGGATGTGTAGCAACCTTCTGAAGGACTTGTACCCCATGTATGGGATGTGCAGCAACCTTCTGAAGAACTTGTACCCCATGTATGGGATGTGTAGCAACCTTCTGAAGGACTTGTACCCCATGTATGGGATGTGCAGCAACCTTCTGAAGAACTTGTACCCCATGTATGGGATGTGTAGCAACCTTCTGAAGAACATGTACCCCATGTATGGGATGTGCAGCAACCTTCTGAAGAACTTGTACCCCATGTATGGGATGTGTAGCAACCTTCTGAAGAACTTGTACCCCATGTATGGGATGTGTAGCAACCTTCTGAAGAACTTGTACCCCATGTATGGGATGTGTAGCAACCTTCTGAAGGATTTGTACCCCATGTATGGGATGTGTAGCAACCTTCTGAAGAACATGTACCCCATGTATGGGATGTGTAGCAACCTTCTGATAAAATTGTACCCCATGAATGGGATGTGTAGCAACCTTCTGAAGCACTTGTACCCCATGTATGGGATGTGTAGCAACCTTCTGAAGGACTTGTACCCCATGTATGGGATGTGTAGCAACCTTCTGAAGAACATGTACCCCATGTATGGGATGTGTAGCAACCTTCTGAAGAACATGTACCCCATGTATGGGATGTGCAGCAACCTTCTGAAGAACTTGTACCCCATGTATGGGATGTGTAGCAACCTTCTGAAGAACATGTACCCCATGTATGGGATGTGTAGCAACCTTCTGAAGGACTTGTACCCCATGTATGGGATGTGTAGCAACCTTCTGAAGGACTTGTACCCCATGTATGGGATGTGCAGCAACCTTCTGAAGGACTTGAACCCCATGTATGGGATGTGTAGCAACCTTCTGAAGGACTTGTACCCCATGTCTGGGATGTGTAGCAACCTTCTGAAGGAGTTGTACCCCATGTATGGGATTTGTAGCAACCTTCTGAAGGACTTGAACCCCATGTATGGGATATGTAGCAACCTTCTGAAGGACTTGTACCCCATGTATGGGATTTGTAGCAACCTTCTGAAGGACTTGTACCCCATGTATGGGATGTGCAGCAACCTTCTGAAGCACTTGTACCCCATGTATGGGATATGTAGCAACCTTCTGAAGGACTTGTACCACATGTATGGGATGTGTAGCAACCTTCTGAAGAAAGTGTACCCCATGTATGGGATGTGTAGCAACCTTCTGAAGAAATTGTACCCCATGTATGGGATGTGTAGCAACCTTCTGAAGGACTTGTACCCCATGTATGGGATGTGTAGCAACCTTCTGAATGACTTGTACCCCATGTATGGGATGTGTAGCAACCTTCTGAAGCACTTGTACCCCATGTATGGGATGTGTAGCAACCTTCTGAAGAACTTGTACCCCATGTATGGGATATGTAGCAACCTTCTGAAGAACATGTACCCCATATATGGGAAGTGCAGCAACCTTCTGAAGCACTTGTACCCCATGTATGGCATGTGTAGCAACCTTCTGAAGCACTTGTACCCCATGTATGGCATGTGTAGTAACCTTCTGAAGGACTTGTACCCCACGTATGGGATGTGTAGCAACCTTCTGAAGCACTTGTACCGCATGTATGGGATGTGTAGCAACCTTCTGAAGGACTTGTACCCCATGTATGGGATGTGTAGCAACCTTCTGAAGGTCTTGTACCCCATGTATGGGATGTGTAGCAACCTTCTGAAGGTCTTGTACCCCATGTATGGGATGTGTAGCAACCTCCTGAAGAACTTGTACCCCATGTATGGGATGTGTAGCAACCTCCTGAAGAACTTGTACCCCATGTATGGGATGTGTAGCAACCTCCTGAAGAACTTGTACCCCATGTATGGGATGTGTAGCAACCTTCTGAAGGACTTGTACCCCATGTATGGGATATGTAGCAACCTTCTGAAGAACTTGTACCCCATGTATGGGATGTGTAGCAACCTCCTGAAGAACTTGTACCCCATGTATGGGATGTGCAGCAACCTTCTGAAGGACTTGTACCCCATGTATGGGATATGTAGCAACCTTCTGAAGGACTTGTACCCCATGTATGGGATGTGCAGCAACCTTCTGAAGGACTTGTACCCCATGTATGGGATGTGCAGCAACCTTCTGAAGGACTTGTACCCCATGTATGGGATGTGTAGCAACCTTCTGAAGGACTTGTACCCCATGTATGGGATTTGTAGCAACCTTCTGAAGGACTTGTACCCCATGTATGGGATTTGTAGCAACCTTCTGA
Source organism: Eledone cirrhosa (assembly GCA_964016885.1). NCBI lineage: Eukaryota > Metazoa > Mollusca > Cephalopoda > Octopoda > Eledonidae > Eledone > Eledone cirrhosa. The sequence continues at coordinate 31,493,874 of OZ024755.1, forward strand.
AGGTCTTGAACCCCATGTATGGGATGTGTAGCAACCTTCTGAAGCACTTGTACCGCATGTATGGGATGTGTAGCAACCTTCTGAAGGACTTGTACCCCATGTATGGGATTTGTAGCAACCTTCTGAAGGACTTGTACCCCATGTATGGGATTTGTAGCAACCTTCTGAAGGTCTTGAACCCCATGTATGGGATGTGTAGCAACCTTCTGAAGCACTTGTACCGCATGTATGGGATGTGCAGCAACCTTCTGAAGGACTTGTACCCCATGTATGGGATTTGTAGCAACCTTCTGAAGGTCTTGAACCCCATGTATGGGATGTGTAGCAACCTTCTGAAGCACTTGTACCGCATGTATGGGATGTGTAGCAACCTTCTGAAGGACTTGTACCCCATGTATGGGATGTGTAGCAACCTTCTGAAGCACTTGTACCGCATGTATGGGATGTGTAGCAACCTTCTGAAGGACTTGTACCCCATGTATGGGATGTGTAGCAACCTTCTGAAGGACTTGTACCCCATGTATGGGATGTGCAGCAACCTTCTGAAGCACTTGTACCGCATGTATGGGATGTGTAGCAACCTTCTGAAGGACTTGTACCCCATGTATGGGATGTGCAGCAACCTTCTGAAGGAGTTGTACCCCATGTATGGGATGTGTAGCAACCTTCTGAAGGACTTGTACCCCATGTATGGGATGTGCAGCAACCTTCTGAAGGACTTGTACCCCATGTATGGGATGTGTAGCAACCTTCTGAATGACTTGTACCCCATGTATGGGATGTGTAGCAACCTTCTGATAAAATTGTACCCCATATATGGGATGTGCAGCAACCTTCTGAAGCACTTGTACCCCATGTATGGCATGTGTAGCAACCTTCTGAAGCACTTGTACCCCATGTATGGCATGTGTAGCAACCTTCTGAAGGACTTGTACCACATGTATGGGATTTGTAGCAACCTCCTGAAGGACTTGAACCCCATGTATGGGATGTGTAGCAACCTTCTGAAGCACTTGTACCCCATGTATGGCATGTGTAGCAACCTTCTGAAGCACTTGTACCCCATGTATGGCATGTGTAGTAACCTTCTGAAGGACTTGTACCCCATGTATGGGATGTGTAGCAACCTTCTGAAGGACTTGTACCCATGTATGGGATGTGTAGCAACCTTCTGAAGAAATTGTACCCCATGTATGGGATGTGCAGCAACCTTCTGAAGCACTTGTACCCCATGTATGGGATGTGTAGCAACCTTCTGAAGAACTTGTACCCCATGTATGGGATGTGCAGCAACCTTCTGAAGGACTTGTACCCCATGTATGGGATGTGCAGCAACCTTCTGAAGGACTTGTACCCCATGTATGGGATGTGCAGCAACCTTCTGAAGCACTTGTACCCCATGTATGGGATGTGTAGCAACCTTCTGAAGAAATTGTACCCCATGTATGGGATGTGTAGCAACCTTCTGAAGAAATTGTACCCCATGTATGGGATGTGCAGCAACCTTCTGAAGCACTTGTACCCCATGTATGGGATGTGTAGCAACCTTCTGAAGGACTTGTACCCCATGTATGGGATGTGCAGCAACCTTCTGAAGGACTTGTACCCCATGTATGGGATTTGTAGCAACCTTCTGAAGGACTTGTACCCCATGTATGGGATGTGTAGCAACCTTCGGAATGACTTGTACCCCATGTATGGGATGTGCAGCAACCTTCTGAAGGACTTGTACCCCATGTATGGGATGTGTAGCAACCTTCTGAAGGACTTGTACCCCATGTATGGGATATGTAGCAACCTTCTGAAGAAATTGTACCCCATGTATGGGATGTGCAGCAACCTTCTGAAGGACTTGTACCCCATGTATGGGATGTGTAGCAACCTTCTGAAGCACTTGTACCCCATGTATGGGATGTGCAGCAACATTCTGAAGGACTTGTACCCCAAGAATGCGATATGTAGCAACCTTCTGAAGGACTTGTACCACATGTATGGGATGTGTAGCAACCTTCTGAAGAAATTGTACCCCATGTATGGGATGTGTAGCAACCTTCTGAAGAAATTGTACCCCATGTATGGGATGTGTAGCAACCTTCTGAAGGACTTGTACCCCATGTATGGGATGTGTAGCAACCTTCTGAATGACTTGTACCCCATGTATGGGATGTGCAGCAACCTTCTGAAGGACTTGTACCCCATGTATGGGTTGTGTAGCAACCTTCTGAAGGACTTGTACCCCATGTATGGGATGTGTAGCAACCTTCTGAAGAAATTGTACCCCATGTATGGGATGTGCAGCAACATTCTGAAGGACTTGTACCCCAAGAATGGGATATGTAGCAACCTTCTGAAGGACTTGTACCACATGTATGGGATGTGTAGCAACCTTCTGAAGAAATTGTACCCCATGTATGGGATGTGTAGCAACCTTCTGAAGAAATTGTACCCCATGTATGGGATGTGTAGCAACCTTCTGAAGGACTTGTACCCCATGTATGGGATGTGTAGCAACCTTCTGAATGACTTGTACCCCATGTATGGGATGTGTAGCAACCTTCTGATAAAATTGTACCCCATGAATGGGATGTGTAGCAACCTTCTGAAACACTTGTACCCCATGTATGGGATGTGTAGCAACCTTCTGAAGAACTTGTACCCCATGTATGGGATATGTAGCAACCTTCTGAAGAACATGTACCCCATGTATGGGATGTGCAGCAACCTTCTGAAGGACTTGTACCCCATGTATGGGATGTGCAGCAACCTTCTGAAGGACTTGTACCCCATGTATGGGATGTGCAGCAACCTTCTGAAGGACTTGTACCCCATGTATGGGATGTGTAGCAACCTTCTGAAGCACTTGTACCGCATGTATGGGATGTGTAGCAACCTTCTGAAGGACTTGTACCCCATGTATGGGATGTGCAGCAACCTTCTGAAGGACTTGTACCCCATGTATGGGATGTGCAGCAACCTTCTGAAGGACTTGTACCCCATGTATGGGATGTGTAGCAACCTTCTGAAGAAATTGTACCCCATGTATGGGATGTGCAGCAACATTCTGAAGGACTTGTACCCCATGAATGGGATATGTAGCAACCTTCTGAAGGACTTGTACCCCATGTATGGGATGTGTAGCAACCTTCTGAAGAAATTGTGCCCCATGTATGGGATGTGTAGCAACCTCCTGAAGGACTTGTACCCCATGTATGGGATGTGTAGCAACCTTCTGAAGCACTTGTACCCCATGTATGGGATATGTAGCAACCTTCTGAAGGACTTGTACCCCATGTATGGGATGTGTAGCAACCTTCTGAAGAAATTGTACCCCATGTATGGGATGTGTAGCAACCTTCTGAAGCACTTGTACCCCATGTATGGGATGTGTAGCAACCTTCTGAAGGACTTGTACCCCATGTATGGGATGTGTAGCAACCTTCTGAAGGACTTGTACCCCATGTATGGGATGTGTAGCAACCTTCTGAAGCACTTGCACCCCATGTATGGGATGTGTAGCAACCTTCTGAAGGACTTGTACCCCATGTATGGGATGTGTAGCAATCTTCTGAAGGACTTGTACCCATGTATGGGATGTGTAGCAACCTTCTGAAGGACTTGTACCCCATGTATGGGATATGTAGCAACCTTCTGAAGGACTTGTACCCCATGTATGGGATGTGTAACAACCTTCTGAAGGACTTGTACCACATGTATGGGATGTGTAGTAACCTTCTGAAGCACTTGTACCGCATGTATGGGATGTGTAGCAACCTTCTGAAGGACTTGTACCCCATGCATGGGATGTGTAGCAACCTTCTGAAGCACTTGTGCCCCGACGTGTAGGCACCACGGAAAAAAAGCACCCAGCACTTACTGTAAATGAGATTGGTGTTAGGAAGGGCATCCAGCTGTAGAAATCAAGCCAGAATCAGTTCCCGTAAGAGCAAGACAAGGTCAGCAAGCTTGGAAAATAGATGTAAAATAGTGATGATGATGGTTTCTTAATGATGATTAAGGAAATTAAATTTATATAATATTGTGGTCTTCTAATGAGGAGGGGGCCTTGTGGTGTGTAGGGAGTTGTGTGCCAGGGGGGGGGTGTCTTGTAAGGAGTTGTGTGCAGAGGGGGGGGGGGTGCTGGGATTGAACAAAATGGCTGTTTGTGTTTGCCAGCATCCAAGATTATATTTTTATTCTTTAGGGATCAAAATTGTTTTTAAAGAAATTATTAGGTTCTGGTGAAGACTTGAAACGATCATCTAGAAATAGTGTGGTTAAGGAGTTATAACTATGTGGCTCTGGATTCAATTCCTCAGTGCGCCACGTTGCCTCACATTGGTAGACGGAAATTACATCAAAGTATGATGATATAGACAGATATAAACAGTTCTCTAACATAGAACCAGAGCAAGAATTTCATTCTTTCTCTCTCCCTCTTATTTACACATGACACACAGCTGAAGAACAAAACAAATTTATTCATTAAACATTATATACATATCTAAATACAAATATGGATATTAGTCTCTTTTTTTAAAAGTATTTTTTAAGTTAAAAAAAATTTTTTTTTTAATTTCTAATGTTTTACAGACTAATTCTTGAAATAATGTGTTTTAAATGATATCTTCTGCCAGAGATGTAGAGAATATCACCAGGAGCTTCTGTGGAAAATTCCATTAGGAAAATGTGGCTTGTAATTTCACTACTAGAGTGTGCGGTTAGTTAGAAGACCTTCGCAATCATTTAGTAAGTGCTCAACTCTATCTCTCTGCAAAACAAGAGGAATTTTTGTCAGTTTATTAACTCTTAACATCCTGTAATGAATTAGCAGAAAATGTCTAAAAACAGGTTTGTTAATTCAAATGTCTATAGCATCTTTACTAGTGAACAGATTGTGAACATTTGAAATATTATAGTAAATACTTTAATATCTAATGCGATGCAGTCAATATTGCTAAAAAATAATGTTGTGTGTGGTTAGTTGACTGTTAATATCCTGTAGTGATTAAGCAGAAAAAAATCTAAAAGTGAGTTTGCTATTTTAACCATTTTGTTATCATCGTCATCATCATCATTTTCCACTTTTCCAAGTTGAAATGGGTTGTACGGCATATTTTGAGAATGTTTTACAGCCAGATACCCTTTCTACCTGTTTTACTCACCACATATGACACACAGGAAGGAATACAGTGTACTTATTCTAAAAACTGTGTCTCACCCTTGCAAGCAGGGAAAAGCGGACGTAAAATGATGATGATGTGATAGAATTTTCAAACATTTTTTTTAAACAATAAAAAATTTGCAGAGATTTAGTAATATAACTTTCTCATTATAAGGCTGATATTTGGAATGTAACTAAACAAAGGCTCTAGTGAAAGGTGTTTAAATAAATGTTTAAATTTAAAACCAGTTTTGTATTGTAGAACCAGGGGCAGTTTCAGGGGGTTTCATAGCAAAATGGTTAAAACTTGAAATTAGAAATTGAAAAAAACTATTCTTACATCGACTTTGCTTAGAAGATCTTTCATGTTTTCTTTGGTTTGTTTGGGCGGTACCAAGGCTTGAAGCCGGACAGCTTTCAAAGCAGTTTTTTGACAAGCTACGAGGTGACTAATTTCTTCTGACTAGCAAAACAAAACAAACAAAAATAGAAGCAAAACTTTAGTTTAAAATATTTCTACACACAAGACATCTTATTATGGTTAATATACACAGAAATACACATGCACATACATATATATACACACATATAAATTACACAACAATCAAAGCTATGTTCAAATCATTTTATTGCTGACAATCGTTTCTTCCAAACTATCGTTTGGAATCATCAGAGCAGTAGCAATGTTTGTACATATAATTAATCTCCTATTCAACAGAACAATCATAGATACATGGATAATAAAGTTGTCAAAAGTTTCGTATTTACAAGGTGAAATGGGTGCGACATAGATTACAAGAGAATTGTACAATAATTAAAATTACAAATTAAAAATTAAATGCATACATAATATAACAATTAAAGAGGCATTAAGGTAGAAAGTTACTCGTAAAACGAGGACACTAACAGTACATATGCAAGCGTTAAGAGAGTGCAAGTGCATTAGTCATATATAGGGAGGAAACAAGCAATGGTATTAGGCATATATAATTTTTTGCAAGGCAAAGGTATCACATGAAATAAGCATATATATATATACACATACATATTTATACAACAACCCACAGCTGCAATAGAAAGACTAAAATATAAGTGAACAGCACATAAACAGCAAGTGCTAAATAGATTATTTGCTAGAGATCCTAAATCAGTTTATCGTAGCTTCAATGGGAAAAGCTCAATCTCTGTAAATGACACCCCCACAAAAGAACAGGTTGAGAGCTACTGGAGATCTGTATCAGAAACAAATGACGGATTTAACAAACAAACTATATCGCTTAAAGAACTGGAACAGGAATACTGCTAGCATATTCAGACAAAACAATATGACATAGATGGGTCAATACTGGAAACAGCCCTACAGAAAATGTCGAATAGGAAATCACCAAGCCCAGACCTCATAATAGGATACTGGCTGAAGAATTTCACCTTCTATCAGCAAGATCTCATACGGCTATTTAGAGAAACTATCAAAGACACACAAGAACTGCCCTAATGGTTATCAACTGCCACTACTCTCCTCATCCCCCAAAATAGCCAGACCACCCTTGCTGAAAATTACTGCCCAATAGCCTGCCAGAACTTCCTGTATAAATTATACACTGGGTGCCTTAATCTGTTCTTGCAAGATCAACATTATGACACCTGAGCAAACTGGTGGAAAGAAAGAGGTGTGGGGCTAACAAATAAAATGATACAGGAAAAAAACAGCAAATAATCGCAGGAACAAGACTGGTGTGGCTGGACTTTCAGAAGGCTTTTGGGTAGATTATTAAGGCTTTACAGTTAGCCAAAGTCCCACAACTACTAGTAACTGCTGTAGAATGCCTGACCAAGAACTGGTACACCAATTTGATCCTTAGGGGTGAGGAGCAAACTGAGACTGATACGATACACTACCAGAAAGGCATCTTTGAGGGTGATAGCTTATCAGTGTTGCTGTTCATCCTCTCACTAAATCCGCTGTCATACCTGCTCATAAAACAAAGTGGTCATAGAAGTGGCTCCAGAAGTATCTCCCATCTTTTCTTTGTTGATGACCTGAAGTTGTATGGGCCAAATATCAACAATATTAAAACACAATTGGACCTCATTACACAATTTTCTGCAGACATCAGAATGAAATTTGGTGAGCCCAAATGTGCATATTTGAAAGTAAAATGTCAAATATCCTATATTGCATAAATCTCTATGCAATATAGGAACAAGAAATCCCAACCAAATATCTACTACACAAAAGAGGAGAGCCATCAGTCGACAATAAATGTAGGCTTTGTAAAACAAAGATTGATGATGTTAGTCACATTGTTGCCAACTGTGAAAGAATGTTGTCTTGTTACAACCTCCCTATGAGACACGGTGTGATAGCTAGAACCATCTGGAACGCACTTAGGAAAACAAAATTGAAAACAAATCAGGAGGAATATGTTGAGATAGATGTCACTAAGGAATACTGGTGGAACCTGAAAATAAAAACTGCCACCAAATTAAAGCACAACTGGCCTGATATTGTTGTTTGGAACCACACATCTGTTGTAGAGATCAGCTGTTGTAGAGATCAACTATTGATGAGGATCCAGTATCCAGTATCCAAGATACACCTTCAGCTTCATACCCATCATTATTGGGGCTACAGGTTATATACCAACCCGCTTGGACCAAAGTATGACTGAACTTCGATTTGTGGACAAAGAGCGCAGCTCCCTAATTCATAGACTACAAATGGTTGCGATAGCTGGCACCTTCAAAATATGCAAAACATTCTTGCAATTCAAGGAGTGACAATTTCTTTTCTTTTACAACCTTGCCACCAGGAAGGTGGCCTGTCAAAAATGTACTCAAAATTAAGAGAAAGAGAAACATGCCTACATACACACACACACACATACATACACACATATACATACATACATACGTACATACACATACATATATACATACACACACATACATACATGCACATATAATCATACATATATACATACATGCTTCAGGCTCGTGGAATTCTGCGACACATGACCTATTTATCTGTAACGCGAACTTCAAAAAATGAGACAGCCACCTAATCACATATAGATCAGGTGAGTACGCCAGCCAAATAGATTTCATTCTCACTAGAAGACGAGACAGAGTGACTGTTAGGAACTCAAAGTCCCTCCCCAGTGAAGAATGCACCTCCGAACATAACTCAGTAGTTAGTGACCTTATAGTTAGGGCTAGCAGAAGCCAACCTGAAGGAGACGAGTATGGAAGTTAAAAGACCCATCGAACAGTGACAAATTTAGAAATATGTTGACTGATGCCTTTGATAATAAGGAAGAGCAAATAGTGACATAGGATATAGTGGAGCAATGGGAGTTCCTGAAAGATAACCTACTGAAGGTGACAGATGAAATCTATGGGTGGAGTAGGTCTATAGGGAGACGGAGAGTGACTTGGTGGTGGAATAGTAAAGTAGGTGAGACATTTAAGGCTAAAAGACAGGCTTGGAAAGATTGGCGAAATGGGGGTAGCAGAGAATACTACCTGAAGACTAGGAGAGGAGCTAGGCGACAAGTATACAAGAAGGAAAGCTAGGTGACAAGTATACCTTGCAAGAAGGGAAGCAGAAGACAAACAATTTAAGCACGTTTTGCAGCATGAGGTGTTCATGATCGCTAGGCAGTGTCGGGGATTATTGTGATGTCAGTGAGAAGAAGTGTGTCAGAAATGATTTTGGCAAACCTGCTCTCACTGATGCTGAAAGGAAAGCATGGAAGTGCCGCTATGAAAGATTACTGAATGAGGAGAATGCATGGGATGAAGATGGTTTGTCTTATGTCAACCCAACAGAGGGACTGGCTGTACCTGTTAGCAGGAGTGTAGTAAGTAAGGCTATCAAGGATATGAAATCAGGCAGAGCTACTGGCCCCACAGGGATAGTTGCTGAAAACTTTAGGTATGGTGGGACACACCATAGTCTCCCACATTGTAAACCAAGTCATACAAAATGGTGTCATACCCAATGGTGTAGCAGCAGCATCATAAACTGCTACAAGGGCAAAGGTGATGTTATAGATAGAGAAAACTATAGAGGCAAGAGAAGTTCTTAGCTAAGAGGAAGCAACTATATCTAGCATACATCAATTTAGCAAAGACCTTTGAGAGGGTCCCAGAGTAAGAATTTGATTTTCTAATATATAGATGAGGATGAATGGCTTGTGAGAGCAGTGCAAGTCATGTAGGGAGGAGCTGTCAGTAATGTGGGAGGAGCTGTCTGTAATGTGGGAGGAGCTGTCTGTAATGCGGGAGGAGCTGTCAGTAATGTGGGAGGAGCTGTCAGTAATGTGGGAGGAGCTAATGAGTTTAGTGACGAATTCAATATCCAGGTCGGAGCTTATTAGGGAAAATGCTTTGTTATGTTGTACATGTCAGAGGAGGTGCATTAGACTCTACAACAGCATGGAAACAGTTCTAGGAAGTGAGAGGTGGGCTAATATGGAGGGGAGTGTCATTGAAACTGAAGGGGAAAGTGTATGGTGGATGTGTGAGAAATGACATGATTTATGGAAGTGAGACATGGGTGATGAATGCAGAGCAAGAGAGAAGGTTGGCTGGAGAGAATGGCCCTGTGGAGTATTGCAGAGAGAGAGGATGACTGACAATAAATTGTAGAGGATCATGGAAATAGAATTGATGAATCTTGTGAAGAGAACAGACATGGCTAAATATGATGGAGACCAGATGGGTTGTACAGACTCCTTGTTTATATGTTCCATATTTTGGCATGGTTTCTATAGCTGGATGCCGCTCTTGGTGCCAAACACCTTACAACATATACTGGGAACATTTTATAATTTGGTGAGAGAAGATAGGGTAAAACGGAGAAACTTGTGAGGTCCATTAAACTCCTGCTTTAGTAGGGATGTTCTGTTGTAAGTTGTTCATGAGGGCTCAGTCCTCAGCCTACTTCTGTTTATTATAGTTCTCTAGGCCATAACAAAGAAGTTTAAAACTAGTTGTCCATGGCAACTTCTGTATGCTGACAATTTGGTTCTTATAGCTTAATCTCTGGAAGATTTAGAGAAGAAATTCCATACATGGAAACATCTAGAATGAAAAGGGTTGAGAGTAAATGAAAGAAGACAAGACTCTGCTGATATCAGAGAAACAGCCTGATACACAGAAAAGGTAAGAATTCTGTATGGTGTACTCAATTTAAAAGAAAGAGGGTAGACTTTGTGTATGACAGCTGAATAGTCAGTAGTAAAGGTATATCTCTGAACACAATTGTTTAACATAAAATATTAGGAGTCAGGTGGTAGGATCATGTGACCAACAAGAGAGGGATTTTTAATATATCACCAATTGATAACTTTCTAAGATTGTTATGATGGAGATAGCTTAGACACATCTATAGATGAGATGGAAGTCTTGTTCGGGATGTACCCAGTTGGATGCCAAAGAGTTTTGATTGTGCAAACAGAAGAAAAACTGAATACATGAGTAGAGTGACGTATTGCCTATAATAAATTTTATTATAGCTGCAAAGCTATACAAGTGACTCTTGGGACAGGTGTATGGTGCTTAATGCACTAATTAAAAACTAAGATTGAATTTGAAGTTAATACAGCAACAGGGTTGAGCACTGAACCCCTGTCTCTATGAGTGACAGACCAGCACTCTTCCAACTTGGCCAGCATGAGAACAAAACTGGATAATTGAAATTTAATGGGGGGGGGGGGGGGGGGGGACATTTTATCTTTTTTTTTATAACAGTACAGAATGTGTAAATAATGATAGATTAATGCTAATTAATTTGATATTTGGATTAAGTTTACCTTAGCAGCTTGGAAATGAATCCGCATTACACGCAGTCTTCCTCTAGCTTCAGCTGCTCTACAATATAAAATATTAGAGGAGCAATGTGATGAAAGTTGGAATAAAGAAAAGTCATTGAGCAGGCTTCAGGAAATTGGAATTTCATATCATCATCATTTTACATCCACTTTCTATGATGTGTAGGTTGAATGAGCTGTTACTGTCTGAGACCAGATGGGTTGAATGAGTTGTCACTGTCTGAGACCAGATGGGTTGAATGAGTTGTCACTGTCTGAGACCAGATGAGGTTGAATGAGCTGTCACTGTCTGAGACAAGATGGATTGAATGAGTTGTCACTGTCTGAGACCAGATGGGTGGAATGAGCTGTCACTGTCTGAGACAAGATGGGTGGAATGAGCTATCACTGTCTGAGACCAGATGGGTTGAATGAGCTGTCACTGTCTGAGACAAGATGGGTGGAATGAGCTGTCACTATCTGAGACCAGATGGGTTGAATGAGTTGTCACTGTCTGAGACCAGATGGGTTGAATGAGTTGTCACTGTCTGAGACTAGATGGGTTGAATGAGCTGTCACTGTCTGAGACAAGATGGATTGAATGAGCTGTCACTCTCTGAGACAAGATGGGTGGAATGAGCTGTCACTCTCTGAGACCAGATGGGTTGAATGAGTTGTCACTGTCTGAGACTAGATGGGTTGAATGAGCTGTCACTGTCTGAGACAAGATGGGTGGAATGAGTTGTCACTATCTGAGACCAGATGGGTGGAATGAGCTGTCACTGTCTGAGACCAGATGGGTTGAATGAGTTGTCACTGTCTGAGACCAGATGGGTTGAATGAGTTGTCACTGTCTGAGACCAGATGGGTTGAATGAGTTGTCACTGTCTGAGACCAGATGGGTGGAATGAGTTGTCACTATCTGAGACCAGATGGGTGGAATGAGCTGTCACTGTCTGAGACCAGATGGGTTGAATGAGTTGTCACTGTCTGAGACCAGATGGGTGGAATGAGCTGTCACTGTCTGAGACCAGATGGGTGGAATGAGTTGTCACTATCTGAGACCAGATGGGTTGAATGAGTTGTCACTGTCTGAGACTAGATGGGTTGAATGAGTTGTCACTGTCTGAGACCAGATGGGTTGAATGAGTTGTCACTGTCTGAGACCAGATGGGTTGAATGAGTTGTCACTGTCTGAGACTAGATGGGTTGAATGAGTTGTCACTGTCTGAGACCAGATGGGTTGAATGAGTTGTCACTGTCTGAGACCAGATGGGTTGAATGAGCTGTCACTGTCTGAGACCAGATGGGTGGAATGAGTTGTCACTATCTGAGACCAGATGGGTTGAATGAGTTGTCACTGTCTGAGACTAGATGGGTTGAATGAGTTGTCACTGTCTGAGACCAGATGGGTTGAATGAGTTGTCACTGTCTGAGACCAGATGGGTTGAATGAGTTGTCACTGTCTGAGACTAGATGGGTTGAATGAGTTGTCACTGTCTGAGACCAGATGGGTTGAATGAGTTGTCACTGTCTGAGACCAGATGGGTTGAATGAGTTGTCACTGTCTGAGACCAGATGGGTGGAATGAGTTGTCACTGTCTGAGACAAGATGGGTTGAATGAGTTGTCACTGTCTGAGACCAGATAGGTGGAATGAGTTGTCACTGTCTGAGACAAGATGGGTTGAATGAGTTGTCACTGTCTGAGACCAGATGGGTTGAATGAGTTGTCACTGTCTGAGACCAGATGGGTTGAATGAGCTGTCACTGTCTGAGACCAGATGGGTTGAATGAGCTGTCACCGTCTGAGACAAGATGGATTGAATGAGTTGTCACTGTCTGAGACCAGATGGGTTGAATGAGTTGTCACTGTCTGAGACCAGATGGGTTGAATGAGTTGTCACTGTCTGAGACAAGATGGGTTGAATGAGCTGTCACTGTCTGAGACAAGGTGGGTTGAATGAGCTGTCACCGTCTGAGACAAGATGGGTTGAATGAGCTGTCACTGTCTGAGACCAGATGGGTTGAATGAGCTGTCACCGTCTGAGACAAGATGGATTGAATGAGTTGTCACTGTCTGAGACAAGATGGGTTGAATGAGCTGTCACTGTCTGAGACCAGATGGGTTGAATGAGTTGTCACTGTCTGAGACCAGATGGCTGGAATGAGTTGTCACTGTCTGAGACAAGATGGGTTGAATGAGCTGTCACTGTCTGAGACCAGATGGGTTGAATGAGCTGTCACCGTCTGAGACAAGATGGATTGAATGAGTTGTCACTGTCTGAGACCAGATGGGTTGAATGAGTTGTCACTGTCTGAGACCAGATGGGTTGAATGAGTTGTCACTGTCTGAGACAAGATGGGTTGAATGAGCTGTCACTGTCTGAGACAAGGTGGGTTGAATGAGCTGTCACCGTCTGAGACAAGATGGGTTGAATGAGCTGTCACTGTCTGAGACCAGATGGGTTGAATGAGCTGTCACCGTCTGAGACAAGATGGATTGAATGAGTTGTCACTGTCTGAGACAAGATGGGTTGAATGAGCTGTCACTGTCTGAGACCAGATGGGTTGAATGAGTTGTCACTGTCTGAGACCAGATGGCTGGAATGAGTTGTCACTGTCTGAGACAAGATGGGTTGAATGAGCTGTCACTGTCTGAGACAAGGTGGGTTGAATGAGCTGTCACCGTCTGAGACAAGATGGGTTGAATGAGCTGTCACTGTCTGAGACCAGATGGGTTGAATGAGCTGTCACCGTCTGAGACAAGATGGATTGAATGAGTTGTCACTGTCTGAGACAAGATGGGTTGAATGAGCTGTCACCGTCTGAGACAAGATGGATTGAATGAGTTGTCACTGTCTGAGACCAGATGGGTTGAATGAGTTGTCACTGTCTGAGACCAGATGGGTTGAATGAGCTGTCACCGTCTGAGACAAGATGGGTTGAATGAGCTGTCACCGTCTGAGACAAGATGGGTTGAATGAGCTGTCACTGTCTGAGACCAGATGGGTTGAATGAGCTGTCACCGTCTGAGACAAGATGGATTGAATGAGTTGTCACTGTCTGAGACAAGATGGGTTGAATGAGCTGTCACCGTCTGAGACAAGATGGATTGAATGAGTTGTCACTGTCTGAGACCAGATGGGTTGAATGAGTTGTCACTGTCTGAGACCAGATGGGTTGAATGAGCTGTCACCGTCTGAGACAAGATGGGTTGAATGAGCTGTCACCGTCTGAGACAAGATGGGTTGAATGAGCTGTCACCGTCTGAGACAAGATGGGTTGAATGAGCTGTCACTGTCTGAGACCAGATGGCTGGAATGAGTTGTCACTGTCTGAGACAAGATGGGTTGAATGAGCTGTCACTGTCTGAGACAAGATGGCTGGAATGAGTTGTCACTGTCTGAGACAAGATGGGTTGAATGAGCTGTCACTGTCTGAGACAAGATGGCTGGAATGAGTTGTCACTGTCTGAGACAAGATGGGTTGAATGAGCTGTCACTGTCTGAAACCAGATGGGTTGAATAAGCTGTCACTATCTGAGACAAGATGGGTTGAATGAGTTGTCACTGTCTGAGACCAGATGGGTTGAATAAGCTGTCACTGTCTGAGACAAGATGGGTTGAATGAGCTGTCACTGTCTGAGACAAGATGGCTGGAATGAGCTGTCACTGTCTGAGACAAGATGGGTGGAATGAGCTGTCACTGTCTGAGACCAGATGGGTGGAATGAGTTGTCACTGTCTGAAACAAGATGGGTTGAATGAGTTGTCACTGTCTGAGACAAGATGGATTGAATGAGTTGTCACTGTCTGAGACCAGATGGGTTGAATAAGCTGTCACTGTCTGAGACCAGATGGGTTGAATAAGCTGTCACTGTCTGAGACAAGATGGGTTGAATGAGTTGTCACTGTCTGAGACCAGATGGGTTGAATAAGCTGTCACTGTCTGAGACAAGATGGGTTGAATGAGCTGTCACTGTCTGAGACCAGATGGGTGGAATGAGTTGTCACTGTCTGAGACCAGATGGGTTGAATGAGTTGTCACTGTCTGAGACCAGATGGGTTGAATGAGTTGTCACTGTCTGAGACCAGATGGGTTGAATGAGTTGTCACTGTCTGAGACAAGATGGGTTGAATGAGTTGTCACTGTCTGAGACCAGATGGGTTGAATGAGTTGTCACTGTCTGAGACCAGATGGGTTGAATGAGTTGTCACTGTCTGAGACCAGATGGGTTGAATGAGTTGTCACTGTCTGAGACCAGATGAGGTTGAATGAGTTGTCACTGTCTGAGACAAGATGGGTTGAATGAGTTGTCACTGTCTGAGACCAGATGGGTTGAATGAGTTGTCACTGTCTGAGACCAGATGGGTTCCACAGATCTCTTCTTGCTCATATGTTTCATATTTTGGCATGGTTTCTATAGCTGGATGCCGTTCTTGGTGCCAAATACCTTACATATACTGGATGTATTTTATCGTGACACCAGCACTACCACTTTACAGAGTGTACTGGGTGTAGTTCATCGTGCCACCAACACTAAGACAATTGTAATATGTCCAATAAATTCCATTCGTCGCAACACTGATTCTCTTTTTTTTGTGATATCATACTCTGCTCTGTGAGAGCACAAGTGCTCAAACGGCCTACCGCAAACAGACGCTTTAAGCATCCAACACCAATTATATATATATAATGACTTAATGCTTGTGTAATACAGACACCTAGACCAGTTAGGGAAGAAGACATTCATCATTATGTTTTGAATTGTTTCAGTTCTATATTTGAAAAGTGGGTATTAGCCCTGAAATACAATGGATAAAATATTACTGTGTGTGTGTTTATATATATATACACACACACATATATGTATATATGTGTGTATATATATGTGTGTACATATGCATACTTACATTTATTGTTGTCAGGTTGCTCTTGAGTGATACTGGTAACATGTAACCCAGTACAAGCTGTTGCATGGTCGGGTCGTCGGTGACTAAACTGGCAACCCCACCATGTTTGCTTGCTGAGGAGGGTGAATTTTGGACACCCTGTGGGACGAAAAACAAAACCTGACAAAGGGCGGAAGAACTCATAAGAGTCAACATCCATCCAATAGTGTATAAATGTGTATATTGTATGGGGGTGGGGGCGTATGGGACTGAGTCAGTGTGTGTCATCATCATCACCGTTTTACGTCCGTTCTTCCACGCTAGCATGGGTTAGACGGGTTGTCCTGTTGTGTGCAGTGTCTGGTCGGCTGACCATGCCTTGCTCATACAGGAACTGATCTGGCTTGATTTCTACAGCTGGATGCCCTTCCTAACACCAACCTCATTTACAGTGAGTGCTGGGTGCTTTTGTTTTGCCGTGGCACCTCCACGACCACTTTTCAGTGGAATCATAGGGACCCCAGTCCCTAACATCTCATTTCTACAGCTGAGCAAACTGGAGCAATGTGAAATAAAGTGTCTTGCTCAAGGAAACAACACATCACCAGGTCTGAGAATTGAACTCACAACCTTTCAATTGCAAGGCCAATGCTCTAACCACTAAGCCATGTGCCTCCATATATAAATATATATGTATATACATAAATAGTTATGGGGTCTTGGATTATTCAATCAAAAATATACATAAATATATAAATATACATGTATGTATATATATAAATATATATATACATACATGTACACACACACGCACATATATATATATATAATGAACAGGAATGAAGTATCAATATAACATCATTGTGTTGATTCAGGTGTGACACATGTTTCATGATTGATGAACTCAAGGTTTGATTGGTATTGATTGGACCTGAATCTAGAATCAATAGCTCGTCAGACTTGTATATCCCTTACTTTACACACCAATAAACTGTGTGGTTGACACCAATAAAACTAAAACTTACTTCAGTTGGCCGATTAATTTCTCCATTTTGATCCGTTCTTTTTTATCTTTATCGGCCTTAACCGGTTCTCTGGAAAATATATACACCCAATACACTGTAAAATATATACACCCAATACACTGTCAAAATTATACACTGTAAAATATATACACCCAATACACTGTAAAATATATACACCCAGTACACTGTAAAATATATACACCCAATACACTGTAAAATATATACACCCAGTACACTGTAAAATATATACACCCAGTACACTGTAAAATATATACACCCAATACACTGTAAAATATATACACCCAGTACACTGTAAAACATATACACCCAATACACTGTAAAACATATACACCCAATACACTGTAAAATATATTCACTAAATACACTGTAAAATATACATTATAAAATATATACACCCAGTATCTGTAAAATATATACACGCAGTACACTGTAAAATATATACACCCAATACACTGTAAAATATATACACCCAGTACACTCTGTAAAATATATACACCCAGTACACTCTGTAAAATATATTAGAAATAAGGTAACGAAAGGGTTAATGACATAGATAGTGTCTTTCATTAGAAATACTAGCAGAAAACTGTTCTCCGGGTGGTTTTCTGCTAGCATATGTAGTGCGTATATTTATATCATACACAAATATATATATGCATATAAATATGATACGTAAATTGACAATATGCACATAAATTGAACAAAGACTGTTACACTGTCTTCTGTAATCAGTAAAGTAATCCATGACATATTTAAAAAAGACGATAAAGAAGATGGAAAAGTGATGAGATTGTTGATGAATCTTCACTTGAGAATGTCGATGGAAAGCTTAAACCATTGAATTTGAAAATAGATGTTGCTGGTGGGAATGAATCAATTAGATTTATCCATATGAAGAGTTGACCTTCGCTATATTGTTGTTTTACTGTATTCACATATAGACTTCTTAAGTTGTTGTAGCAATTAAAAAAAAATTTGAAATACATTTCAACTAAAAGAGAGTGATAGCTGTTTCACATCAATGTAGAATTTTTTGTAGACACAGTTTGTCTGCAAACAGACCCCTTTCATTTAATATTTTTATATTTTCTTTTTTTGTAACTCTTGATAATGCAACATACATCTGACCATGTGAGAAGAATTGTGTTGGTAGATATACACCTATCTTTTCAAATGTCTGCCCCTGTGCCTTGTTGCATGTAAGGGCAAAGTCTTGTTTGCGAATAAAGGTGAACGGCAACTCAAGCTCTTGAGATACATGTGCAACCTTATTCCAGCATTGGGACCCAATGCCACTTCAGCTTCAATCACATGATTATGTAAACCGATGATGATGTAGCATGTACCATTGCAATGCCCGTTTAGAGGATCCAGATTCCTCAGAAGCATGATGCAACTGCCTTTCTTCAGTTTAAGTATGGTTGCTGGGAAGCCGGATGGGGTAAGTTTGTTAATGAACTCAATTTGATATTGCAGTTCATTATCTATTGTATCAGAGCTTCTGTAGATTATTTCAAGACCAGGGAACTTGTTGACCATGAACTCATTCACCAATTTTGCTGCATTTGTTGGAGTGATAACGGCTCTATTTGCAAGCCATAGTAGTCTAACCCATGCTAGCGTAGAAAATGGACGTTAAACGAAGATGATGATGATGATGATGAGTGGGTTTGTGTAGATTCCTGGAAGATTTGTATACACAAAATCACACAGTCCAGACACATTACCATATTCCAGACAAAGTTCATTTGGCAGAGGAATTGTGAATGCACCTACAGTTGGAATGTTACCATTTCCCACATCAAGAAGGTAGTTTGGAAACTGTCTTTCATCAGAATCCTCTGCATTAATTAACAACTATTTGTGGTCTAGCACCATGACGTACAACTGGAAGAATTTGCTTCCAGTCACCAGATAGTAATACTGTTAGACCACGAAATGGCTTTGTGCAATCTCAAACATCTTTGAAGCTCCTGTCAAGACATTCGAAGATATGCTTACGTCCCATACCTATCTCACCAATGATTAGCAGGTCAGCTTGCTGCATAAGTTTACCTGTGGCATCCCTCTTTGTGAAGGAGCAAGTTGATTCAGCAGTCACATTGAGAGGAATCTTACACTTGGAATGAAGAGTTCTACCTTTTTGAAGCAAAGTGGCTGCTATTTCAGATATAGCAGTGACAAGTGCAATCTTCTTTTGAGATCAGAAGTAATCCAATAGGTTGTTTATGACATAGGTCTTTCCTGTGCACTTGTATTCAAGCAGAAAATTCTACCTTCATTTTCATTTACAGAGGTGATTACTTTGTGAAAAATAACCAATTACCCAGGATTCAATGTTGGCAGAAGTTCATTTGTTTGCTTGCAGTTGGAGTGTATTGAAATCAGTTTCTGCCATAAGAACCCTGTTGATTTCTGGTATGGCAACTATAGTTGGGTCTGGCCGAGGAAGTCCATAGTTGACATGAATGTCCAAGCCATCATATTGAAGTCTTTGTTGGATCTTCTGTAGAACAATCTGCACGGTTTGCATGGACATGACTTGCTCATGACGTTCGTGCATGATATCCCCTGCAAGACAATTCTTCCATTTCTCCCAGAACTGCAGAGGGTCATTTGACATGCTGTACAATAAAATGGTGCTGAAGATCTCTCGCAACTGAGGATCAATCGAATGGATGAGGCCTCTTCCATAGCTTTGTCTTTTTCTCCATCTTCATCCAACAGACCAAGTTTCCTGCATGCTTCTTGGAATGTTGGAAATTCAACTCCTTCAATTATCCTGAAATCTTTGTATGAAGTTGACCCAGCCTTGTGATGTAGGATCATCCTGAGATAATTGTTTCTACGTTTGGCACAAGGCCAGCAATTACCCAGTACATTACTGGTACCTCATTTTATCGACCCTGTAAGGATGAAAGGCAAAGTTGACCTCGGCGGGATTTGAACTCAGAATGGAAAGGGCTGTAACTCTATGCGTCAAAGCATGGTGTCTGACCCTCTACCGATACTGCAAATCCACCATCCAGATGTCCTTCTTTTCTTCTTTGCCACTTTTTTTTTGTCAAAGTGAAATATTTAGGAATATTAAAAGGTAGAATATGTGCCAGAGGACAGATACCAGCGGCCAGTGGTCAAGAGAGAGACAGTCCCCAAGGTGAGTGACAGGCAGAGGAAATATAGAAAATATTGAAAGAGGGGGAGGAGGAGTGTGTTGGGACACAGAAGGAGGAAATAAATAAAGACGATGTACAAGACAAGTTTATACACACATCTCCACCCTCATTAGATTATACACACACACGTTCACCCTCATCAGATGTCACACACACACACATCTCCACCCTCATCAGATGTCACACACACACACATCTCCACCCTCATTAGATGTCACACACACACACACATCTCCACCCTCATTAGATTACACACACACACGTTCACCCTCATTAGATTACACACACACACACACATCTCCACCCCCATCAGATGTCACACACATCTCCACCCTCATTAGATTACACACACACACGTTCACCCTCATCAGATGTCACACACACACACATCTCCACCCTCATCAGATCACACACACACACATCTCCACCCTCATTAGATGTCACACACACACGTTCACCCTCATTAGATTACATACACACACGTTCACCCTCATCAGATGTCACACACACCTCCACCCTCATCAGATCACACACACACACACACCTCCACCCTCATTAGATTACACACACACAATCTCCACCCTCATCAGAAAGCACACACACACACGTTCACCCTCACCAGACCACACACACACACGTTCACCCTCATTATACCACACACAATCTCCACCTTCATCAGACCACACACATCTCCACCCTCATCATATCACACACACACACACACATGTTCACCCTCATCAGACCACAGACACACACACAATCTCCACACTCATCAGACCACACATACACGTTCACCCTCATTATACCACACACATCTCCACCCTCATTAGACCACACACACACACATGTTCACCCTCATCAGACCACACACACACACACAATCTCCACCCTCATCAGACCACACATACACGTTCACCCTCATTAGACCACACACACACACACGTTCACCCTCATTAGACCACACACACATTCACCCTCATTAGACCACACACACATCTCAGCCCTCATCAGACCACACACACACACACATCTCAACCCTCATCAGACCACACACACACACACGCGCGCGCGCGTAGACCACACACACACATGTTCACCCTCATCAGATCTCAGTAAAATCCACAACTTTATATTTACAAGGACAGCTGCTTTTTAATGTCCACTTCAATTTCACTCGGTGATGAAGTCATTATCTTAATTAAATTTCACCTAAAAATAAAACATAAAAAACAACATATATAATAAATAAGTAAAAGGGGACCATCACGTTAATGAATTTTAGAAAATAATTAATAAAACATTTTTACACCTTTCAGAGTGTACTAGGTGTATTTTATCATGACACCAGCACTACCACTTTCCAGAGTGTACTGGGTGTATTTTATCATGACACCAGCATTACCACTTTAAGGAGTGTACTGGGTGTATTTTATTATGGAACCATCACTACCACTTTACAGAGTGTATTGGGTGTATTTTATCATGACACCAGCATTACCACTTTAAGGAGTGTACTGGGTTCATTTTATTATGGAACCATCACTACCACTTTACAGAGTGTATTGGGTGTATTTTATTACGGTAGCAGCACTAACAGTTTACAGAGTGTACTGGGTGTATCTTATCATGGCACCAACACTACCACTTTACAGAGTGTACTGGATGTATTTTATCATGACACCAACACTACCACTTTACAGAGTGTACCATTTCTTCCAGCCTGACATAGGTTAGTCGTTAGTGACATGTCAATAAGCAAGAGACAGAATGAGACACACAGGAAAGTATGGAAAAGGAAGGTCTGGAAGCTAAAGGACCTTTCACTTAAATATTAGGTTTAGGAAAGCCCTAAGGGATGTGTATGATGAGAGAGAAGACGAACTAGAATTGTATGACATAGATGATAACTGGAGTTTCTTACGTAACAACCTTTTGCAAGGTGACTTGGTGGTGAAAAAGCACGGTAGATAGAGCCATTAAAGACAAAAGACAAGCATGGAAGGATTGAAAAAATAGTGGGAGTAGAGACCGATACTCAGCCGCTAAAAGAGAGGCTAGACGTCAAGTGTACATAGAACGCAGGGAATTTGCCAATGTTTTGCAACAAGAGGATCAGAGATGTGAGGTGTTTCACATTGCAAGGCAGTGTGTCAGTGTAAATCAGGATGTTGTTGGAGATAAGTGTGTCCAAAATGATGCTGGTGCACTTAGCGTAACTGATGCTCAGAAAAAGGAGGCCTGGAAATGCCATTATGAGAGACTGATGAATGTTGAGAATGAAACTACCCCCAGGAGACCCAACAGAGGGACCAGCTATTGAGAGTGTCAACTATAGGGTCAAAGAAGCAATTAAAGAAATTAAAAATGGTAAGGCCGCTGGACCATCAGGGATAGTTGCTGAGATGTTGAAGGCATCAGAAGTAGGAACTAAACTAGTTACACACATAGTCAATCAAGCTATATATGGTGGTGTTATACCCAAAGACTGGTGCAGCAGTATTTTTGTTAATTGCTAATTGATATGTGACGGCTGGAGAGAAATGAAGCAAGCATGCTCTGATGGATGTGCAATGTCAATGTGCTTGAACGACTGGAAGAGTTGAGAGGGAAACTGTGTATACGAGGAATAAACTGTAGTGTACAGGAGAAAAGACTGCATTGGTATAGACATGTGATGCGTACGGAAGATGACTGTTGGGTGAAGAAGTGCCAAGAAATCCCAGTGGAAAGAAGACGCAGTAGAGGAAGACCACGTTTTAAAGATATTGACATATCAACATATGAACTTAATGTTATGAGTTCAATATATATATCTATCTATATAGGGCAGGTAAAATTCCCGAGATCCATGGACAAGTTCTCTCCAGCGGTCTCTGTCCCTCATCATCGCCGTCATGTCCTGCGTCTCCAAGAGACCAATGTCTGTCCTTAGAGCATCAACATACGTTAACCTTGGTCTTCCTCTTCCAGTGTGTCCATGCAGGGCTCCCACAGGAGCACTGAGTGCAGTGTCAACTCTGGATGTCGGTGAGCATGTCCAGCTAACCTCAGTCTTCTGTGTCACTTTTGAGCTGACTTTTGGGAGGCTCCCGTACAGCTCAGTGGGGCTGAGAATGAATGAGATTAAGACAAAATATCTGGTAGAGAATATTGAGAAGCCAGAGGGGATTACTAATGTAGGTGGGAAGCCGCTAGAAATGGTTGA
Organism: Eledone cirrhosa; assembly: GCA_964016885.1. NCBI lineage: Eukaryota > Metazoa > Mollusca > Cephalopoda > Octopoda > Eledonidae > Eledone > Eledone cirrhosa. The sequence goes on from OZ024755.1 coordinate 31,517,170, forward strand.
GGACTTCCTGTATTTGGGAGCAAAGATTGGGAATACGGAAGATGATGTGGTCGAGAGGAAGAGCAAAGCCTGGGCGGCGTGCCACAGCTTGAGACCCGTGTGGAAGTCGGACCTTCGTAAAGACCTGAAAATCCGCCTCTTCATTGCTGTAATGGAGTCTGTGCTGCTGTACGGGTCTGAGACTTGGACACAGACCAAGAAACTCACTCAGATGGTAGATGGGTGCTAGACGAGAATGCTGAGGATGGCTCTGAACATTAATATATATATATATATATATATATATATATATATATAATAAATAAATACAATATCGGAGAAAGCTTTTTAGCGATACTCCGGCCAAATTCCAACTCACTCAACAAACATTAGGAAATAAGTGATTATATTCCTAATTATGCGTTCGGGGTGCTAACTAAAAGTATTGCGTGGAAAATTGGCTGTATTATTTCATATGAGACATATCTTATATATATATATATTAGTGAATTCGGTAAATTTATAGAACACCCTCTCCCGTTCAGTAGGTAGGAAATTATTGATATTTTTTGTGTTTTCAACGAATCTGACCCCAAATCCACCGAAGGCGACTGATTGGGGGGGGGGGGGGTCACTCAACGTTTTCTTTACAATTATTATTTATGTTTGGTTTTAAATGGGATTAAATATCTGTTGAGGAATGTTTCACCTATTCAAATTCGTCACATAACTTACGGCGTCTAAACGTTTGTCTTTCAGAGTTGCTAACCATTAACCTATCATTCCAACAAGCTCAGCTATATACACTAGATACTACTAATGTATAGCCCTTGTGTTGTTGACTCCATAATTATAGTTCTATATGGTTTATAATGTAGGAGCAGTTAATAACATACAAGTCCTGTGCTTTTTAAAGTCGGTTTTGTGGGTAAGTTTTATGAAGAAGAACGTAAAAGGTGATACGATACCTTTGAATATGTGAATTTCAATGATGCCACGCATGGGTCGTTGTTTTTACGTTACTAGGAAACCTAAACGGTGAATAGTGAAAACAAAACAGCAGTTAAAACAGTTCCACTAACACATTGTTGTGAATCTGATAATAATTGAATGTATATGTCTTTTTTTATTTTCTCTGATGAATGTTAAAGTACGTTTAACTTATTGTAAGCTGATACAGTACAAGTTGGGCATATAATCCCTAGAGTATGGGGCGGAGTTAATGAACAGAGTCGCCTTGTTTTCTTTGTTTTTTCCCATATAATATTCGTTATATAAATTGTTTATATGTAAATAAAACTACCTTAAAAAATAATAACTCTATTACAAAAAAGTAATACTTTACATAATAAAAGCAGGCCCCTCGTTGTTGTTGTGGAGACTATCAAGAAAGTCTGGGACACTATAGTCTATAAGAGACGTACATTGTCAAGAATTGGTAGACCTGTCTTTGATGTCACCTACACTCTTGGTCTATTTAGACCTGTCCTTGATGTCACCTACACTCTTGGTCTATTTAGACCTGTCCTTGATGACACCTACACCCTTGGTAGACCTGTCCTTGATGTCACCTACACCCTTGGTAGACCTGTCCTTGATGTCACCTACACCCTTGGTAGACCTGTCCTTGATGTCACCTACACTCTTGGTCTATTTAGACCTGTCCTTGATGACACCTACACCCTTGGTAGACCTGTCCTTGATGTCACCTACACCCTTGGTAGACCTGTCCTTGATGTCACCTACACTCTTGGTAGACCTGTCCTTGATGTCACCTACACCCTTGGTAGACCTGTCCTTGATGTCACCTACACCCTTGGTAGACCTGTCCTTGATGTCACCTACACCCTTGGTAGATCTGTCCTTGATGTCACCTACACCCTTGGTAGATCTGTCCTTGATGTCACCTACACTCTTGGTAGACCTGACCTTGATGTCACCGACACTCTTGGTCTATGTAGACCTGTCCTTGATGTCACCCACACTCGCTTGCTTCAACACATTCAGAACATAAGCTGGCGACATCTGACTTTGAAAGAAACATATGTCGGCCTACCACACATATCTGTCATTGTACGTAAAAGGGGAGTAGGATTTGCTGGCCACTGCCATTGTGTCACCTATGAGGCTGTATCCCCATTAGTGCTTTGGAAACCACAAGCAGTCACTAATAACAGGGGGCACAAGCTCTCCTATCCCGATGTCATCTCCAGAGATTCTGGTATTGAAATCCAGGACTTGGCAGCAGCAATGAACAACAGACCCACGTGGAGATCAATTGTTGAGTCAATTTTGGCTGAGGCCACCGGATGATGGTGATGGTTAATATAGAATCTATTGGAGTTTGTTTATTATTGATATAGTATTTTGGATGTCAAATGTCTTCTTCACCCACATATTTCTGAGGAGGGTGGTGGGGACACTCTTTCCAGCAGGTCCTGTCAGAAGCAACCATTTCCAATTAATCTGGCTGGATACCCAAGCAAAACCAGCCAAGTTCATGAATGTTATCCATTTTGCTTTGGGTTTCCTACAGGCTAGTTTTACCTGTAAAATCTGACCAGTGATTCTTTCCTGAGACATTCTAACCACATGCCTATTGTATCAGAGCTGTCCAGTGATTCTTTCCTGAGACATTCTAACCACATGCCTATTGTATCAGAGCTGTCCAGTGATTCTTTCCTGAGACATTCTAACCACATGCCCATAATATCAGAGCTGTCCAGTGATTCTTTCCTGAGACATTCTAACCACATGCCCATAATATCAGAGCTGTCCAGTGATTCTTTCCTGAGACATTCTAACCACATGCCCATAATATCAGAGCTGTCCAGTGATTCTTTCCTGAGACATTCTAACCACATGCCCATAATATCAGAGCTGTCCAGTGATTCTTTCCTGAGACATTCTAACCACATGCCCATAATATCAGAGCTGTCCAGTGATTCTTTCCTGAGACATTCTAACCACATGCCCATAATATCAGAGCTGTGATCTCTCAATTCGGAGAAGTAGCAGTTCTACCTGGAGCGACTCTCTGATCTCCGAGCTGCGCACTCTATTAAGTAACCTTACTCCAAAGATTCTTTGGAGGAATCCCATTTCAGCCACTTGTATTTGCAATTGTATTCTTTCAGTCATTACCCAAGATTCATGACCATACGTAAGGGTTGGCACAAATACCAAATTGAAGATAGCGAGTTTGGTTTTTACACCTAACTCCCTTCTTCTGATTACTGCACCAACTCCTGCAATTCTTGCACTTAATTCAACCTTTTGCATTCCATCACTCGTGAACATGGCCCCGAGATACTTCAACTTCTCCCCCTGATTCAGTGGAACTCTATTTATTCCCTGCACGGGCTTTCTTAAGAGGATGAGTATCCCAACATTAATTTTCATTCCAGCTGCGCAGCACTCGACATCAAACCTATCAAGTGCATGTTGGAGATCACCTTCTCACGAGATAACACCATATTGTCAAGTGTATTTTGGAGTTCCCCTTCTTATCAGGTAACACCATATCGTCAAGTGCATGTTTGAGATCACCTTCTCACGAGATAAGTAACACCATATCATCATCATCAGGTTTAGCGTCCGTGTTCCACGCTTGCATGGGTTTGGACGGGGGTTTTCCCACTTGAGGCAAGAGTGGTTGTCTTGCTCGCATAGGACTGTCTGGCGGGTTTTCTACAGTTGGATGCCCTTCCTAACACCAACCACATTTACAGTGTGGGTCTGGGAGGTTTTTACCGTGTTGCCTACACGGCCACATTTACAGCGTGGACTGTGTGTTTTTTTGTCGTGACACCTACACGATCTCATTTGTTTCGGCCTGGATGTTGTGGCACCAACATATCGTTTGTAAATTCCAGCCGACTGATCGTACAATTGCCAGTCATATCACTTCCAACCTGATTGCACATGTCAATCCTGTTTCTAAAAAGAATGAACAGGAGAGGTGACAGTACGCACCCTTGGCTGAGTCTGATTCCCACATTAAATGGTTTCAATTTAGCACCATTTATCTGACACAAATACTTGGGCATTCATATAGAAATGTGTGACCCCATCATCATCGTTTAACGTCCATCTTCTACGCTAGCATGGGTTAGACGGTTTTGTACCATTTGATGCAGGATTGGTCGGAAGACTGTGTCTCGCTCATATGGAAGTGTCACTGGTAGGTTTTCTATGGCTGGATGCCCTTCCCAACACCAACCACTTATACAGTGTGGACTGGGAGCCTTTTTGTTGTGTCACCGACTCAGTGGATGCAAATGGGAGGATGGAGTAGGGTGTATATTGGTTTAAGAGGTGGCTACTGACTGTAGGTTTGTATGCGTTGGCAGTCAGGTCTCCTGTACAACTGCATGGCACCAAATATCTTAGAGAGGTGTAAGTGGGCAAGGTCAGTTTTTATCACCTCATCCCAGGTTTTTCTTGGTCTACCCACTCTGTAGCTTCCATCAATTTTCATTGCTCTGCACTTTTTTATACAGCTGTCATCCTTCATATGCATCACATGGCCATACCAACGCAATCTCCTCTTCAAAACACATTTGATACTTCTTCTGCTTAGTCTCTCTCTCAAGTCGTTTATGCTTCAGTGTTCGCGCACATTACTATTACACATCCATCGGAGCATGCAAGCTTAATTTCTTTCTAATCTACGCAAGTCTTCAGCACACAACGCCCAGATCTCACTACCATGTAATATCGCCATTCGTATACAAGCATCATACAATCTGCCTTTCACTTTTAGAGAAAAACCCCTTGTGGCCAACAGCGGTATTAGCTCTCTGAACTTTTTCCATCCCGTTCTAACTCTGGCTACTACACTTTCAGAACACCCTCTTCCACTGCTGATTTTGTCACCCAGGTAACAGAAAGTGTCCACTATTTCTATAGAACCATCTGGGCAGTTGAAAGAGATAGCATCCAGTGGGTCCTTGCTACTTATTGCACCTGAGCATCGGCCACATATAAAATCTGCATTTTTAGATAGCTTACCTGTGATCCCACAACATCTTTTATGTACCCATAGTTTGCATTTGGGGCATAGAATGGAATTTCTACCTACTCCTTACATACTAGAACTTTAGTCTTAGACAAGTTAACTTTAAGGCCTTTTAATTCTAGGCCATGCTTCCATGATTGGAACTTCTTTAGTTCAGCTATGAGAGTTAGATCATCTGCATATAGAAGTTCCCATGGGCAGCCAGTCTTAAACCCTTCTGTTGTAGCCTTAAGGGCAATAATAAGCAGGAGGGCCTGACAATTATAATAGGGAAGAAAAGAAAAAGGGGAGATAATAAGGAAGGAAAAAAGGGGGAATAATAAGAAAGGGTGAAGAACACCCAATTACTCCATTACAAACCTGCGTCTGATGGCAATGATATGAATATTTCAACTTAACTGGACACAATCTCTTTAATACCAAAATACATCAAGACAGAAACAGATCCCATAAAATTCCAAAGTTCCCTGGACAAATCTCTCCAAGAAATTCTGGACACAGATATGTCTCTGACAACAACTGTTTACAAGAGTGGGTCATGGTGCCCAAAACATGTTTAGGTTGTGAACCCATAATCTGAAAGACTTTGTCAGGTGGTGTTATTACGATAGACATGGCCTGGGCCAACACTTGCCGAAATCTATAGTTATATTATATATCATCATTTTCATCATTTCATTTTACGTCCGCTTTTCCCTGCTTGCAAGGGTGGGACGGGAACTGATTCTGGCTTGATTTCTACAGCTGGATGCCCTTCTTAACACCAACCTCATTTACAGTGAGTGCTGGGTGCTTTTTTTCCGTGGCACTTTCACGACCACTTTGCAGTGGAATGATAGGGACCCCAGTCCCTATCATCTCATTTCTACAGCTGAGTAAACTGGAGCAATGTGAAATAAAGTGTCTTGCTCAAGGAAACAACATATTGCCCGGTCTGAGAATTGAACTCACAACCTTTCGATTGCAAGGCCAATGCTCTAACCACTAAGCCATGTGCCTCCATATATATATAATAGTAAAATATATAATCATTGTAAAATGATGAATAGATGGATGTGAGAATGAGTACTCATTACCGAAGTAGAGTTTAAATATTTTTTATTATTTCTAAGGGGTCTGTCTTGTCACTCTGGAGTTTCACCTGTGTCCTGTGAGTACACAGGTGAAACTTCAGAGTAACAGGTCTCACGCCACTTAGCCATAATAAAGTTTATATTGAGTGGGAAATTTCAGCGGGTTAGCACAAACTCAATTTGTCTAGTTCTATATACTTATATTCTCCATTGTAACCGATGTACTTCTCATCATAAGTTGAATATCGTATATTTTGTAATATTAATTCAATGTCGCTCTCTTTTGGATGTAACATGACAGGGTTAGCTGTCAAGAACTGTAGTCACTATCACACCTTTCCAATAGAACAACGGCCTCTCTTTTGGATGTAACATGACACGGTTAGCTGTCAAGAACTGTAGTCACTATCACACCTTTCCAATAGAACGGCCTCTCTTTTGGATGCAACATGACATGGTTAGCTGTCAAGAACTGTAGTCACTATCACATCTTTCCAATAGAACAATGGCCCTTGTTGATGACTCTTTTGGTCCTGGCCGTGAATGTTTTTTCTGGATGATTCTAGAATTAACACATAGCTTCTGCACACTGGCTGCAGCGAAGAAACCAACAATTATCATCCAGAGTGATTTATATAGCGCTCCCTGACTAAATGTGTGCGCTCTGAATCACTAACCTACACTTCAGAAAGGCAGGTTTCGTGAAATCATTGAGCAAGTGGGAAATTTCATTGGGCTAGCACAAACTCAATTTGTCTAGTTTAAGATATATATATATATATAGATATATATATTAGGCCTAGACATGATTGTGTGGTTAAGAGGGTGGCTTTGCAATCCCATGGTTTCAGGTTTAGTGAACAGAAAACAAAGAAGATAGAAATAAAAAGAAATGAATACAAAGTCATATGAAAAATACAAAACAAAATCTTATTTGACATTCTTTGGCAGCAATTGCCGGGGCCATGCTGGAGCAAAGCATGATGATTCGGTATAGAAAATAATAATGTAAAAAAAAAGTTTCTAATTTAGGCACAAGGCCTGCCTGAAATTTGGAGGAGGAGAGTGAGTCAAATTGACCTCCAGTATATAACTGGTATTTTATTTTAAAGATCTCTACTTCCACCCAAGAAGGATGAAAGGGAAAGTTCACTTCAGCAAGATTTGAATACAAATGTAGAGAAGTAATACTAAATGTAGAGAACTGTAACTAAATGCTGCAAATCCTTTTATCCATTGTGCTACCACTTCTCCCCCCTACCAATATTAATAATAATAATAATAACAATTATATATCCTCTCGTTTATTCACAACTATTTTATTCTGATAATTCAAAAAATTTACTCTCAAATAACCCCCCTCCCCCTTATTAAATTCTGATTATCTATTTCTGGTAGCATTCCTGCAACAATTGATTTCCTTTAGACGTTAAAAAACATACATGAAAAAAAAAAGGTGCATGTGTTTTTATTGGCAGCATGAGCCCCCCAAAGTATAACAGCGTTTCAACATGTTTTCAGATAAATCTTGCAAACCAAATTCAAAAACGAAAAAAATATATATATATTACTAGGAATCCCATATATGATGAAAAGAATGGGTTGCAGTCCCAATATGGAAACTAAACAACTAATTCTTTTTTAAAAAGATCAACAGGGACAACCTGGAAAAATTCTGGTTTCCCAGCCCCCTGCATATTCAAACTCCCCCACTTATTTCCACCCACCTATTATTTGGGACCCAAGAGCACTTTGAAATTTACATCTCCCATATGCTACATGATAATGATAATTGTTTCTACTTTTGGCACAGGGCCAGCAATTTCCCCAGTGCATTACTGGTACTTTATTTTATCGACCCCGTAAGGATGAAAGGCAAAGTCAACCTCGGCGGGATTTGAACTCAGATCGTAAAGGGACGTAATTATACTGGAAAGCATATGCTACATAATAATGATAATTGTTTCTACTTTTGGCACAAGGCCAGCAATTTCCCCAGTGCATTACTGGTACTTTATTTTATCGACCCCGTAATGATGAAAGGCAAAGTTAACCTCGGCGGGATTTGAACTCAGAATGGCAAGGGCCGTAACTCTATGCGTCAAAGCATGGTGTCCGACTCTCTACCGATACTGCCAATCCACCGCCATTACATAATAATGATAACAATAATAAAAGTTCTTATAAAAATCTTCATGTAGTGTAATGACATGTGATGTCATCAACACTAATCAAATGTTTAAATGGCTTCCTCTGTCTACAATATTTTCTCTTCATTTTTCTTACTCCTTTTTCAATTTTCATATTAAAATTTGGTTTCAAAGAGACAAATTGTTAATATTCCTAAAAAATATGACTTATTTTTGCAGGGCAGGGAGACAACAACAAAAAGAAATTCACAAAAGCATACACAGAAAGGAAGATCATCAGTTCAGTTAAGAAAGTATATTCTATGTAACACACATATATGTATAAAAAGTGCAGAGTGATCAAAATTGATGGAAGTTACGTAGTAGGTAGACCAAGAAAAACCTGGAATGAGGTGATAAAAACTGACCTTGCTCACTTACACCTCTCTAAGACAATGTCACTGGATCAAGATCTTTGGCGCTATGCAGTAATACAGAAGAACTTAAACCTAGTCAGTAGGCACCTCTTAACCCAATACACACCCTACCCCCTACTCCATCCGTCCACTGGTCATGTAGGTGACATGGTAAAAAGGCTCCCAGTCCACACTGTAAATGTGGTTGGTGTTATGAAGGGTATCCAGCTGTAGAAAACCTGCCAGAGTCACTTCTGTATGAGCAAGTCACAGTCTCGCGACCAATCTTGCCTCAAGTGGGACAAAACCGTCCAACCCATGCTAGTGTGGAAGATGGACGTTAAACGATGATGATGATGATACACACACATATATATATGCATTATATATATATATGAGGGTCGGCTAAAAAGTTCATAGTCTAACTATGAAGACATGATGCTAGAGCTGTGAAATCTTGCATACATTAATTTCAACTCTTATTAATAACTGTATTGTTTCTTTCCAGGTAAACTGATATCCGACTGTTCAAAGAAGACCTTTAAAGTAACTAGTAGTGACTCCTCTTGAAGATGGACCAAATTTGGCACTTTAGTGTTATTAAGTACCAGCAGAAAAAGGGTTTAGCAAGGATATTCATGCTGACACGGTTGCTACATTAGAAGATGAAGCTCTGGCTTTATCAACAGTTCAAATATTTCATATTTCTAAAAAAATACGATATGTTTATAGATAAACATTTAGTAGCCGTAACTATGCAAAAAACACCTGGAGCTAACACCCTCTGGTGGTGTCCAACAGAAGCAAGGGGGACAATCGCCGATGCATTTCAAACTTAACTGGTTCTCATCAGAACAATCCCTCCTAGTCTTGCGAGTGCTCAACTTCTATTATAAGTTGAGCCAACTCATGCAGCTTCATATGCAAATGAGATTAATCATATCATTTACATAGACAAGAAAACCATATATTCTCACCTGTTTTCAAGTCCAGCAGTCGCAGGTGCGGGAGGGATTGTCCTGATGAGAACCAGTTAAGTTCGAAATGCATCAACGATTGTCCCCCTTGCTTCTGCCGGACACCACCAGAGGGCGATAGCCTCAGTGTTTTGCATAGCTACGGCTTTCTAAATGTTTAGCTATAAACATATCTTATTTCTTTAGAAATACGAAATTCTAATACACATCTGTATACAGCTATGCCTGAAGCTAAATCCTAATTCTATTATATATATATCATCATTCTATTATATATATATCATCATCATCATCATTTTTACGTCCGTTCTTCCACGCTAGCATGGGTTAGACGGGTTGTCCTGTTGTGGGCAGTGTCCAGTCGGCTGACCTTGTCTTGTTCATACGGGAACTGATTCTGGCTTGATTTCTACAGCTGGATGCCCTTCCTAACACCAACCTCATTTACAGTGAGTGCTGGGTGCTTTTTTGCCGTGGTGCCTACACGTCCACTTTACAGTGAGTGTTGGGTGCTTTTTTGCCGTGGTGCCTACACGTCCACTTTACAGTGAGTGCTGGGTGCTTTTTTGCCGTGGTGCCTACACGTCCACTTTACAGTGAGTGCTGGGTGCTTTTTTGCCGTGGTGCCTACACGTCCACTTTACAGTGAGTGCTGGGTGCTTTTTTCCGTGGTGCCTACACGTCCACTTTACAGTGTGGGCTGGGTGCTTTTTTGCCGTGGCGCCTCCACGACCACTCATTTCTACAGCTGAGTAAACTGGATCAATGTGAAATAAAGTGTCTTGCTCAAGGAAACAACACATCACCCGGTCCGAGAATTGAACTCACGATCTTTCGATTGCAAGCCCAATGCTCTAACCACTAAGCCATATATATATACACACACACATATATATATATATATATATGTGTGTGCGTGTTTTGTTTATTGTTGTGACTAGAAATTCTAGTGAAGGTATATTATTGTTTTAATGCCATGTTCACAGCTAACGTACGAGAGAGAGCCCATGACAGTCTTTATATTTATCATGGGATTCTTTAAGAATATGAGAATGTTTTAAAGTCAGCTGCCTTTCTTGGTGCCAACTGTGAGTCATTTCTTGTGACATGCTGGGATACAGTATATATATATATATATATATATATACACATGTAACATGTACAGTATATATATATATATATATATATACATGTCATGTACAGTGTATATATATATATATATATGTGTGTGTGTGAAGGTATTAAAAACAGATGGTTAGACTTCCTCCTCCTCCTCTACACATGGTTAGACTCTCCCCGCCTCCAGATGGTTAGACTGCCCCCCCCCCCCCACCCACCCCTGTTTAATTAAAGCTAAAACTCTTATCTTATCTCATTTACACTTCAAAATAAAACTTGAAAAGGAAGAAACATATCCCAAATATGTCACCTGTATTTTGTAGCTGTTTTCAGTGGTTGGTGGAGATTGTCAACAGTTGTACACTACCACTACTACCTACACTGCCACTACTACCTACACTGCCACTACTACCTACACTACCACCACTGCCACTACTACCTACACTGCCACTACTACCTACACTGCCACTACTACCTACACTACCACTACTACCTACACTGCCACTACTACCTACACTGCCACTACTACCTACACTGCCACTACTACCTACACTACCACTACTACCAACACTGCCACTACTACCAACACTGCCACTACTACCTACACTGCCACTACTACCTACACTACCACTACTACCTACACTGCCACTACTACCTACACTACCACTACTACCAACACTGCCACTACTACCTACACTGCCACTACTACCTACACTACCACCACTGCCACTACTACCTACACTGCCACTACTACCTACACTGCCACTACTACCTACACTGCCACTACTACCTACACTACCACCACTGCCACTACTACCTACACTGCCACTACTACCTACACTGCCACTACTACCTACACTACCACTACTACCTACACTGCCACTACTACCTACACTGCCACTACTACCTACACTGCCACTACTACCTACACTACCACTACTACCTACACTGCCACTACTACCTACACTGCCACTACTACCTACACTGCCACTACTACCTACACTACCACTACTACCAACACTGCCACTACTACCTACACTGCCACTACTACCTACACTACCACCACTGCCACTACTACCTACACTGCCACTACTACCTACACTGCCACTACTACCTACACTGCCACTACTACCTACACTACCACCACTGCCACTACTACCTACACTGCCACTACTACCTACACTGCCACTACTACCTACACTACCACTACTACCTACACTGCCACTACTACCTACACTGCCACTACTACCTACACTGCCACTACTACCTACACTACCACTACTACCTACACTGCCACTACTACCTACACTGCCACTACTACCTACACTGCCACTACTACCTACACTACCACTACTACCAACACTGCCACTACTACCTACACTGCCACTACTACCTACACTACCACTACTACCTACACTGCCACTACTACCTACACTGCCACTACTACCTACACTGCCACTACTACCTACACTGCCACTACTACCTACACTGCCACTACTACCAACACTGCCACTACTACCTACACTGCCACTACTACCTACACTGCCACTACTACCTACACTGCCACTACTACCTACACTGCCACTACTACCTACACTACCACTACTACCTACACTGCCACTACTACCTACACTGCCACTACTACCTACACTGCCACTACTACCAACACTGCCACTACTACCTACACTGCCACTACTACCTACACTACCACTACTACCTACACTGCCACTACTACCTACACTGCCACTACTACCTACACTGCCACTACTACCAACACTGCCACTACTACCTACACTGCCACTACTACCTACACTGCCACTACTACCTACACTGCCACTACTACCTACACTGCCACTACTACCAACACTGCCACTACTACCTACACTGCCACTACTACCTACACTACCACTACTACCTACACTACCTACACTGCCACTACTACCAACACTGCCACTACTACCTACACTGCCACTACTACCTACACTACCACTACTACCTACACTGCCACTACTACCTACACTACCACTACTACCAACACTGCCACTACTACCTACACTACCTACACTGCCACTACTACCAACACTGCCACTACTACCTACACTGCCACTACTACCTACACTACCACTACTACCTACACTGCCACTACTACCTACACTACCACTACTACCAACACTGCCACTACTACCTACACTACCACTACTACCAACACTGCCTACACTACCACCAACACTACCAATAATACTAATACAACCTACACTAACCAACACTGTCACTACTACCACTACCACCAACACCGCCACTACTACCACTACCACCAACACTGCCAATACTACCAATAATACTAATACTACCTACACTACCAATTCACCACTCTTACAATAGCAATAGTTTCTGTTTTAGGCACAATTTAGCTGGAAGAAGGAGGAGTAGAATCAACCAAACCAACCCTAATAGTTCACTGGTACTTTATTTTATCAACTCTATAAAGATGAAAGGATCAATAAATAATAATATAATTGTATCTATTTTGGCACAAGGCCAGCAATTTAAAGGGAAGGAGGCAAGTCGACCAACCCTTTAGCATTTGCATTTCTCTAGATATACTATTGTATTCTTGTTGTAAAGGCTTTATCTATATATTACTCTAGATATACTATTGTATTCTTGTTGTAAAGACTTTATCTATATATTACTCTAGATATACTATTGTATTCTTGTGGTAAAGACTTTATCTATATATTACTCTAGATATACTATTGTATTCTTGTTGTAAAGGCTTTATCTATATATTACTCTAGATATACTATTGTATTCTTGTTGTAAAGGCTTTATCTATATATTACTCTAGATATACTATTGTATTCTTGTGGTAAAGGCTTTATCTATATATTACTCTAGATATACTATTGTATTCTTGTGGTAAAGGCTTTATCTATATATTACTCTAGATATACTATTGTATTCTTGTGGTAAAGGCTTTATCTATATATTACTCTAGATATACTATTGTATTCTTGTGGTAAAGGCTTTATCTATATATTACTCTAGATGTACTATTGTATTCTTGTGGTAAAGGCTTTATCTATATATTATTCTAGATATACTATTGTATTCTTGTGGTAAAGGCTTTATCTATATATTACTCTAGATATACTATTGTATTCTTGTGGTAAAGGCTTTATCTATATATTACTCTAGATATACTATTGTATTCTTGTGGTAAAGGCTTTATCTATATATTACTCTAGATATACTATTGTAAAGGCTTTATCTATCTATCTATGTATATATTACTCTAGATAGTGGCTGGTTACGGCTGGTTTGAAGAGAAAGCGGCGAGAGAATTCTGGCCGGATACGGCCGGTTTAAATCAACCCCAGTACTTAACTGGTACTTTATTTCATCAACCCAAGAAGGATTGAAAGCAAAGTTGACCTCGGTGGGATTTGAACTTGTGATATAAAGAACCAGAACAAAAACTGCATTTTATCCAACATCCCTTAATAATAATAATTGTTTCTACTTTTGGCACAAGGCCAGCAATTACCCAAGTGCATTACTGGTACTTTATTTTATTGACCCCATAAGGATGAAAGGCAAAGCTAACCTTGGCGGGATTTGAACTCAGAATGCAAAGGGTCATAACTCTATGCTGCAAAGCATGGTGTCTGACCCTCTATAGATACTGCCAATCCACTGCCCAATAATAATAATAATAATCATCTTAATTGTTGCTACATTTGTTTTGTTGTATTCAGTTGAAGATGTCCCTGAGAGGCTTTCGTAAGGATAAACGGTCCTGAGGGAATGATGATGTTGTTGGAGGTGTTTACTTTGAGGTTTTTAGAGCCACTCGGTGTAACAGTTGATGCTGAAATTGTGTTGATTTTGGCAGAAGTAGCTGATTGAGATGGTGCCATGATGCTGGGAAATGTCTGAGACTGCAGCGTTGAAGGAATTCCTGTACTTTGTAGTTGCACAGTCTGCATTCTCACCTAAAATACATTAAAAAAATAATTCATTATCATAATTATTGTTGCAATTTCATAGCACTAATCACATCTTAACCTTTTAATAACCAAATTTCTAATGAAATACATTCTATTTCAATTAATTAATAAATGAGGGATTTACTAAAGTTATTATTTCAATACTAAGATAGTAACTTAACATACAGTTCTTACATACAATTCTGTTGAAAGATTTTAATTTAAACAGGAACCTTTTGAAATGGATGGTTTTGTTTGGTAGAACCAGAGCTTGTTTTGGTCAGGTTGATATTGAAAAAATTAATCTCATAAAATCACTTGGTGGGTCATATTTAGCAACTGCCAGCTACTCAGCATGTAAAAACTAGTTAAACAGGGGAGAAGGGGAGACCCAGGAAGGACCTCAAACACACAGGAATTACAGTTAGACAGGGGAGAAGGCCAGACCCAGGAGGACCTCAAAGACACAAGAATTACAGTTAGACAATATGAAGAAAACTGCACTGGCAGAAGGTATGTGTTAAAACTGCTGAAGACTTAAGACAAAAACCCGTCACATAATAGCTATAATTAAACATCTATCTGAAATATAGCTGTGTCTAGCTAGAAACTAGTGTGGTAAACCTTACACAATTACAGGAACTAAACATATATACACTAGATTCTAGATGATTCTCCATAAGGTCATATTAAACAAATTTTATTATCTTTTGCCTGCAGTATATCACAAAATCATATTTTCATCTGAAAAAATTGTTCCCATAGCAACAACAAATGCATACATTACATCTTGGATTGCATAAGGGAACCACTGAAATAACTATAATAAATAAACGATTTATGTAATATCAGCATCTTTTTTCATGTTATTCTTATACTGAATCTCCATCGTAACTACACACTTCAGATGTAGAGAGCTTTCTCCTGTTTGCTCCTGTTTTTTACCAAAACAACTTTTACTGAACATCATCATCATCATCATCATCATCACCGTTTTACGTCCGTTCTTCCACGCTAGCATGGGTTAGACGGGTTGTCCTGTTGTGGGCAGTGTCTGGTCGGCTGACCATGCCTTGCTCATACAGGAACTGATCTGGCTTGATTTCTACAGCTGGATGCCCTTCCTAACACCAACCTCATTTACAGTGAGTGCTGGGTGCTTTTTCGTGGCGCCTACACGTCCACTTTACAGTGTGGGCTGGGTGCTTTTTTGCCGTGGCACCTCCACGACCACCTTGCGGTGGGGGGGGGGGGGGGGGGCATATTGTTTATATGCTTCAGCATGTACCCATGGGAGGTCGGGTACCCTGTATTACTGCGTGACGCCAGAAGTCACGGTCGTGTGTCATTGACTTTGAGAGGTGTAGTTGGGTAAGGTCGGCTTTTATCACCTCATCCCAAGTCATCTTGGGTCTCCCCACTCCGCGGTTTCCATCAACTTCTAGTGCTCTGCACCTTTTTATGCAGCTGTCATCCTTCATACGCATCACATGTCCATACCAGCGTAACCGCCTCTCCTGCACGCAGCATTTGATTCCTCTTATGCTCAGTCTCTCTCTCAATTCATTTATGCTTTGTCGTTCACGTATATTACTGTTACACATCCATCGGAGCATGCAGGCTTCGTTTCTCTCTAATCTACGTAAGTCTTCCACCTTCAGCGCCCAGGTCTCACTACCATGCAACATCGCTGTTCGGATACACGCATCATACAGTCTGCCTTTCATTCTGAGGGAGAAGCCTTTTGCAGCTAGCAGTGGTAGTAGTTCCCTAAACTTCTTCCATCCCGTTCTTACCCTAGTTATTGTACTTTCTGAGCACCCACCTCCGTTGCTAATTCGGTCACCTAGGTAGCAGAAGCTGTCTACTGTTTCTACAGGGCCCTCCCAGAGATTGGTGGTACTTGTTTCCTGTGGCTGTTTGCTTGCTGTTTCAGCACAGCTGCTGCATGTGAATCCTACATTCTTAATTAAGCTTCCTGAGATCCCGCTACATCTCTTGTGTACCCATTGTTTGCATTTGGGGCAAAGAATGGAGTTCCTACCTACACCTTTCCTACATACTGAGCAAGGCCATTTCCCTGAGGGGATCTGGGTTCTGTTTTCTCGTCTACTTATAAGGACCTTAGTCTTTGTCATGTTGACTTTGAGGCCCTTTCTCTCTAGTCCCTGCTTCCAGGTTTGGAATTTATTCTCTAGTTCTACCATAGATTCAGCTATGAGTGCGAGGTCATCAGCATACAGGAGTTCCCATGGGCATCCGGTCTTAAACTCCTCCGTTATTGCCTGCAGGACTATGATGAACAGGAGAGGGCTAAGAACAGAGCCCTGGTGGACCCCAACCTGTACGCTAAATTCCTCGCTATACTCATTGCCAATCCTAACTTTGCTGACTGCTCCCCTATACATGGCTTGTACCGCTTTCACAAGCCATTCATCTACTCCTAGTTTTCTAAGAGCCCACCAGATTACTGCACGTGGAACTCTGTCAAAGGCTTTCTCAAGGTCGACAAATGCCAAGTAGAGTGGCTTACTTTTAGCTAGGTACTTTTCCTGTAATTGCCTCACAAGGAAGAGCGCATCAGTGGTGCCTTTCCCTGGAACAAACCCAAATTGCATCTCGTCTATATTCACCCGGTCCCTAATCAGCTGTGCTATAACTCTTTCTGTTACTTTCATGACCTGGTCCATCAACTTTATACCTCTATAGTTTCCTCTATCTAGTGCATCGCCTTTACCTTTGTAGCAGTTGACAATGATGCTACTGCACCAATCTTTTGGTATGGCCCCCTCTAGTATTACCTGGTTAACGATACGTGTGGTTATAGTGTGACCTACAGACCCAGATGCCTTCAGCATCTCGGCAGCTATACCCGATGGACCGGTTGCCTTCCCTATCTTCATATCTCTGATTGCCTTACTTACTACGCTGCCGCTGACTTGTACTGCTGGTCCCTCTATAGGGTCTACGTGGGGTAGGGTCTCTTCTTCCCATGCATTCTCCTCATTTAGTAATCTATCATAATGACTCTTCCATGCATCTTTCTTCTCAGCACTTGTGAGGGCAAGCTCACCTTTATCATTCCGGATACACTTCTCTCCAATGACATCACAACTATCTCTGACACACTGCCTCGCAATCTTGAATACCTCCTGTTTCTGGTCCTCACGTTGTAAAACATGCTTGAATTTTCTATCCTCTGCTTCCCTCCTAGCTAAGTATACTTGTCGCCTAGCTTCCCTCTTGGTCTCTATATAATGTACCCTGCTCCCCCCGTTCTTCCATTCTTTCCATGCCTGTCTCTTGGCCTTGACTGCTTCATCTACCTTATTGTTCCACCACCAAGTCACTCTCCTCCTGCTTGAGGTCTTACTCCAGCCACAAACCTCATCCGTCGCCTCTAGTAAGTTATTTTTTAGGAACTCCCAGTTCTCTTCTACGTTAAATGTCTCTATCTGTTCTTCTTTACTGTCGTAGGCGTTGAGTAAAATATCTTTAAATCTGTTACTGGTTGAGGGGACTTTCAGCTTCCAGATCTTTCTTCTCCAGGTTGGCCTCTGTTTCAGGGCTCGTCTAGTTCTGACCGTGAGGTCGCTGACAACTAAGCTATGTTGGGATGTACATTCCTCACTAGGGAAGGCTTTTGTGTTTACGACCGTCCATCTGTCACGTCCTCTGATGAGGATAAAATCTAACTGACTAGAGTGCTCCCCTGATCTATAGGTGATCAGGTGGTTGTCGGGTTTTTTAAAGTTTGTGTTACATATCGACATGTCATTGGCGTCGCAGAATTCTAGAAGTCTGAATCCTTCCTCATTCCTTGTGCCAACTCCATGGCCTCCATGTACTCTATTGAAGCCGTCGCAGTGTTTACCTACGTGTCCGTTAAAATCTCCTGCAATGATTAGGAAGTCCTTGTCGTCTGTTAGAGCAGTAGTGTGTATTAGGGACTCGTAAAACCTATCCTTAAGTTCGTCTGGCAGCCCTGATTGGGGTGCGTAAGCTGATATTATTGTGGTAATTGTCTTATTCAGGACTAGTCTGAGTTTAATGATTCTTGCATTTACCCTGTACACTGAGATTACTTTATCTACCCACTTGTCAGCTAATAGTATACCTACACCACCCATCCCATCGTCATTTCCCACCCAGAAAAATTTGTAGCACTGGCTTTTTCCTACAAGGACTCTAGCAGACCCTCCTCTCCATCTAGTCTCTTGCACACAGCATACATCAACTTCCTTTCGCTCTAGCATTTCTACGATTTCTCCTGCTCTTCCTTTCATTGAGCCTACATTGATGGTACCAACTCGGAGTTTTGGGCATTTGTCGACACTCGTAGGGGAGGGTCTCTGGGTTGGCGCTTCACGTGGGTGCTTGGTAGCTCGCAGATTCATATTTCATCTATTGATTCAGAGTTGCTCGTGTATTCCCAGCTCATCCATCCCTAACGGTGGGAAAATTGAGGGCTAGAAGGACAGTGGTGGTGGGGTAATGGCAGGGTGTGTTGGGATGCGAGGAGAGAGTTAGTTAGGCAGGTAGTAGCAGCAGCAGCAGTGGAAATGGCATGCTAGGTTTGATTGGTCGAATAGACTATGGTGGTGTGTGGGGGTGGGGGGGGGAGGGAAATTGTGAGGTAGGAACTGAGGGTCGCATGGTAAATATCCAAGTTAATACTACATCAGTAAAATTAACAATAATAACGTCATGAAAAAAGCTACTAAGAGAAACCCTCGAAAATTTATCGCTAATACAGCAGGGAAAATTTAACGCTAATACAGCAGGGAACATCATAATATTAACGACATGAAAAAGCTACTAAGAGAAACCCTCGAAAATTTATCGCTAATACAGCAGGGAAAATTTAACGCTAATACAGCAGGGAACATCATAATATTAACGACATGAAAAAGCTACTAAGAGAAACCCTCGAAAATTTATCGCTAATACAGCAGGGAAAATTTAACGCTAATACAGCAGGGAACATCATAATATTAACGACATGAAAAAGCTACTAAGAGAAACCCTCGAAAATTTATCGCTAATACAGCAGGGAAAATTTAACGCTAATACAGCAGGGAACATCATAATATTAACGACATGAAAAAGCTACTAAGAGAAACCCTCGAAAATTTATCGCTAATACAGCAGGGAAAATTTAACGCTAATACAGCAGGGAACATCATAATATTAACGACATGAAAAAGCTACTAAGAGAAACCCTCGAAAATTTATCGCTAATACAGCAGGGAAAATTTAACGCTAATACAGCAGGGAACATCATAATATTAACGACAATATGTAGGCTAAAATACCTTCGTAGATTAGGTGGATGGCTGGCTGGGAAAATTTGAATCAGCTCTACTGGTACATTTTAGCAGAGAAGAATGGCAAAGTGTCTTATCTCTTCAATATTTTCAGATTGAATGAATTAGGTTAAAGACAGGGTAGTAAGCCTTAAAGAAGTGCATAGAGGGGGGGGGGGGGGGGGTAGGAACTGAGGGTCGCATGGTAAATAACTGAGAGAGATACAATAGGATTAGAATACCGCATGGTAAATATCCAAGTTAATAAGTTAATACTACATCAGTAAAATTAACAATAATAACGTCATGAAAAAAGCTACTAAGAGAAACCCTCGAAAATTTATCGCTAATACAGCAGGGAAAATTTAACGCTAATACAGCAGGGAACATCATAATATTAACGACATGAAAAAGCTACTAAGAGAAACCCTCGAAAATTTATCGCTAATACAGCAGGGAAAATTTAACGCACACATATATATATATATATATATAGAGAGAGAGAGAGAAAGGGCAAATATATATATATATATATAGCGGGTGGTATAGAAGTGGTGGATAGCTTCCAGTACCTAGGAGATCAGATTAGCATGGCAGGGGGGTGTTCCGAGGCCATAGTATCTAGACTAAGGACGGGTTGGAAGAAGTTTAGGGAGCTGCTTCCTCTGCTGATGAAGAAGGGTTTCTCCCTGCATACGAAAGGCCGGTTATATGATGCCTGTGTGAGGAGCGCGATGCTGCATGGTAGTGAGACATGGGCAGCAGCTGCAGAGGATATGCGACGGCTGGAGAGAAATGAGGTAAGCATGCTCCGTTGGATGTGCAGTGTCAATGTGCGTGAACAAACCAGCATGAATGTGTTGAGAGAGTAACTGTGAACGGGAGAGGAGACTGAGGTGGTACGGATATGTGATGTGCATGGAGGATGACCGATGGGTGAAGTGCCAGGAAATACCAGTTGAAGGAAGACGTGGTAGAGGTAGACCACGAAAAACATGGGCGGAGGTGGTGAGAGCAGACCTCAGATCGCTGAAGCTCACGGTGGAGATGACGAAGGACCGTGACAAGTGGAGAGATGCTGTGCTGAATAAGACCCGTCCCACCCTTGCAAGCAGGGAAGAACGGACGTAAAATGATGATGATGATGATGATACATATCTACACACACATATGGAGAGAGAAAGAAAGACAGAAATTGGCGCTAGAAATTCAAGACTAAGCAATATTGTGATGATAATGGTGGTGGTGGTAGTGATTATAATGATGATAATAATAATGTTACTGACTTGTGATTGTCCAGAAGAGGCAGCATAAGTTTGAATTTGTTGCGGTGATTGCATATATTGAAGCTGTAACTGGTGACTGGATGATAAAATGGGATTTCTGCTGAGTAACTGAAAGTAGAATAGAAATCAACAACATTATTATATTGATATGAGGTTAACTTTGCCTTTCATCCTTACGGGGTCGATAAAATAAAGTACCAGTAATACACTGAGATAATTGCTGGCCTTGTGCCAAAAGTAGAAACAATTATTATATTGATATATATATATATTTATTTTGCAAAAACAATATGGTGTAGGACAGAACAAAGGAGAGACACAAAATAACAAATTAGTCACTGAGGGGGTCACAGAATGTGTGATGAAAGAACTTGGACAATAAACAAATAAATAACCATGTGGTTATTAAGCTAACCAACTGGAAGTTTATAATAAATTGAAGTGAAAACCAACAGGTGCATGTGTTTTTATTGGCAACATGACCCTCCCAAAGTATAACAATATATTTATATATATAATACAAGGACGATTTGTTAAGCCTTCATTACGTTTATTGATTGGTGATGCGTGTTTCGCTATTGATCAGCTCAAGGTTTGATCTGTAACGATCTGGCCCGGCTCTGGAATCAAAAGCTCATTCGACCTCTGTTGTAGTAAGAGTCGAGCCAGATTGATAGATAGAACCTTGAGCTGTTCAATAACGAAACACGCGTCACCAATCAATAAACGTAATGAAGGCTTAACAAATCGTCCTTGTTTTATTATATTACACTCTGTTTAGCACTACACCTCGCCCCTGATGTCAACCTAAACATTGAGAGCTCACCTGGGTGAACCTAAACAAGAGCTCACCTGGGTGAACCTACAGTAACTTCACGTTACACTCCTTGGATATGGATATATATATATATATATATATATATATATATATATATATATAGAGAGAGAGAGAGAGAGAGAGAGAGAGAGAGAGAGAGAGAGAGAGATGGATGGAGTAGGGAGTAATTCTATTGTACACGATCGGTGTAATGGGAAAGCAGGCAGACTAACAGAAAAAGGTAAACTTTGTATATGGCAGATACACAATGGATATCTAGTAGTCAGAACACAAGTAAAATAAACATGTTCCAATCTCAAGAAGGCTCCATACAAGTAGTTGATAGCTTCTGTTACTTAGGTGATAAAATTAGTTGGAAAAGAAGCTGCACTAAGAGTATAGTAGCTGGGTTGAGAACTGGAAAATGTTGAGGGAGCTTCTACCTGTGTGGATAACAAAAGGTATTTTCTCTACAAAAGGCTGGCAGAATGATGTGTGTGGCATGCAGTGTTACATGGTAGTGAGACATGGGTGATGAATGTAGAGGTTATGGTAGTGAGACATGGGTGATGAATGTGGAGGTTATGGTAGTGAGACATGGGTGATGAATGTGGAGGTTATGGTAGTGAGACATGGGTGATGAATGTGGAGGTTATGGTAGTGAGACATGGGTGATGAATGTGGAGGTTATGGTAGTGTGACATGGGTGATGAATGTGGAGGTTATGGTAGTGTGACATGGGTGATGAATGTGGAGGTTATGGTAGTGTGACATGGGTGATGAATGTGGAGGTTATGTTACATGGTAGTGTGACATGGGTGATGAATGTGCAGGTTATGTTACATGGTAGTGAGACATTGGTGATGAATGTGGAGGTTATGTTACATGGTAGTGAGACATGAGTGATGAATGTGGAGGTTATGTTTTGGTAGTGAGACATGGGTGATGAATGTGGAGGTTATGTTACATGGTAGTGAGACATGGGAGATGAATGTGGAGGTTATGTTACATGGTAGTGAGATATGGGTGATGAATGTGGAGGTTATGTTACATGGTAGTGTGACATGGGTGATGAATGTGGAGGATATGTTACATGGTAGTGAGACATGGGTGATGAATGGAGGTTATGTTACATGGTAGTGAGACATGGGAGATGAATGTGGAGGTTATGTTACATGGTAGTGAGACATGGGTGATGAATGTGGAGGTTATGTTACATGGTAGTGAGACATGGGTGATGAATGTGGAGGTTATGTTACATGGTAGTGAGACATGGGTGATGAATGTGGAGGTTATGTTACATGGTAGTGAGACATGGGTGATGAATGTGGAGGTTATGTTACATGGTAGTGTGACATGGGTGATGAATGTGGAGGTTATGTTACATGGTAGTGAGACATGGGTGATGAATGTGGAGGTTATGTGAAGGCTGGAAAGAAATAAAGCAAACATGCTTTGATGGATGTGCAATGTTAATATATAAGAAAGAAAAAACATAGAAGATATGAGAGAGGGGCTTGGATATAAGAAGAATGAGACGTAGTGTGCAGGAGAGAAGACTGCACTGGTATGGACATGTGTATAGATGATGATTGTTGGGTGAAGAAGTGCCAGGGGTAGACTCTGAGCAAGATGATTGGCTAACATCAATGATGACCATCAGGTTGGACTAAGGAAACAATGTCTCTATTAGTCTTTCTATTACTAATACTAGATATTGGTCACAACACCTGGTAGAAAGTGTCACCTTCTGGTGACAGTGGGACACCACTCAGTGTTCTCTCTGACACCCACCTCCCACCCTGCTACTTTATTCATTGACCCCGAAATGAGGAACAGCAAAGTTAATGTCTGTAGAACTCAGAACACACAGAACTGGAATACCAAGCCATTTAAACTGACACTAATGATTTTACCAATTTACTGCCTTGCCAGAATATAATGGTTTGTTGTTTCCAGTTGGTTGTCTCCCCTGCCCTACTGCTAACCATTCAAACCAGATTCAAGGAAGAAAGCTTCAGTCAGTAGAATTAATATCTTGTTCAGTGACATAAAAACTCTGTGGTAAGTATACCAGTCTTACCCTCAGATATTGTGCCATGTTGATAACATTACCCAGCCTTACACACAGATATTGTGCCATGTTGATAACATTAACCAGCCTTACCCTCAAATATTGTGCCATGTTGATAACATTAACCAGCCTTACCCTCAAATATTGTGCCATGTTGATAACATTAACCAGTCTTACCCTCAGATATTGTGCCATGTTGATAACATTAACCAGCCTTATCCTTCAAATATTGTGCCATGTTGATAACATTAACCAGCCTTACCCTCAAATATTGTGCCATGTTGATAACATTAACCAGCCTTACCCTCAAATATTGTGCCATGTTGATAACATTAACCAGCCTTACCCTCAAATATTGTGCCATGTTGATAACATTAACCAGCCTTACCCTCAAATATTGTGCCATGTTGATAACATTAAAAGAATGTGGTGTGATAGTGATATCATCATCACCGTTTAATGTCCATTTTTCCACGCTAGCATGGGTTAAATGAGTTGTCCCATTGTGAAACAAGTCAGATCAGGTGACTGTGACTTGCTCATACAGAGCTGTTTCTGACTTGGTTTCTACAGCTGGATGCCCTTGATATCGCCAACCACTTTACAGTGTGGACTGGGTGCTTTTTGTTGTGACACCAACACAACCACTTTACAGTGTGGGTTGGGTGCTTTTTGCTGTGACACCTACACGACCACTTTACAGTGTGGACTGGGGGCTTCTTGTTGTGACACCAACACAACCACTTTACAGTGTGGGTTGGGTGCTTTTTGTTGTGACACCTACACGACCACTTTACAGTGTGGACTGGGTGCTTTTTGTTGTGACACCAACACAACCACTTTACAGTGTGGGTTGGGTGCTTTTTGCTGTGACACCTACACGACCACTTTACAGTGTGGACTGGGTGCTTTTTGTTGTGACACCAACACAACCACTTTACAGTGTGGGTTGGGTGCTTTTTGTTGTGACACCTACACGACCACTTTACAGTGTGGACTGGGGGCTTCTTGTTGTGACATCAACACAACCACTTTACAGTGTGGGTTGGGTGCTTTTTGTTGTGACACCTACACGACCACTTTACAGTGTGGGTTGGGTGCTTTTTGTTGTGACACCAACACAACCACTTTACAGTGTGGGTTGGGTGCTTTTTGTTGTGACACCTACACGACCACTTTACAGTGTGGACTGGGGACTTTGGTGAGGGAGGTGCCTGGTGATAGTGTTTCTAAATTAACCCAAACTCATAGGAAGACTGAAATCAAATATTCGCAAGCTAATAAAAGATGAGCCTTAACAAGGTCACACTAAATGCTAGAAATAGCAACCAAACATACCTTAAAACATATGTTACAATGAAGTATCAGGTATATGATGGCAGGGAAGAAATATTGATGAGATGATCAATGTTGGAAGAACTTTGATCATAGGTCCAATCAATCCAGACTGACCCGGGGCTAAACAACAATAACGAAACACTTCAACTGTGACAGCTACTTACAATAGCATTATGTGGCCTCTATTACTGTTGTGAGGTCCTTACTGTCATTATGTGTGATGGAGCCATTGACAACCCTTTTCATACGAAACCACATTCCCTTCCCCAGGGGTTCTAATACAAAACTTATTTGAAAATGTTTATATTCATTTAAAAACCTCCCATAATAATTTTATGCAAGAACCTTGTTAAGTTATGTTCCAAACACCAACATAATAAGAAAGTTAGTTATCACAACAACAGTTTCTATTTTCAAGGGGTAACAACAACAGTTATTTATTTTTAAGGGGTAACAAACAATTGTTTTCTATTTTTAAGGAGAACAACTGTTTCTATTTTAATTGGTGACAACAACAGCTTCTATTTTAATGGGTGACAACAACTGTTTCTATTTTAATGGGCAACAACTGTTTCTATTTTAATGGGTGACCGCGACTGCTATTTAATGGGTGGCAACAACAACTTCTGTTTTAATGGGTGACGGTGAATGTTTATATTTTAATGGGTGACAACAACTATTTTAATGGGTGGCGACAACATCTATTTTAATGGGCGACAACAGCGGTTTCTATTTTAATGGGAGGCAACAACAACTTCTGTTTTAATGGGTGACGGTGAATGTTTATATTTTAATGGGTGACAACAACTATTTTAATGGGTGGCGACAACATCTATTTTAATGGGCGACAACAGCGGTTTCTATTTTAATGGGAGGCAACAACAACTTCTGTTTTAATGGGTGACAACAACAGCTAGTTTAATTGGTGACAGCAACTGTTTCTATTTTAATGGGTGACAACAGCAACTTCTATTTTAATGGGTGACAACAACAGCTATTTTAATGGGTGACAACAACAGCTTCTATTTTAATGGGTGACAACAACAGCTTCTATTTTAATGAGTGACAACAACTGTTTCTATTTTTACCTGTGTTGAAGGAGCTGGTAAAACTTGAATGGAACCTGTGACAGGTTGAGACATAGTTGTTGGTAGGAACTGGATCTGTGTTGTACCTGGCACTGGATTGCCAGTAGGCTGCAGGTTTAGCATTTTAGAGCGGTTATCTTCTTTTTTAATAATTTGCTGTAACATACCAGAAACTCTTCCGGTTGGTTTGCTGGAAACCATTGTCTACAATGTAGGAAAACAAATAATTACTTATTCAAATATTTACCTTCTGCCCAGCTCAACTTTACCTTTCATTCTTTCAGAGTAGGGATAAGGTTTATAGAATAGGGTTGGTGGATTGGTGGAATTGTTCAAGAGTCCAACAGAATACTTTGTGGTATGTAATTTGGCTGTGTATGTTCAGAGTTCAGGTCTCACCTCCTTCTGCAAACATTTACAACTGGCAGACAGTTCAAGCAATGGAAAGACCAATGGAAACATAGTTTACTTGATCTGATCACATGATTGCCTCTTTCCCTCTTTTCTCCTTTTTTTCCAATATAAGAAATTATCCTTTTGTGTACATTTATATAAAGATTTCCACAAAAAAATCCATGAAGCAACATCTATCTAATGTTTCACAAAGGACAAAGTTTCTTACATAAAATTAGGATTGAAGGTTTTAGATAAATATAAACATTTTAAAATAAAGAGTTTAGTATGATAGAATCAGTGGTAGTTTGGTATCAAAAGAGTTTGGAACATAACTAAAAGATTCTTCTATGAAATTATGATAGAAGGCTTTTAGATAAATATAACCCTTTAATGTTCAAACCGACCAAAATTCTCTACCCTTTTCTGTTGAAACTGGCTGTAACTGGTCACTCAAACTGATGTTAAGGTATTGTTCTCAAAATAAATACTTTCAAAATCTCATAGATTCGATATTATGTGAGATAATTATGCGAGGTAAAGCCTTTACTGTCAAAATATAATAGTATATATAGAGTAATGTGAATGCTAAAGGGTTAAACATAGGACCAGGGGCAGTTTCACAGGAGCTGGTATGGAGTATTAAAGTAGTAACTACTTACATAACAGCTGGTATGGAGTATTAAAGTAGTAACTACTTACATAACAGCTGGTATGGAGTATTAGAGTAGTAACTACTTACATAACAGCTGGTATGGAGTATTAGAGTAGTAACTACTTACATAACAGCTGGTATGGAGTATTAGAGTAGTAACTACTTACATAACAGCTGGTATGGAGTATTAGAGTAGTAACTACTTACATAACAGCTGGTATGGAGTATTAGAGTAGTAACTACTTACATAACAGCTGGTATGGAGTATTAAAGTAGTAACTACTTACATAACAGCTGGTATGGAGTATTAGAGTAGTAACTACTTACATAACAGCTGGTATGGAGTATTAGAGTAGTAACTACTTACATAACAGCTGGTATGGAGTATTAGAGTAGTAACTACTTACATAACAGCTGGTATGGAGTATTAGAGTAGTAACTACTTACATAACAGCTGGTATGGAGTATTAGAGTAGTAACTACTTACATAACAGCTGGTATGGAGTATTAGAGTAGTAACTACTTACATAACAGCTGGTATGGAGTATTAAAGTAGTAACTACTTACATAACAGCTGGTATGGAGTATTAGAGTAGTAACTACTTACATAACAGCTGGTATGGAGTATTAAAGTAGTAACTACTTACATAACAGCTGGTATGGAGTATTAGAGTAGTAACTACTTACATAACAGCTGGTATGGAGTATTAGAGTAGTAACTACTTACATAACAGCTGGTATGGAGTATTAAAGTAGTAACTACTTACATAACAGCTGGTATGGAGTATTAGAGTAGTAACTACTTACATAACAGCTGGTATGGAGTATTAGAGTAGTAACTACTTACATAACAGCTGGTATGGAGTATTAGAGTAGTAACTACTTACATTCAGTGTTTCAACTGATCTTATCTCTGGCAGTTGTTGTGTAGTTGATGTGATAGGTTGCTGTCTCATGGTTGAGATGACAATAGGAGCAGCTGTACTGGTAGGGTTTGTTAACGTTGAGTCATTAAGGACAATCATATTCTGTGAGTTTCCTGTTACTAGTGTGCCAGTCAGTGTGGTTGCTGTTGCTGCTGTTGTGGCAGTTGTTGTTGTTGCTGCTGACACTGTGGAAGTTGTAGTTGATAGAGAGTGTGTAGAAGGCAATGTAGGGGATGCTGTTGACTGCATTGTTGACGTGGTTGTCTGAGACAGTTGTTGTGTACAGTTGTTCATATGTTGAGGCCAGTGGTTAGCTTGGCATTGATAATCACAGTAGCTGGTGTTCCAGCAGCAATACAGTAAAGCCTCTTTACTGCAGTTGGCACACTAAATATGGAAACAAACAATATTATGAATAATAATCATGGTGGTATGTCACAACACAAAACACCTGTCTACCAGTACCAACACTGACTGAGTTGACTGGTGGTATGTTATAATATAAAACACCTGTCTACCACTACCAACACTGTGATTGAGCTGACTGGTGGTATGTCACAACACAAAACACCTGTCTACTAGTACCAACACTGACTGAGTTGACTGGTGGTATGTTATAATATAAAACACCTGTCTACCACTACCAACACTGTGATTGAGCTGACTGGTGGTATGTCACAACACAAAACACCTGTCTACTAGTACCAACACTGTGAGTTGACTGGTGGTATGTCACAACACAAAACACCTGTCTACTAGTACCAACACTGTGAGTTGACTGGTGGTATGTCACAACACAAAACACCTGTCTACTAGTACCAACACTGTGAGTTGACTGGTGGTATGTCACAACACAAAACACCTGTCTACTAGTACCAACACTGTGAGTTGACTGGTGGTATGTCACAATACAAAACACCTGTCTACCAGTACCAACACTGTGACTGAGCTGACTGGTGGTATGTCACAACACAAAACACCTGTCTACCAGTACCAACACTGTGACTGAGCTGACTGGTGGTATGTCACAACACAAAACACCTGTCTACCAGTACCAACACTGTGACTGAGCTGACTGGTGGTATGTCACAACACAAAACACCTCTCTACCAGTACCAACACTGTGACTGAGCTGACTGGTGGTATGTCACAACACAAAACACCTGTCTACCAGTACCAACACTGTGACTGAGCTGACTGGTGGTATGTCACAACACAAAACACCTGTCTACCAGTACCAACACTGTGACTGAGCTGACTGGTGGTATGTCACAACACAAAACACCTGTCTACCAGTACCAACACTGTGACTGAGCTGACTGGTGGTATGTCACAACACAAAACACCTGTCTACCAGTACCAACACTGTGACTGAGCTGACTGGTGGTATGTCACAACACAAAACACCTGTCTACCAGTACCAACACTGTGACTGAGCTGACTGGTGGTATGTCACAACACAAAACACCTGTCTACCAGTACCTACACTGTGACTGAGCTGACTGGTGGTATGTCACAACACAAAACACCTGTCTACCAGTACCTACACTGTGACTGAGCTGACTGGTGGTATGTCACAACACAAAACACCTCTCTACTAGTACCAACACTGTGACTGAGTTGACTGGTGGTATGTCACAACACAAAACACCTGTCTACCAGTACCTACACTGTGACTGAGCTGACTGGTGGTATGTCACAACACAAAACACCTGTCTACCAGTACCTACACTGTGACTGAGCTGACTGGTGGTATGTCACAACACAAAATGCCTGTCTACTAGTACCAACACTGTGACTGAGCTGACTGGTGGTATGTCACAACACAAAACACCTGTCTACTAGTACCAACACTGTGACTGAGCTGACTGGTGGTATGTCACAACACAAAACACTCGTCTACCAGTACCAACACTGTGACTGAGCTGACTGGTAGAATGTTATAACTCAAAACACATGTCTACTAGTACCAACACAGGACTGAATTGACTGGTGGTATGTTATACCTATCTACCAGTACCAACACTGTGACAGAGACAAAACAGGACTGAGTTGACTGGTGGTATGTTATAATACAAAACACCTGTCTACCAGTACCAACACAAAACACCTGTACAGTAACAGGAGGAGTTTATACTCCCACAACATAATAAAAGAACTTGTAGAGAAAGTAGCCTACCCATTGTTTTTTCTTTGTTTCTTCAATAGATTTCATCTTTTCAATATCACATTGTTCTCTGATGGAAGATGCAAAACGGTCTTTCTCATTTTCCCAACTTGCTCGTATTTCTGCTACGGTCAGATCTGAGAGAACAAAACCATAGATGAACTAACCAGTTACATACAACAACCAAACACGTAATAATAATGAGGTCCTTGCTGTGACTTGACAGATGACTAAATACTCCATTGCATATTTGTGTGACAAATAATAACAACAATCATTTATACGGTGTGGGATTTCAACTGAGAATAAGCCACAACTAGTTGGCACTTGTTGCAATGTGCTAATAATTGTGAGGTAGAGTGTCGGAATATATACGAGATGTGGGAAGCTCTGGCTGGTGCCATGATACACCCAGTACACTTTGTAAAGTGGGGTTATAGAATGTATGAACAAGAGGAGATCTCACTAGTCAGTCTAGTCTCAGACTGTGACAAACCATCCAACCCAGCAGGGACATATGATGGTCATAGTGATGATGATAGTGATGACAATGACTACGATAGTGATGATAGTGATGATGATTCATCATCATCATCATCATCACCGTTTTACGTCCGTTCTTCCACGCTAGCATGGGTTAGACGGGTTGTCCTGTTGTGGGCAGTGTCTGGTCGGCTGACCATGCCTTGCTCATACAGGAACTGATCTGGCTTGATTTCTACAGCTGGATGCCCTTCCTAACACCAACCTCATTTACAGTGAGTGCTGGGTGCTTTTTCGTGGCGCCTACACGTCCACTTTACAGTGTGGGCTGGGTGCTTTTTTGCCGTGGCACCTCCACGACCACCTTGCGGTGGGGGGGGGGGGGCATATTGTTTATATGCTTCAGCATGTACCCATGGGAGGTCGGGTACCCTGTATTACTGCGTGACGCCAGAAGTCACGGTCGTGTGTCATTGACTTTGAGAGGTGTAGTTGGGTAAGGTCGGCTTTTATCACCTCATCCCAAGTCATCTTGGGTCTCCCCACTCCGCGGTTTCCATCAACTTCTAGTGCTCTGCACCTTTTTATGCAGCTGTCATCCTTCATACGCATCACATGTCCATACCAGCGTAACCGCCTCTCCTGCACGCAGCATTTGATTCCTCTTATGCTCAGTCTCTCTCTCAATTCATTTATGCTTTGTCGTTCACGTATATTACTGTTACACATCCATCGGAGCATGCAGGCTTCGTTTCTCTCTAATCTACGTAAGTCTTCCACCTTCAGCGCCCAGGTCTCACTACCATGCAACATCGCTGTTCGGATACACGCATCATACAGTCTGCCTTTCATTCTGAGGGAGAAGCCTTTTGCAGCTAGCAGTGGTAGTAGTTCCCTAAACTTCTTCCATCCCGTTCTTACCCTAGTTATTGTACTTTCTGAGCACCCACCTCCGTTGCTAATTCGGTCACCTAGGTAGCAGAAGCTGTCTACTGTTTCTACAGGGCCCTCCCAGAGATTGGTGGTACTTGTTTCCTGTGGCTGTTTGCTTGCTGTTTCAGCACAGCTGCTGCATGTGAATCCTACATTCTTAATTAAGCTTCCTGAGATCCCGCTACATCTCTTGTGTACCCATTGTTTGCATTTGGGGCAAAGAATGGAGTTCCTACCTACACCTTTCCTACATACTGAGCAAGGCCATTTCCCTGAGGGGATCTGGGTTCTGTTTTCTCGTCTACTTATAAGGACCTTAGTCTTTGTCATGTTGACTTTGAGGCCCTTTCTCTCTAGTCCCTGCTTCCAGGTTTGGAATTTATTCTCTAGTTCTACCATAGATTCAGCTATGAGTGCGAGGTCATCAGCATACAGGAGTTCCCATGGGCATCCGGTCTTAAACTCCTCCGTTATTGCCTGCAGGACTATGATGAACAGGAGAGGGCTAAGAACAGAGCCCTGGTGGACCCCAACCTGTACGCTAAATTCCTCGCTATACTCATTGCCAATCCTAACTTTGCTGACTGCTCCCCTATACATGGCTTGTACCGCTTTCACAAGCCATTCATCTACTCCTAGTTTTCTAAGAGCCCACCAGATTACTGCACGTGGAACTCTGTCAAAGGCTTTCTCAAGGTCGACAAATGCCAAGTAGAGTGGCTTACTTTTAGCTAGGTACTTTTCCTGTAATTGCCTCACAAGGAAGAGCGCATCAGTGGTGCCTTTCCCTGGAACAAACCCAAATTGCATCTCATCTATATTCACCCGGTCCCTAATCAGCTGTGCTATAACTCTTTCTGTTACTTTCATGACCTGGTCCATCAACTTTATACCTCTATAGTTTCCTCTATCTAGTGCATCGCCTTTACCTTTGTAGCAGTTGACAATGATGCTACTGCACCAATCTTTTGGTATGGCCCCCTCTAGTATTACCTGGTTAACGATACGTGTGGTTATAGTGTGACCTACAGACCCAGATGCCTTCAGCATCTCGGCAGCTATACCCGATGGACCGGTTGCCTTCCCTATCTTCATATCTCTGATTGCCTTACTTACTACGCTGCCGCTGACTTGTACTGCTGGTCCCTCTATAGGGTCTACGTGGGGTAGGGTCTCTTCCTCCCATGCATTCTCCTCATTTAGTAATCTATCATAATGACTCTTCCATGCATCTTTCTTCTCAGCACTTGTGAGGGCAAGCTCACCTTTATCATTCCGGATACACTTCTCTCCAATGACATCACAACTATCTCTGACACACTGCCTCGCAATCTTGAATACCTCCTGTTTCTGGTCCTCACGTTGTAAAACATGCTTGAATTTTCTATCCTCTGCTTCCCTCCTAGCTAAGTATACTTGTCGCCTAGCTTCCCTCTTGGTCTCTATGTAATGTACCCTGCTCCCCCCGTTCTTCCATGATTATACTTACTTATGTTATGTTTAATCTCTGCAATTTCCTGTTCATGAATCCACCGTAGTTTCTCCAACTCCTGGTGGTAATGTTTCATTATGATCTGTAGAAATAAGACAAATCTCAAGATGCTGGCTAATATTACTGGAACTCTAAATTATTTGTTTTTATGTGATGTAACAAATATAAATTATTATACACAGGATTTATTTTACCATAAAGGCTAACTAGACACCTTAAAGTGCTGCATTACTAAACCTTAAAGAATCACAGTTTTATACACAGACATACATTATAGAGCTAGCCTAGGGAACTAAATACCTTGGTCAATATTGTAGGACTAGTAAAGAGTGCTAAGTACCCAGGTACACATTGTAGAGCTAGCCTAGGGTGCCAAATAACCAGGTACATATTGTAGGGCAGCCTAGAGTGCTAAATAACCAAGTACACATTGTAGAGCTAGTCTACGACACTAAATACTCAGGCACACATTTTAGGGCTAGCGTAAAACTCTAAATACCAAGGTTCACACTTTAGAACAAGCCTAGAACTCTAAATACCCAGGTTACATTGTAGAGCTAACATAGGATGTTAAATACCCAGGTATACTTTTAGAACTAACATAGGACTCTAAATACCCAGGTACACATTGTAGAGCTAACATAGGATGTTAAATACCCTGATATACATTGTAGAGCTAACATAGGATGCTAAATACTTAGGCATACATTGTAGAGCCAACCTAGTGCGATGACTGATTAATAGTGTTTAGATGAAGTAACTGTCCGATGTTAAAAGCTGTGTATATTTTTGCTATTAGAGATGTGAAATGATGATAAATCTTACCTGGTGACTATGTTTTGTTAACATATCAGCATACATTTCTTCAAATGATTCTTGAATATTTTTGGAAAGCTGTCAAAATATCAAACATTTCAAAAGTGAAATTTAAATGAATATAACTTTAGTCTTCCCTTACCATATATAAGTTAAAAGACACTATTAATAGTTTTTTAATGTCTTTACTACTGAATTGTTGTTGAATTTAGAAATGTAAGCTCTTCAATTTTCTAGTCTCTCCATTTCGTAGTCCATTTGGCCATCAATATTTAAACTGTTCTATTGTCTCTTGGAATTACATATTGTAGATATTGTTAAAACTTAGAATCTAATCTTTTCTCCCTCGGATCTTCATTCCTATCCATACCTTTCTGTGTTATTATTTACTATCTCACACGTTTTAATAATATGCTTAAATCTGATGGACCCTTTCTAGAAACTAATCTTCTTCTAAAGTTACCCATTTCCCTCCAACCCCCACCGATCAAAACTCAGCGGTTTATAGTAAATTTTCTAACTAATCTCTATCGCAAAGCCACCACCTTGGCTATTACTCCTTAAGTTTAGACCTGGTTGTTTTCAGTATGCTAAATGGACTACAGAGTTGGAGAGTCTGAGCACTCAATGACAATGTCAAAGATAAAGATAAATTTACCTCCCGCTGCCGGACGAGAATGCAAGCACTCCTCTTTATTTCAGACATGGAAGACCAACATAATTACGTCACCCACACCCCTCCCTTCACCCCCAAACCCATCCCTTCCACCCACTCAGCGAAATTCAAAACTTCAAATTTGGTACCATGAACGCAGGCACATTGAAAGGTCGCTCAAATGAGGTTGTAGAGATGCTTGAACGTAAGGAAGTTGATGTTTGTTGTGTTCAAGAGACTAGGTGGAGAGGTGGGTCTGCTAGATTCATTGTGGGCAAGAAACAATGCTATAAGCTTTTCTGGATGGGAAATGACAATGGACTGGGTGGAGTAGGAATTATGTTAGCAGAAAAATGGGTAGATAAGGTAATTGCCGTAAATAGAGTGAACAACAGAATAATTAAAATAAGACTAGTTCTAAATAGAACTACTGTGTTAATAATATCCGCTTATGCACCCCAATCTGGCCTACCTGACGTTATAAAAGAGAGGTTCTATGAGTCGCTAATGCTCACTACCTCCCAAATAACCGACAGTGACTACATAATTATTGCTGGCGACCTTAATGGTTATGTTGGACAACATTGTGATGGCTATGACGAAATCCATGGAGGCTATGGGTTTGGTATTAGAAATGAGGAAGGCTTCAGGATCTTGGAATTCTGTAATGCTAATAACCTAACTATCTGTAACACAAACTTCAAAAAAACGAGACAATCACTTGATCACCTATAGATCAGAGGAACACACCAGCCATATAGATTTTATCCTTACTAGAAGACGTGACAGAGTGTCCATTGTAAACACAAAGTATGCCGGGATGGGGGAAGTAGAGAGTGGCTAAGAGAGAAGTTAGGTGACCAGAGTACTTTGCAAGAAGGGAAGCTGACTTCTCTCAGAGATACTCCCTTGATAATGCGTTTTTAAACCCGAAAATATTTGGGATCATTAAATTTGCTAAAGTAAGATTCTTTTGTTATCTTAGCAATTTAATTTTATTTCTAATGCATTGTTTGGTTTTCAACAATGCTTCAAGCAAGCTACAAAACTTTGTTTTATATATACATATATAAAAAAAAACAAGAAGTGTTAGTCAACAGGTTAAAATTAACTTTGTTTATCCAGATTTGCTGCAATATACATTTCGGTGATAACCATAACTCAACAGCTATGACCTCATCAGGCAGCTAGAACTTGAACAGAAAAAACTGGGAAACACAATGGTGGAACAAAGTTTACCTTGTTAATTCGTTGATATGCCCAGATCCGAAATGTGATGTTGCTAATCCAAAGAACTGGTGGCATATATATATATATATATATGCTGATCGTTTTTTATATCTGTATTAAGTGCCAAAACATCTATGATCTACAGTTTACAGCTGATGAAGGATTTCTTCTCTTGTTTCATCCATATTACTATTTTAAACTTTGTTTACAGTAACCACACAGCTCATTTCGTTTCTTGTAATTTTTTATATATATATATACTGTATTAGCATGGAAAAATGGATGTTAAACAGTGATGATATATATATCATCATCATCATCATCATCATCAACGTTTAACGTCCGTGTTCCACGCTTGCATGGGTTTGGACGGGGGTTTTCCCACTTGAGGCAAGAGTGATTGTCTTGCTCGCATAGGACTGTCTGGCAGGTTTTCTACAGTTGGATGCCCTTCCTAACACCAACCACATTTACAGTGTGGGTCTGGGAGGTTTTTACCGTGTTGCCTACACGGCCACATTACAGCGTGGACTGTGTGTTTTTTTGTCGTGACACCTACACGATCTCATTTGTTTCGGCATATGTATATTTAATGGATGATGATGATATATATATATATCATCATCATCATCATCAACGTTTAACGTCCGTGTTCCACGCTTGCATGGGTTTGGACGGGGGTAGTCCCACTTGAGGCAAGAGTGATTGTCTTGCTCGCATAGGACTGTCTGGCAGGTTTTCTACAGTTGGATGCCCTTCCT
Source organism: Eledone cirrhosa (assembly GCA_964016885.1). Lineage (NCBI taxonomy): Eukaryota > Metazoa > Mollusca > Cephalopoda > Octopoda > Eledonidae > Eledone > Eledone cirrhosa. Next base: position 31,554,292 of record OZ024755.1, read on the forward strand.
AACACCAACCACATTTACAGTGTGGGTCTGGGAGGTTTTTACCGTGTTGCCTACACGGCCACATTACAGCGTGGACTGTGTGTTTTTTTGTCGTGACACCTACACGATCTCATTTGTTTCGGCCTGGATGGCGCGGCACCAACATAACTTTACATAGAACGGGGTGGTGTGGATGGGGTGGGGGTGGTGGCGGGACGGGGTGTAGTTTGTTAGAGATGCCTACTGGCAAGGCGGGTCTTCTCTGTTACTGAGTACCGCCAAAGGTCACGGTCCAGTGACATTGTCTTGGAGAGGTGTAAGTGTGTGAGGTCGGAGTTTATCAGCTCATCCCATGTTTTTCTAGGTCTGCCTATTCCGTGGCTACCGTCTATCTTTATTGCCCTGCACTTTGTAATACAGCTATCGACTTTCATGCGCATCACGTGTCCATACCAACGCAGCCTTCTCTCGAGTAAACAACATCTGATCCCTCTTATCTCTAATTTTTTCCTTAGTTCGTTTATGCTTTGCCGTTCACGTATATTACTGTTACACATCCAGCGGAGCATGCAAGCTTCGTTCCTCTCTAGTCTGCGTATATCCTCTGCACACAATGCCCAGGTCTCACTACCATGCAACATTGCTGTTCGTATGCAGGCATCGTACAACCTGCCATTCATTTTTAGGGAGAACCCTTTAGCAGCTAATAGTGGTATAAGCTCTCTGAACTTTTTCCAACCAGTTCTGACTCTAGCTACAGTACTTTCAGAGCACCCTCCCCCACTGCTGATTTTATCGCCCAGGTAACGGAAGCTGTCCACTATTTCTATAGAACCCTCTGCGCAATTGAAAGAGCTAGTATTTTGTGGGCACTTGCTGCTACTTATTGCACCAGAACACCGGCCACATGTAAAATCTATGTTCTTAGTTAGCTTACCTGTGATCCCACTACATCTTTTATGCACCCAATCTTTGCATTTAGGACATAAGATGGAGTTTCTACCTACGCCTTTCCTACATACCGAGCACGACCATTTCCCAGAAGGGACCGCCGCCTTGTTTTCTTTCCTACAAACTAGAACTTTGGTCTTAGCCAGGTTAATTTTAAGTCCTTTTGACTCTAGGCCGTGCTTCCATGTTTGGAATTTCTTCTCTAGCTCGGCCATTGATTCCGCTATGAGTGTCAGGTCGTCTGCGTATAGGAGTTCCCATGGGCAGCCTGTCTTGAACTCCTCTGTTATAGCCTGAAGGGCAATAATAAATAGTAGGGGGCTGAGAACAGAGCCCTGATGGACGCCAACTTTTACGCTAAACTCTTCACTATATTCGTTGTTAATTCTAACCTTGCTGACTGTTTCTTTATACATGGCTTGTATAGCCCTCACAAGCCATTCGTCAACGCCTAGTTTTCTAAGAGCCCACCAGATAATGGAGCGGGGGACTCTGTCGAAGGCTTTCTCCAGGTCGACAAAAGCTAAGTAGAGGGGTTTACCTTTAGCTAGGTACTTCTCCTGTAGTTGTCGTACTATGAAAAGAGCGTCTGTGGTGCTTTTGCCTGACACAAACCCGAACTGCATTTCATCTAGATCAATTCTCTCTCTGATTAGTTGCGCTATTACTTTTTCCGTGACCTTCATGACCTGGTCGATTAATTTAATGCCTCTATAGTTACTCCTATCTAGGGCGTCTCCTTTACCCTTATAACAGTTAACGATGATGCTGCTATGCCAGTCCTTCGGAACAACCCCATTCTGTACGACTTGGTTAACTATCCGGGTGACCATGGTGTGTCCCACCGTGCCAGATGCCTTCAGCATCTCAGCAACTATTTCCGAAGGCCCAGCCGCCTTACCAGTCTTCATGTCCTTGATTGCCTTACTTATTATACTCCCCTCGACTAACACTGCTGGTCCCTCTATCGGGTCGATATGGGGGAGACTGTCTTTCTCCCATTTATTCTCCTCATTTAGTAGCCTTTCATAGTGACACTTCCAAGCTACCTTCTTATCAGTGTCGGTGATGGCAAGTATGCCATCATCGTTAAGTACACACTTCTCCCCGACAATATCACGGTTTTCCTTGACGCATTGCCTGGCAATCCTGAACACCTCACGTTTTTGGTCATCGCGTTGTAGAACATGCTTGAACTTTCTTTCCTCAGCTTCCCTTCTTGCTAAGTACACTTCTCTCCTAGCTTCCCTCCTGGCCACTTGATAGTCTACTCTACTTCCCCCATCCCGCCATACTTTCCAAGCCTGCTTTTTGGCCTTAATTGACCCCTCCACCCTATTGTTCCACCACCATGTTACTCTCCTCCTGCCTACAGGCCTGCTCCAGCCACAGACTTCGTCTGTCGCCAACAGCAGGTTTGCTTTCAGAAATTTCCACTGTCCCTCTATATTGTCCGATTCTAGATGCTCTTCCTTACTGTCGAAAGCATCAAGTAATATGCTTTGAAATTTATTTCTGGCTGTGGGGTCCTTTAGTTTCCATATTTTCCTCCTGAGGATAGTCCTCTTCTGCTGTCGGGTACGTCTCGTCCTGACTGTGAGGTCGCTAATTATCAGTCTATGTTGGGAGGTGCATTCTTCATGGGGGAGGGATTTAGTGTTTACAACAGACACTCTGTCACGTCTTCTGGTAAGGATATAATCTACCTGGCTTGTGTGTTCCCCGGATCTATAGGTAATCAGGTGATTGTCACGTTTTTTGAAGTTAGTGTTACAGATAGTTAGGTTATTTGCATCACAGTATTCCAGAATTCTGGAGCCTTCCTCATTTCTAGTACCAAACCCATAGCCTCCATGGATTTCGTCGTAGCCGTCACAATGTTGTCCAACGTGACCATTTAGGTCGCCTGCAATAATTATATAGTCACTGTCAGATATTTGGGAGGTAGTTAGCAACAGTGTCTCATAGAATCTGTCTTTTATAGTGCCGGGCAGTCCGGATTGGGGTGCGTACGCAGATATTACTGTCACCGTAGTTCTATTGAGGACAAGTCTTATTTTAATTATTCTGTCGTTCACTCTATTTACGTCTATTATCTTATCTGCCCACTTTTCTGCTACCATGATTCCTACTCCACCCAGCCCATCGTCGTTTCCCACCCAGAAAAGCTTATAACATCGTTTTTTACCCTCAATGAATCTAGCAGACCCACCCCTCCACCTGGTCTGTTGAATACAACAAACATCGACCTCCTTACGTTCAAGCATTTCTACAACCTCGTTAGCGCGACCCTTTAGGGTGCCTACATTTATGGTACCAACTCTGAAGTTTTGGGTTGCGTTTGGAGGGTGGGGGTGGTGGGGGGGCGGGAGGAGATAGGGTTATGTTAATATATCCCCACCTGTGACTCTTTAAAATCTACACGTAAACATAAACACATTTCCTATCTCAGTCTATAGGGTTTCTCTTATATGTTCCATGAATTTATCAAAATTTCTCAGTTTGCATAATTGGTCATATATCCTGTAATCCCAGTGTAAATTACATAGGTTTTGAAAATAATGAAGAATTTGGAAAGATTAGTAAAATAACTTTCTCATTATTAATCTAGTGTTTGGAACATAACTTAACAAAGGTTCTTGCATAAAATTTTAACTGAAGACTTTTAGATAAATATAAATACTTTAAGACAAAGTGTTTTGTATCATAAAACCAAGGAGAGTTTCAAGTGGTTTGATATAAAAAAAAGGGTTGGCAAAGAATTTTGAGGGATTTGCTAAAATTATTAATTACTAAGTTAGTAAATTAGCATCTAGCTGTTATACTAAATTATGTTTAAATTGGGTGTTTTTATTTGATGGGAGTGGAGGTGGTTTGGAGCTGGGTTAAAATGAAGAAATGTGTCACCTGTTTTGTGTATTTCTCGACCATCTGGTTGACCTCGATTGGTCGACTGGCATCACTTCTTGGAGTGACGGAATTTTCTCCAGGTTTGTTCTTCAGGAGTCCAAGAAGAAGAGTGGCATCTGTCACATTCAAAGGAAGAGCAAGAGTCGAAGTTTCACTAGAAAGAGAGAAAATAGACGACAAAAGAAATAAAATCATCAATATCACCATTACTACTGCCATCATGAGATAACAGTGATGAAATAACAGAAAACAGGAGATAACAGTGATGAAATAACAGAAAAAAGGAGATAACAGTGATGAAATAACAGAAAACAAGAGATAACAGTGATGAAATAACAGAAAACAGGAGATAACAGTGATGAAATAACAGAAAACAGGAGATAACAGTGATGAAATAACAGAAAACAAGAGATAACAGTGATGAAATAACAGAAAACGAGATAACAGTGATGAAATAACAGAAAACAAGAGATAACAGTGATGAAATAACAGAAAACAAGAGATAACAGTGATGAAATAACAGAAAACAAGAGATAACAGTGATGAAATAACAGAAAACGAGATAACAGTGATGAAATAACAGAAAACAAGAGATAACAGTGATGAAATAACAGAAAACAAGAGATAACAGTGATGAAATAACAGAAAACAAGAGATAACAGTGATGAAATAACAGAAAACGAGATAACAGTGATGAAATAACAGAAAACAAGAGATAACAGTGATGAAATAACAGAAAACAGGAGATAACAGTGATGAAATAACAGAAAACAGGAGATAACAGTGATGAAATAACAGAAAACAAGAGATAACAGTGATGAAATAACAGAAAACAAGAGATAACAGTGATGAAATAACAGAAAACGAGATAACAGTGATGAAATAACAGAAAACAAGAGATAACAGTGATGAAATAACAGAAAACAAGAGATAACAGTGATGAAATAACAGAAAACAGGAGATAACAGTAATGAAATAACAGAAAGAAAAAACATACTCTGTAGTAGATTTGACATCAACATTTTTATTTACTGCAGAAGTTGATGTCTTGGTAGCAGGTTTCCTGCCAGTGTTACGTACATTGCCTGAACTAGGATTTAAACCGGGATCAAAGATCTGTAAGTCAACGGAAGATTTATCTATTATTTGGTGATTCACCAATGGTAGAGTCACCTGTTTCTGTACTTTAGGAAGAGGTCGGAATGCCGACATTTGAGAGTCAGAAAGGCTGCGAAAGCTGGTGTTTTTCTTTGGTGGGGATGACAATATAAAAGATAGCTGGTTGTTGTTTACTGCTATTGGTAAATTACTGACTGTCGAACCTGACTTATCTGAAATAGAGAGGGTGTGTATATTATATAGCAGGGTCAGTGTATACAGAAGAACTATCAAAAACTGGAAATATATATAGCATGGCCAATGTATATAGCATGGATAGTGTATATAAAAGTATATTTAACATCCGTATATATAAGGTGGTAGTGCTGGTACCATGATAAAATACACCCAATACACTCTGTAAAGCGATAGTGCTGGTGCTGTAATAAGATGCACCCAATACATTCTGTAAAATGGTACTGATGGGGCTACAATACACCCAATACATCCCATAAAGAGTTAGTGCTGGTGCCATAATAAAATGCACCTTGTAGACTGTGTAAAGTGGTAGTGCTGGTGCCATAATAAAATGCACCTTGTAGACTGTGTAAAGTGGTAGTGCTGGTGCCATAATAAAATGCACCTTGTAGACTGTGTAAAGTGGTAGTGCTGGTGCCATAATAAAATGCACCTTGTAGACTGTGTAAAGTGGTAGTGCTGGTGCCATAATAAAATGCACCTTGTAGACTGTGTAAAGTGGTAGTGCTGGTGCCATAATAAAATGCACCTTGTAGACTGTGTAAAGAGGTAGTGCTGGTGCCATAATAAAATGCACCTTGTAGACTGTGTAAAGTGGTAGTGCTGGTGCCATAATAAAATGCACCTTGTAGACTGTGTAAAGTGGTAGTGCTGGTGCCATAATAAAATGCACCTTGTAGACTGTGTAAAGTAGTAGTGCTGGTGCCATAATAAAATGCACCTTGTAGACTGTGTAAAGAGGTAGTGCTGGTGCCATAATAAAATGCACCATGTAGACTGTGTAAAGTGGTAGTGATGGTGCCATAATAAAATGCACCTTGTAGACTGTGTAAAGTGGTAGTGCTGGTGCCATAATAAAATGCACCTTGTAGACTGTGTAAAGTGGTAGTGCTGGTGCCATAATAAAATGCACCTTGTAGACTGTGTAAAGTGGTAGTGCTGGTGCCATAATAAAATGCACCATGTAGACTGTGTAAAGTGGTAGTGCTGGTGCCATAATAAAATGCACCTTGTAGACTGTGTAAAGTGGTAGTGCTGGTGCCATAATAAAATGCACCTTGTAGACTGTGTAAAGTGGTAGTGCTGGTGCCATAATAAAATGCACCTTGTAGACTGTGTAAAGTGGTAGTGCTGGTGCCATAATAAAATGCACCATGTAGACTGTGTAAAGTGGTAGTGCTGGTGCCATAATAAAATGCACCTTGTAGACTGTGTAAAGTGGTAGTGCTGGTGCCATAATAAAATGCACCTTGTAGACTGTGTAAAGTGGTAGTGCTGGTGCCATAATAAAATGCACCATGTAGACTGTGTAAAGTGGTAGTGCTGGTGCCATAATAAAATGCACCTTGTAGACTGTGTAAAGTGGTAGTGCTGGTGCCATAATAAAATGCACCTTGTAGACTGTGTAAAGTGGTAGTGCTGGTGCCATAATAAAATGCACCATGTAGACTGTGTAAAGTGGTAGTGCTGGTGCCATAATAAAATGCACCTTGTAGACTGTGTAAAGAGGTAGTGCTGGTGCCATAATAAAATGCACCTTGTAGACTGTGTAAAGTGGTAGTGCTGCTGCCATAATAAAATGCACTTTGTAGACTGTGTAAAGTGGTAGTGCTGGTGCCATAATAAAATGCACCTTGTAGACTGTGTAAAGTGGTAGTGCTGCTGCCATAATAAAATGCACTTTGTAGACTGTGTAAAGTGGTAGTGCTGGTGCCATAATAAAATGCACCTTGTAGACTGTGTAAAGTGGTAGTGCTGGTGCCATAATAAAATGCACCTTGTAGACTGTGTAAAGTGGTAGTGCTTGTACTACAATAAAAAAACACCCAATCCAGCCTGCCAAATGGTAGTGGCAGTGCCAAGATAAAAAGCACCCAGTAGATGCTGTGAAGTGGTTGGTGTTAGGAAGAGCTACCAGTCATAAAAACCAGGCCAAACTGGATATATGAGTGAAACAGACATCTAACATGTTTAGCATCAGAACATGATAACCTGTCAGACATGTGCAAATAGGGAAAATGGATGATGATGATGATAGTCAGTGTATATAGCAATATATATATATACAACATGGTCAGTGTATATAGCCATGTGTTTAACAGTTATGACTGACCATAGGTTTACATGTGAAAAGTTCTTCTCGAAGGTATTTGTGGGGAGGTTTGTGGAAGCCCAGCAAGCAGGACAGTAGAAATCAGGCCAAAACCAGAACATGTGGCCCCCGACATGTAGCTGAAATTAAATACTAAGTTGGTCTATGATAACCCATGCAACCCATGCCAGCATTGAAAAATGGACATTAAATGAGAGAGATGTAGACATTCTTTCAGATACGTATATAGACAAACAGAACCACACAAAGTCACACAGCCATTTACACATCATCATCATTTTACGTCCGCTTTTCCCTGCTTGCAAGGGTGAGACGGGAACTGATTCTGGCTTGATTTCTACAGCTGGATGCCCTTCCTAACACCAACCTCATTTACAGTGAGTGCTGGGTGCTTTTTTGTCGTGGCACCTCCACAACCACTTTGCAGTGGAATGATATGGACCCCAGTCCCTATCATCTCATTTCTACAGCTGAGTAAACTGGAGCAATGTGAAATAAAGTGTCTTGCTCAAGGAAACAACACATCACCCGGTCTGAGAATTGAACTCACAACCTTTCGATTGCAAGGCCAATGCTCTAACCGCTAAGCCATGTGCCTCCACACAAATATCAAATTACATTTTCACAGGAAAGCAAATAGAGAAATATTTCAAACTTAGAATTCTATGTACCTTTTCTTTGATTGATTGTATTTTCATTGTTTTTTAACAAATTGCCGTCCACTCCAGGGCTGGCCTTCAAAATTCTTCCAGCTTTTGTATAAACATGGCTGACATTTGTGTCATGACTTGGCTTTGGTGCCAAATTAACGTATGTCTTCATATGTGATGTTATTAGGTTTTTATCCAGAGGTGACTCCACCTCTTGTTTGATTTGATGTTGTTGAATCAGCTTCCTTTTTGGCATTAAAGGCATCTGAGGAACTGTTTGAGATTCAGATCTTTCCAATTCAAGACCAGGTTCTGTTTTGATGGATTTTAATCGGTTTCTTATTCCATTTGCAAATACTTTATCCTCAATTTCACCAACACTTTCCATACACACTTTCACAGGATTCTTCTCAGAAGATAAATCAGAGTCAGTACTGGGAAAGAAAACACCAGGACAGGCTCGCTTCTTAGGCAGTATTGATGAACTATAGGATCTTCGGATTGGTTTTGTTGGTGCTTTACTTGCTGTAGGCTTTGTCGTCAGTGTTGTGGTGGGTTTTGTTAGTGTTGTGATGGCAGTTGTTGTAGAGTTAAATGAAGTTGTTATTGTGGTCGTTGTTCCAACAACAGCAGAGGTAGCTGCTGTTGTAGTTGTGGTAGATGAGGGGTGAGGTGAGAGGGAAGTAAATGACTGCGAGGAGGTGGGAAATGCTGATGTTGTAGATGATGATGATGATGAGGAGGACGACGACGACGAGGAGGAAGAAGAAGCTATGGAAGCTGACAATGAAGAACTGAGTGCAGTTGACTGCAAAGTTTGAGTTGGTTGTGTGGCAGTTGCAGTAGATGTCAGCTGTAACATTTTCATCATTGCACCACGCCGTGTTGTTATGATACTGCTGTATTTGTTTTTCACAGCGGAAGCAGTCTTTGTAATCACAGATACCTTTTCACAGACCTTACTCTCAGAAGATATGTTCTTACTATTTGCAGATTTACTGCAATTTAGGGAACTGCTGTTCTTTTTAACATTGATTTTGGAACTTTCCGGACTTTTAGTTCTTTTTGGAGAAGGATGCAACTTTAATGATTTAAGTTTTGAAGACTTTGCATTCTTGATGTATGGACTGTTCTTGTCATAGAGTGAACGGAATGGAAAATATTCAAAATTTCCAAACTTTTGTCTAAAAGAGAAACAAAAAGACACAATAAAGTAAAATGATAAATAATAAAATTTCTATTAAATGTGTATACGAGAAGAGTTTTAAGGCCAGTTTCTCTGTTTACTTTTAACACCCTGTAGCCCATGAATAAGACATTCTTAAAAAAGTAGAAAGTAACATGTGACTGTATCACATTAAACATTAAAGTTGTTGGTTCACAACAATCTGTTCTGAAATAAAGATACTATAAACATTTTAATTAACAAACCTGTTTTTACATATATTCTACTAAATCATTACAGGATGTTAATCACCTTACAAATTACCATAACTCACACCTATGTAGGGTTAACTGATCTCCTATGAGGGTACATCTCATAAGAGTCCCAGACCGATCATGAAAAGACTTTTTCCAGGACACCAATCTGCTGGTACTCTGTTTTTCAGCTGAGTAGACTGGAACAATGTGAAATGAAGTGTCTTGCTCAAAAACACCATGCAGCACCAGGTAAAAGAATTGAACCTATAACCATATGATTATGAGTGTGACACTCAAACCACAGAAGATTAGTTTTCCTCATGTTACACTTCTCCAGACTGACAGCCTTAACATGACATACATTGCAGTAACCATTAAATAAACAGTATTAACTGTCAACATATATTAACATGGCTGAGTGGTTAGAGAATTAGATTCGCAATCGTAAGGTTGTGAGTTCGATTCCTGGACCAGGTGATGTGTTATGTCCTTGAGCAAGACACTTTATTTCACGTTGCTCCTTCTACCTGGAGTTACGACCGATAGATAGTATTAGCAATTGGAAAGACCAACGGAAACATTGTTCCCTCAGTCCGATTTGACGATAAAGTCGATCGTTCCTTTTAGTCCTGGGTATGACATTAAACTACATCCAGTGGCAAGGCTCCAGTTCGGGAGTTCAGGAGTTGTGGGGAATGTGGAGTTACCCGTTAGTTGTCATGACTCCCAGGTCTGCTCTGGCCCGGGGTGGTAGTACCTGTTAGGGCTCCATTTATGGGTTAAATAACTACCTTATTCGAGTGGCGCCGGTAAGGTATTGTCAGCCATTGAAAAGAAATATGGAGAGTCGATCTAACAGCACTAGGGTTAGAGCCCCTAATTACACTGTTGGACACGCAGGACATGGCAGCGATAATGAGGGACAGAGACCGCTGGAGAGAACTCGTCCATGGATCTCGGTAATTTTATCCGCCTGAGATATATTAACATATATTAACTATCATATCATCATCATCATCATTTTACGTCTGCTTTTCCCTACTTGCAAGGGTGGGATGGGTCCTTTTCAGCACAGCATCTCTCCATTTGTCATGGTCCTTCATCTCCTCCGTGAGCTTCAGCAATCTGAGGTGAGTTCGCACCACCTCCGCCCAAGTTTTTCCTGGTCTTCCTTCCACTGGGATTTCTTGGCACTTCTTTACCCAGTGGTCATCCTCCATGCGCATCACATGTCCATACCAACGCAGTCTTCGCTCCCACACACCACAACTTATCCTCTTATACAGTTTCTCTCTCACCTCATCTTTGCTTGGTCGTTCACGCACATCCAACGGAACATGCTTGCTTCATTTCTCTCCAGCCGTCGCATATCCTCCGCAGTTACTGCCCATGTCTCACTACCATGCAGAATCGCGCATCTCACACAGGCATCATATAACTGGCCTTTCGTACGCAGGGAGAAACCCTTCTTTGTCAACAGAGGAAGCAGCTCCCTAAATTTCTTCCAACCCGTCCTTATTCAAGATACTATGACATTGGAACACCCTCCTCCCTTGCTAATCTGATCACCTAGGTATTGGAAGCTATCAACCACCTCTATAGATCCTACCCGCTTTTGAAAAATGTGTTTATCACTGCAACTCCTACTGACAAATTTCCTTGAACATCTACTGCAAACCTAGTTTTCCCTTCCTGTTAGTTTGCCTGTTACCCCTGTACTCCTCTTGTGTACCAAAGATCTGCATTGTTTACATTCTATAGAATTTATGCCAGCTCCTTTTCTACATATCAAACATGGCCATTTACCTGATGGAAACAGAATTTTGTCCTCTTTTTTTTTTATATTACATATTTATATATTAACTGTCAACATATATATTAACATATATTAACATATATTAACTGCCAACATATATTAACATATATTAACTGTCAACATATATATTAACATATATTAACTGCCAACATATATTAACATATATTAACTGCCAACATATATTAACATATATTAACATATATTAACTGTCAACATATATTAACATATATTAACTGTCAACATATATTAACATATATTAACTGCCAACATATATTAACATATATTAACATATATTAACTGCCAACATATATTAACATATATTAACTGCCAACATATATTAACATATATTAACTGTGCCATCATTGCGAGAACTCTTCAGTTATGTCAGACATGACAACTACTCTAGTGCTGGTAGCATGATAAAGCGCACCCAGTAGACTCTGTAAAGTAGTTGGTGTTAAGAAAGGCATCCAACCATATAAACGATGCCATTTAAAATGTGTCCCTCTTATCAGTTAGTAGGAGACTGTGACATCCTATCCAAAGCATGAAAAGCTGACATAAAATGATGGTATTGGTGTTAGTGATGATGGTGATGATGATGATGGTGATGATGATGACAACAGTGGTGATAGTGATGATGATGACAATGATGATGATGATGGCGGTGATGGTGACAATGATGAAAGTGGTGGTGATGACAATGATAGTAGTGGTGGTGACAATGATGATAGTGGTGGTGACAATGATGATAGTGGTGGTGATGACAATGATGATAGTGGTGGTGATGACAATGATGATAGTAATGGTGATGACAACGATAGTAGTGGTGATGACAATGATGACAATGATAGTAGTGGTGATGACAATGATGACAATGATAGTAGCGGTGGTGATGAATTTTGCCTCTGACGGCAAAAGACCTGGAAAACTAAATTATTTCATCAAGAAACAAACCTGTATTTTTCAATGTATGTTTTAAGTTCAGTCATGGAATGGTCAAAACCACTTCTTTTGGACTTCATCACTGTGGGGCAATCTTTGGAATAAAGGTACACCTGAGAGACAGGTACCCAGGATCTAGAAGAAGAGAGAATTCACCTGATGAAGGTGCATAAAGAATTGAAGATGCTAAAAGACTGTATGGTTAATATGGTGGCGGTGTTGCTGGTACCACAATAAATTACACCCAGTACACTCTGTAAAGTGGTAGTGATGGTTCCATAATAAAATACACCCACTACTCTCTGTAAAGTGGTGGTGCTGGTACCACAATAAATTACACCCAGTACACTTTGTAAAGTGGCAGTATTGGTACCACAATAAAATACACCCAGCACACCCTGTAAAGTGGTAGTGATGGTTCCATAATAAAATACACCCAGTACACTCTGTAAAGTGGTAGTGATGGTTCCATAATAAAATACACCCAGTACACTCTGTAAAGTGGTAGTGATGGTTCCATCATAAAATATACCCAGTACACTCTGTAAAGTGGTGGTGCTGGTGTCATGATAAAATACACCCAGTACACTTTGTAAAGTGGCAGTATTGGTACCACAATAAAATACACCCAGCACACTCTGTAAAGTGGTAGTGATGGTTCCATGATAAAATACACCCAGTACACTCTGTAAAGTGGTAGTGATGGTTCCATCATAAAATACACCCAGTGCACTCTGTAAAATGGTAGTTCTGGTGTCATGATAAAATACACCCAGTACACTCCTTAAAGTGGTAGTGCTGGTGTCATGATAAAATACACCCAGTACACCCCTTAAAGTGGTGGTGCTGGTGTCATGATAAAATACACCCAGTACACTCTGTAAAATGGTAGTTCTGGTGTCATGATAAAATACACCCAGTACACCCCTTAAAGTGGTGGTGCTGGTGTCATGATAAAATACACCCAGTACACCCCTTAAAGTGGTGGTGCTGGTGTCATGATAAAATACACCCAGTACACTCTGTAAAATGGTAGTTCTGGTGTCATGATAAAATACACCCAGTACACTCCTTAAAGTGGTAGTGTTGGTGGTGCTTCCTCCCACAGAGGCAACAAACACTACCCCACATATCATGACATAGTTCAGACATAACTTGTTCTCTCTCCATTGAAATATTGTAGTTGTTAGACATGGCAATATTGGAAACAAACTCTTTAAGTTAAAGTATTTGTTAAAAATAATGGTTTCTGATTTAAGCACAAGGCCAGCAATTTGGGGAGAGTTGATTAAATTGACCTCAGTGCATTACTGGTACTTTAATTCATCGACCTCGTAAGGATGAAAGGCAAAGTTAACTTCAGCAGGATTTGAAGTTAGAATACAAAGGGCCGTAACTCTGTGCCCCAAAGCATGTCCGATGCTCTTGCAATACTGCCAATCCACTGCTGCAATAACAATTTGATTCTACTGTTGACACATGGTCAGCAATTTAAAGGGAAGGGGCAACTCAATTAAATCAACCCCAGTGTATTACTGGTGCTTTATTTTGTTGATCCAGTAAGGATGAAAGGTAAAGTTGTCCTCAATAGGATTTGAACACAGAATACCATGAGGTATTTTGTGCAACACTCTATCAATTCTGCCAATCTACCGTACTTCTGATAATAATATAATACCTCAACATCATAATTGCTTACAGCAGTGAACTGCATCACTGAAAATTACAAAATGATATACGTCTTAACCGTTTCATTACCATATTTCTAATGAAAGACACTATGTCATTAACCCTTTCATTACTATATTTCTAATGAAAGACACTGTCTATGTCATTAACCCTTTCATTACTATATTTCTAATGGAGGACACTGTCTATGTCATTAACACTTTCATTACCATATTTCTAATGAAAGACACTGTCTATGTCTTTAACCCTTTCATTATCATATTTCTAATGAAAGACACTGTCTATGTCTTTAACCCTTTCATTATCTTATTTCTAATGAAAGACACTGTCTATGATTTTCAAATTAGTTTGAAAATAATCAAGAATTTGGAAGGATTTACTAACATAACTGAATTTTTCATTATTAAGCTGGTGTTAAGAGCATAACATACTGAAAGTTTTTATGTAAAATTATGATGGAAGGCTTTTAGATAAATATGGACCTTTTAAAACAGTTTTACAACACAGAACCATGAGTTGTTTCAGGCTGTTTCGTAATGAAACAGTTTAAGTTATTCATAATAATATCTTAATAATAGAATCTTACCGATCATGAGCACCAAAGAATCGTACATCCACCATGCCATTTTTTTCACGCAATGCCTGATTAAAAGAAACCACACAGTACTGTAGATTATATATATATACAGGGTATCTCCAAAAAATGTGTACACACTGTAGGTACCACAACATCCAGTCCAAAATAAATGAGGTCGTGTAGGTGTCACGACAAAAAACACAGTCCACACTGTAATGTGGCCGTGTAGGTAACACGGTAAAAACCTCCCAGTCCACATTGTAAATGCGGTTGGTGTTAGGAAGGGCATCCAGCCGTAGAAAACCTGCCAGACAGTCCTATACGAGCGAGTCACGGTCACCCGACCAGTCTTGCCTCAAGTGGGACAATTCCCGTCTAAACCCATGCTAGCGTGGAAGATAGATGTTAAATGATGATGATGACTTCAACAACATCCTAACAAATATTGCCTGTAGAGGTAATCAAAGTGTGTATACATTTTGGGGGGACACCCTATATATATATATATATCATTTCATTTTCATTTCATTTCACGTCCGCTTTTTCCCTGCTTGCAAGGGTGGGACGGGAACTGATTCTGGCTTGATTTCTACAGCTGGATGCCCTTCCTAACACCAACCTCATTTACAGTGAGTGCTGGGTACTTTTTTGCCGTGGCACCTACACGACCACTTTGCAGTGGAATGATAAGGACCCCAGTCCCTATCATCTCATTTCTACAGCTGAGTAAACTGGAGCAATGTGAAATAAAGTGTCTTGCTCAAGGAAACAACACATCACCCGGTCTGAGAATTGAACTCACAACCTTTAGATTGCAAGGCCAATGCTCTAACCACTAAGCCATGTGCCTCCATATATAAAATTATTTGTCCTTCTGTCAGTCCTTTCCTTATGCATTCCCAAACAGCCCAACAAATTCAAATCAAATTTTACCAGGCAATAGAGTGACAACATACATATTTTCTAATTTTATAACATCAAAGAAGAAGAAAAACAGTCGTCTCTCTTGTATAACTATATCTGATTCCGCTTATATCCAGTTTTTCTTGCAGCTCACCCATGCTTTGTTGTACACGCACATTAACATTGCCCATCCATCGGAGCATTCTGTCTAACCTATACAACTCCATTGCATTGGCCAAATCTCACTAACACTACATGCCACACACATCATACTGCCAGCCTTTTGTAGAGAAAATACCTTTTGTTGTCCACATAGGTAGAAGCTCCCTCAACATTTTCCAGTTCTCAACCCAGCTACTATATTCTTAGTGCAGCTTCTTTCCCAACTAATTTTATCACCTAAGTTAAAGAAGCTATCAACTACTTGTATGGAGCCTTCTTGAGATTGGAACATGTTTATTTTACTTGTGTTCTGACTACTAGATATCCATTGTGTATCTGCCATATACAAAGTTTACCTTTTTCTGTTAGTCTGCCTGCTTCCCATTACACCTATTGTGTATCTAACAGGTGACTCCATCAGTGATTCATAAGTCACCAAATATTAGTTTTATATTAAATTAATTATTTCAATAAAGGTCTAAAGGAAACATTATTTTAGAAGCTGTTAATATTTGAAAAACTCTTACAAATATTGAAAAAATATTTTGAAACAAAAAAAAACATTTGTTGGAGAAAAAAAGAGAATACATGTAGAAAATATATAAATATATGAAGGGTAAAGTGTGGTTGGTAGTGTAGCTGGTAGTGTGGTTGGTAGTGTGGTTGGTAGTGTAGTTGGTAGTGTGGTTGGTAGTGTGGTTGGTAGTGTGGTTGGTAGTGTGGTTGGTAGTGTGGTTGGTAGTGTAGTTGGTAGTGTGGTTGGTAGTGTGGTTGGTAGTGTGGTTGGTAGTGTAGTTGGTAGTGTGGTTGGTAGTGTGGTTGGTAGTGTAGTTGGTAGTGTGGTTGGTAGTGTGGTTGGTAGTGTAGTTGGTAGTGTGGTTGGTAGTGTGGTTGGTAGTGTGGTTGGTAGTGTAGTTGGTAGTGTAGTTGGTAGTGTGGTTGGTAGTGTAGTTGGTAGTGTAGTTGGTAGTGTGGTTGGTAGTGTGGTTGGTAGTGTGGTTGGTAGTGTAGTTGGTAGTGTGGTTGGTAGTGTGGTTGGTAGTGTGGTTGGTAGTGTGGTTGGTAGTGTGGTTGGTAGTGTAGTTGGTAGTGTGGTTGGTAGTGTGGTTGGTAGTGTGGTTGGTAGTGTGGTTGGTAGTGTGGTTGGTAGTGTGGTTGGTAGTGTAGTTGGTAGTGTGGTTGGTAGTGTGGTTGGTAGTGTGGTTGGTAGTGTAGTTGGTAGTGTGGTTGGTAGTGTAGTTGGTAGAGTGGTTGGTAGTGTAGTTGGTAGTGTGGTTGGTAGTGTAGTTGGTAGTGTAGTTGGTAGTGTGGTTGGTAGTGTAGTTGGTAGTGTAGTTGGTAGTGTGGTTGGTAGTGTAGTTGGTAGTGTGGTTGGTAGTGTGGTTGGTAGTGTAGTTGGTAGTGTAGTTGGTAGTGTGGTTGGTAGTGTAGTTGGTAGTGTGGTTGGTAGTGTAGTTGGTAGTGTAGTTGGTAGTGTGGTTGGTAGTGTAGTTGGTAGTGTGGTTGGTAGTGTAGTTGGTAGTGTGGTTGGTAGTGTAGTTGGTAGTGTAGTTGGTAGTGTGGTTGGTAGTGTGGTTGGTAGTGTGGTTGGTAGTGTGGTTGGTAGTGTAGTTGGTAGTGTGGTTGGTAGTGTGGTTGGTAGTGTAGTTGGTAGTGTAGTTGGTAGTGTGGTTGGTAGTGTAGTTGGTAGTGTGGTTGGTAGTGTGGTTGGTAGTGTGGTTGGTAGTGTGGTTGGTAGTGTAGTTGGTAGTGTGGTTGGTAGTGTGGTTGGTAGTGTGGTTGGTAGTGTGGTTGGTAGTGTGGTTGGTAGTATGGTTGGTAGTGTAGTTGGTAGTGTGGTTGGTAGTATGGTTGTTAAGTAAGCTGTTCGTTAATGTGAGAAGTGTGCAACCATAATATAATCACAGTAAGTTAACATAAAGACACAGGAAGAAACTATAAACAGAACAATAAAATACTTACTTTTGCCGGCCAAAATGGGTACCCTTTTAATTTTGCCCAAACAATTTGATGTGGATTGCTCTAAGAAGAAGAAGAAAAGAGAAATAGCAATTAAAATAGAAGATAACGAAGAAATTAATAAAATTTAATCACTACTGTACTGTTATTCTCTCTAAAATGATAAAATGTAATTTAACAGGAGTACAACATTTCCTGGTTCAACAATATAACTTGAGAATCTCCAAATCACAGATGGGTTATGAGAGAAAAAGTAAGTATAAAAGGAATGAGATGTTGTGTGTAAGAGAGAAGACTGACTGGCCTTGTGATGTCAATGGAAGATGATTGTTGGGTAAAGAAGTGCCTGGAGTTCCCAGTAGAAGGAAGTTGCAGGAGAGGCAGACATAGGCAAAAAGAAGAACTGGTATAAAAGGAATCTGATGTGGTATGCAAAAGATATGACTGTGCTGGCACGAACATGTGATGTGTATCAATGATGATCATTGGGTGAAAAAGTGCGAGGAGTTCCTAGTGGAGGGAAACTGTGCTGGACACATTCAACCCATGCAAACATGGAAAGGTGGCCGAAAAAAATTAGGATGATAATACAAGCTTCTAAATTACAGATGTTATTAGTGAGGAAGATATGAACTATTTATACAGGGTCAGAGAACTAGGAAGATATATGGTACTTACACAGGGTTCACAGAACCATTCATCATTTGATTGTTCACATGATCTAGCATAACAGTCAGGACATATTTCAATCTCTGCCATCTTGAAAAAACAAGAAAATATAGGTACATATATATATATATAAGTATATATATTATATATATATATAAGTATATATAGTATATATATATAGGAAAAGGTATGACCCCGACGGCAGAGCTCAAGCCATTTCGAAGGCTATTTCTGGAGTACTCTGGTGTGTTATGGTCCATCTGGTTCCTTACCACAATTCCTTTGTTATAGTATATATATATATATATAAAGAGAGAGAGAGTATAAAGATACCCTATATATATATATATATATATATATATACATATATATATATATCATACAAGTTGACATATGGAGCCTAAAATTATCTCTCCAAAAGCAGGGTCGACCTATGCGCCAGATATATATATATATATAATATACATTGTGTATACATTATATATACAAACTATAAGCAACAAACTGCCTGCGTCAGTTGTTAGCTGCCGAGACACTGCATCCTTTAAGACACTCATGCTTCCCGAAATACGCCAAAACTACACCTGATGTACCCCTTCCATATACATGCACACATGTGTGTATCATGACTCGTGCACTGTTCATTTTACTGATGTTTGTGCATTGCCCTATGTACTGCACATGCACTTTTTGATGAGTTGTGGTGCACCTGGGCACTGTACACAATATTTCATTATTATTATTGTTGTTGTTATTATATCATGACTCATACACTGTTCATTTTCCTGACATTTGTACATTATTCTATGTACTATACATGCACCTTTGATGAGTTGTAGTGCACCTGAGCACTGTACACAATAATTTCATTATTATTATTATTATTATTATATCGCCATCACCATCTTTACATCTGTTTTCCCTGCTTTATTAACTGTGTATGCACTTTATTTACACCACCACCACCATAGTACCAGCTGTACTATAAGTTTCCAACTGTAGTTATAACCACAATATTCTATATTTTCTCTTCCATAGAATGATAGAAAACATTGAAAAGGCAGAAGATAAAGAGAAGAAACTGCTGAAACCTGACTCACCTCATGTTTACATATCTTTATAATCATCTTAGCACTTGCTGTTAGTTTGTGGTGAGCTGTTCAAATACAAACGACACAACTGCTAACATCTTTAAAGTTTAGTGAAAAAAATTACAACATAATATAAATTTGATAACATAGTCGCCACAATGCAGGTAGCTATAATAATAGTGAAATAAATTAGGTACAGTGCCCCGACAGATTGTGTAGACAGAGATGCCTGCATCAATTATTTTCTGTCTTCAATGGATACTTTTGATTTATTCAACTATTATTATAATTATCTGCATTGCTTATGCTATGTCGCTCATACACATCCATACATATATATATATATACATACATGTATATATACATACATATATATTTATTCAGCTATATATTCGGCTATAAGGGTCAGGTCATCTACACACAGAAGTTCCCATGGGCAGCCAGTCTTAAACTCCTCCGTTATTGCCTTTAGGACTATGATGAACAGGAGAGGGCCAAGAACTGAGCCTTGGTGGACACCAACCTGCACACTAAATTCTTCACTATACTTATTGTTCATTCTAACCTTGCTGACAGTTCCTCTATACATGGCTTGAACTGCCCTCACAAGCCATTTGTCTACTCCTAGTTTTCTAAGAGCCCACCAGATAATGGAATGGGAAACTCTCAAAAGCTTTCTCCAGGTCGACAAAAGCCAAGTAGAGGGGTTTACTTTTAGCTAGGTACTTCTCTTGCAGTTGTCTTACAAGCAAGAGGGTATCTGTGGTACTTTTACCTGGAACAAACCCAAACTGCATCTCATCTAGGTTAGTTCGTTCTCTAATCGGCTCAGCTAAGACTCTTTCAGTGACCTTCATAACCTGGTCAACCAGCTTAATGTTTCTATAGTTTGTTCTATCTATAATATCACCTTTGCCCTTGTAGCAGTTTATGATGCTGCTGCTACACCATTGGGTATGACACCATTTTGTATGACTTGGTTTACAATGTGGGAGACTATGGTGTGTCCCACCATACCTAAAGTTTTCAGCAACTATCCCTGTGGGGCCAGTAGCTCTGCCTGATTTCATATCCTTGATAGCCTTACTTACTACACTACTGCTAACAGGTACAGCCAGTCCCTCTGTTGGGTTGACATAAGACAAACCATCTTCATCCCATGCATTCTCCTCATTCAGTAATCTTTCATAGCGGCACTTCCATGCTTTCCTTTCAGCATCAGTGAGAGCAGGTTTGCCAAAATCATTTCTGACACACTTCTTCTCACTGACATCACAATAATCCCCGACACTGCCTAGCGATCATGAACACCTCATGCTGCAAAACGTGCTTAAATTGTTTGTCTTCTGCTTCCCTTCTTGCAAGGTATACTTGTCACCTAGCTTTCCTTCTTGTATACTTGTCGCCTAGCTCCTCTCCTAGTCTTCAGGTAGTATTCTCTGCTACCCCCATTTCGCCAATCTTTCCAAGCCTGTCTTTTAGCCTTAAATGTCTCACCTACTTTACTATTCCACCACCAAGTCACTCTCCGTCTCCCTATAGACCTACTCCACCCATAGATTTCATCTGTCACCTTCAGTAGGTTATCTTTCAGGAACTCCCATTGCTCCACTATATCCTATGTCACTATTTGCTCTTCCTTATTATCAAAGACATCAGTCAACATATTTCTAAATTTGTCACTGTTCGATGGGTCTTTTAACTCCCATACTCGTCTCCTTCAGGTTGGCTTCTGCTAGCCCTGACTATAAGGTCACTAACTACTGAGTTATGTTCAGAGGTGCATTCTTCACTGGGGAGGGACTTTGAGTTCCTAACAGTCACTCTGTCTCGTCTTCTAGTGAGAATGAAATCTATTTGGCTGGCGTACTCACCTGATCTATATGTGATTAGGTGGCTGTCTCATTTTTTGAAGTTCGCGTTACAGATAAATAGGTCATGTGTCGCAGAATTCCAGCAGCCTGAAACCTTCCATGTTTCTAGCATCGAACCTATAACCCCTGTTGAAGCCCTCGCAGTGTTACTCAACATGCCCGTTAAAGTCACCTGCAATGAATATGAGGTTGCTGTCGTTTATTTGGGATGTAGTGTGCATTAGGGACTCATAGAACCTGTCTGTTAGTATGTCGGGCAGTATGCAGATATAACTGTCATGGTCGTTCTATTTAGTACATGTCTAAGTTTAATTATTCTGTCGTTTATTTCTATTTACAGAAATTACATTGGTTACCCATTTTTCTGCATATATGTATACAATATGTGTGTGTATATATATATATATATCACCATCATCATAGTTTAACGTCCAACTTCCACGCTAGCATGGGTTAGACGGTTTTGTTCCATTTGATGCGGGAATGGTCGGGAGACCGTACCTCGCTCACACGGAAGCGTCTCTGGCAGGTTTTTGTTACAGCTTCCTAACACCAACCACATTTACAGTGTGGACTGGGAGCCTTTTTACCATGTCTCCTACACCGCCACCTTACAGTGTGGACTGTTGTTATCGACATAGTGGACGGAACAAGAGAGGGAGGATGGGGTAGGGTGTGTAAGGTGGGGGTGTACATTGGGTTAAGAGGTGCCTACTGTCTAGGTTTGTATGCAAGGGAAGGCGGGTATTCTGTACAACTGCATGACACCAAAGATCTCGATCCAGTGACATTGTCTTAGAGAGATGTGAGCAAGGTCAGTTTTTATCACCTAGTCCCAGGTTTTTCTTGGTCTACCCACTCGGCAACTTCTATCAATTTACATTGCCCTGCACTTTTTTATACAGCTGTCATCCATCATATGCATCACATGTCCATACCAACGCAATCTCCTCTCCAGAACACAACATTTGATACCTCTTCTGCTTAGTCTCTCTCTCTCAATTTGTTTTATGCTTCGCCGTTTGTGCACATCACTATTACACATCCATCGGAGCATGCAAGCTTCATTTCTTTCTAATCTACGCAAGTCTTCAGCACACAATGCCCAGGTCTCACTACCATGTAATATCGCCGTTCGTATACAAGCATCATACAATCTGCCTTTCATTTTTAGAGAAACACCCCTGGTGGCCAACAGCAGTAGTAGCTCTGAACCTTTTCCATCCCGTTCTAACTCTGGCTACTACACTTTCAGAGCACCCTCTTCCACTGCTGATTTTGTCACCCAGGTAACGGAAAGTGTCCACTATTTCTATAGAACCATTTGGACAGTTGAAGGAGCTAGTATCCTGTGGGCACTTGCTACTTACTGCACCTGAGCATCGGCCACATATAAAATCTACATTCTTAGATAGCTTACCTGTGATCCCACTACATCTTTTATGTACCCATAGTTTGCATTTGGGACAAAGAATGGGATTCCTACTTACTTCTTTCTTACACACTGAGCATGGCCATTTCCCAGAGGGCACCTGTTCCCTATTCTCCTTTCTACATACTAGAACTTTAGTCTTAGACAAGTTAACTCTAAGGGCTATTGATTCTAGGCCATGCTTCCATGTTTGGAATTTCTTCTCTAGTTTGCCATGATTCAGCTATATATAGATATAAACATGACTATGTTGTGAAGAAGTTCACATGATTTCAGGTTTGCTATTACTGCTTCGTATTGGACCTGTAACCACATGGTTGCAAAGCAAACACTTTAACTACAGAGCCATGTCTGTGTCTACTCTGCTAACAATTTATAGAAAATACTGCTATTTCCAGAACTTTCCAACAAAACACCAGCAAAGAGAGAGAATGTAATGTGAAGGAACTTACTTCCATTGAATATGATACAGTTATGTAAGATCCACTTGACATCTGCTAGAAATGCTTCTGTGGAACCATATTTGTTATTTTTGATGTTCTGGAAGAATTCAAGAAGAAATGAAGAACAGAAGAAATAATTAAGCAAATATAGGTTGTTCTAAACACACCTATGTAATGTTCTAAACACATCTATGTTATATTCTAAACACATATGTTATATTCTAAATACAACTATGTTATATTCTAAACACATCTATGTTATATTCTAAACACATCTATGTTATATTCTAAACACATCTATGTTATATTCTAAACACATCTATGTTATATTCTAAACACATCTATGTTATATTCTAAACACATCTATGTTATATTTTAAACACATCTATGTTATATTTTAAACACATCTATGTTATATTCTAAACACATCTATGTTATATTCTAAACACAACTATGCTATATTCTAAACACATCTATGTTATATTCTAAACACAACTATGTTATATTCTAAACACAACTATGTAATGTTCTAAACACATCTATGTTATATTCTAAACACATCTATGTTATATTTTAAACACAACTAAGTTATATTTTAAACACATCTGTTATATTTTAAACACATCTAAGTTATATTCTAAACACATCTATGTTATATTCTAAACACAACTATGTTATGTTCTAAACACATCTATGTTATATTCTAAACACATCTATGTTATATTTTAAACACATCTATGTTATATTTTAAACACATCTATGTTATATTTTAAACACATCTATGTTATATTTTAAACACATCTAGTAGCTCGAATCAAAATACACTGCTTCTGAAAATACATTTCCATGATATCTCAATATGCTAGAAATAGTACCTAAATTTCCCTTAAACTATACCTTACTGTCTTAAAACCAGGAAGACATTGATGTAGAACTTGTGAACCAACCTTTTCAACAGTGTTAAGATCCATTGGATGGTAGATAAAGTCATGGTAGTTGGGGACAGCACATAAGTCTACTGGTTGACGGAATGGAGAACTCTGAAAATTGGAATTGAAAAGAGCAACAATGGTAGAGTTAGTGAGTTAACCTTTTTGTCATTGTATTTCTAATTATATAGCAAATCCTCAACATATTTTCCCACCAAAAGACTGACCTGTGACCTCAGATCTGAAAACCTAGATAATATTCTCTTGTAGAAGGTTCATGGCACCAGAGTGTCTAAAAAGAGGACAGTTGAAAAGGCCATCAGTATACATAACATTTTTGTCTCCCAAGATATTCTGCTTTTTGACTCCGCAAAATACAGTTTGCAACAAACAGACACTTTGTTTAGTCAGCTTCACAATGTAGTTACACAGACACACACTCACGAACCAGCCCTGCTGAAATCAGCACTAGCTGAGATTGCTACCTACACAAGTTAGTATTACTACAGTAGTCTACATTTGCACACATAACATACTGCATCTATACTTGCATCTTTTCCTGATGTACATCGCTGCACATGATTTCAAAGTAAATCATGTTACAAATAAAAACATTAAAAGTAACAGTGTCTTGTTCATTTGTTAATTTTTATCCATGGGATATGAGAAGACTCATCTTCCCCATGGTAATATTACTTCACACCACAACAAACAAGTACAACTACTTGTTTCCTTGAATATGGCAAAACTTCACTCACTGAGCCAAACTTCACTCACTTGCCATTACTCAACCAACAAGCCACTCACTCATACTTATTACTACTACTAAAAATAAACAAATTCATTTGGCAACCATACCATTGCCAAACCAATATTTAATGTTAACCCTGCTAAATATTCATCGTATTTCTGTTAATTAATGAAGTATTTGGTTGGATTTGCAAGAATGATTTTTCCATTAAGTTGCTATTTGTAACATAACTTAACAAAAGCTTTATATAAAATTATGTTAAATAGGAACTCATTGAAATGAGTAGTTTTGTTTCATAGGACCTGAGTTGGTTTTGTCGAGGTTGGTATCAGCAAACTGACAGAGTGGTTCAGGCATTGGATTAAATACTTCAATATTTATTATGACTCACTGCGCCCTGAATTCAAATCCAGCTGAGGTCAACTTTGCCTTTCATCCTTTTTAAACCAATAAACTTTGTAGACAGTATATTGGTGGAATAGTTGAAGAGATAGATGAGATAGTCTAACCCTTTAGCATTTACATTACTCTATATTTGCTATTGTATTTTCACAGTAAAGGCTTTACCTCACATAATGTCAAATCTATGAGATGTTGATATTATTTATTTTGAGAATAATACCTTAACATCAGTATGAGTGGCAAGTTACAGCCAGTTTGAACAGAGAGAGGTGAGGGAATTTTGGCTGGATACGGAGGGTTTAAATGCTAAAGGGTTAAAGAACCTGTATCAGTTTTGTGTATTTCTTGTCTCCTGTCAGCAGATTAGCAGTACCACTTGTGCCTGTGATTGGACAATCAGCAGCTTATGTCCAGTAACTTAGCAGTTCGAAAGAGATTAATAAAATAAGTACCAGACATGAAAAACAGGAGTTAGCATGGTTGATGAAATCCCTTCAAGGTGGTGCCCCAGCATAGCCACATTTTTAATGACAAAGAAATTAAAGAGGATGCAAACTTACTGATTGGTGTTTCATTCTGTTCAGGGCATACTTGAGGAGAACACAGAACTGGTCATGAGTTATCATTGACATGGCCTTTGATCTTGTGTTAACACATTCAGCTTTCATGATTTTCTACAATGACATCACATGACAGAAAATTAGACGTTACATTTCATAAAACTGCTAGTATAAATGTGTGTGTGTGCATGTGTGTGTGTGTGTATGTATATATATATATATAGAGAGAGAGAGAGATAAAATCCCAATTGCTGCACCAATCAGACTCACACTCTTTCTGTCCCTCTCTCTCTATATATATATGTACGTATGGATGTATGTACATATGTACGTATGTATGTGACAAACACAGAGACACAGAAACAATTCATGTTTTTAGGTTGACACTTTAGATGAAAGAGAGAAAGTTCAATGTATCAGACATTAGTGCTTCGTCAGCAGAGTACAATAAAAGATTGATTAGAAAAACAAATATAGAAAAAGGGGGAAAAGATGTCCTTCCTATCACCAACCGCTTTACAGTGTCCTAGGTGCATTTATCGAGTAGATTACCAACGCTAGGGAGGTTGTCATGCCTTTAACACACACACATATATATATATATATATATATATATAATATATAAGATCAAAAGATGGTTAAAGGAGTTCCATGTATTTTATTATGCGCATTTCAAAAACAAACATCATCATGCAATAATATTTGTGTTTTCATCAGATAAAACAGGAGAACATGATATGAAGGCTAAAAAACACTTGTGGATAGTGCAGTTTTAAATCAACATTGTTTTTGAAATGCGCATAATAAAATACATGGAACTCCTTTAACCATCTTTTGATCTTATATATTATGTATACTCCAGTCAAACAAACTGTAGAGTGCTTCTTATCCGATATCTGCATTGCTTTATTGTACTACAATAAAACTCACCTCCTACATATATATATATATATATATATATATATATATATATATATATATATATATATATATATGACTTGTTCAAGAAAACAACACATCACCCTGAGTTCAATTCTCAGACCGAGTGATGTGTTGCTTCCTTGAGCAAGACACTTTATTACACATTGCACCAGTTTACTCAGCTGTAGAAATGAGATGATAGGGACTGGGGTCCCTACCATTCCACAGTAAAGTGGACGTGTAGGTGCCACAGCAAAGCAGCACCCAGCACTCACTGTAAATGAGGTTGGTGTTAGGAAGGGCATCCAGCTGTAGAAATCAACCCAGAATCAGTTCCCGTCCCACCCTTGCAAGCAGGGAAAAGCGGATGTAAAAAAAAAAAAATGATGATGATGATATATTCTCAGAACTATACATAGAGCACTCTTCTTTCCTTTACCTTTTGCACGGAAATACTTTATATATATATCAAATACTGTATATATATATATATGTTGTAGTTTGCTTGAAGCATTGTTGAATAGGAAATATAAATTTAAATAATTTTAAAAGCCATACAATGCATTAGAAAATTAAAGGTGCCAAGATAACAATAGAATTTTACCTTAGCAAATTAAAATAATCCCAAATATTTTGGGTTTAAAAACCCATTATCAAGGGAGTATCCCGGTAATGGCCTTAAAGGATCGATCGGAGATGAGTTGTTGTTAGGAAGCAGATTTAAGTTAAATGTAATGAAAAGACGTTAAAATTTCGAGCATGTGCGTTGTGGAATATGTGGGAAATAGTGTATGATATGTGCATGTGTGTGCGTGAATGTAAGTGTGCTTAGTGGGATGTATGTATGTGTGTGTGTGTGTGAGTAAGTTTACGTAGCGAAAGGCGTGTGTGAATATGTATATGATATAAGGGAAAAATATATATGTGTGTGTGTGTGTGTAAGTCTAAGTGTGTGTGCTTAGTAAGGACATAGATTTAATTTGAAAGAAAGAATGAAAAAGGGCAACTGGGTTGTTGGTATGATAATTGTGTTGGATATTTTAAATTAGCCATTCAGGTGTACTTCTTTCAATTCGATTATTGATCCTAAGTTTTAATTGCTTGATCAAAAGGACCTCTCTAATTCTCAGTGTGCCTATACTGCGTTTGGTAGCTAAGACTGTGGTGGTAGTGTTGTCTTGGTTTCCACGTTTGATGATTGGAGCAGGCTATAGGGTGTTATTCTAAGTAACAGCATGGTAACACTGGTCAATAGTGGCTGTAGTAGTATGGAGCAGGCTATAGGGTGTTATTCTATGTAACAGCATTGTAACACTGGTCACTAGTGGCTGTAGTAGTATGGAGCAGGCTATAGGGTGTTATTCTAAGTAACAGCATCTCTGCTGAGATTCTCCGTGTGTGTAGGTGAAGCTGGTGGTGTAAATTTTGTGTGAATTTCTTTTTGCAGGTGAGGTGTCTGATGAAGCCTGAGGCCTCATACACATATATATATATATACATATATATATATACACACACACACACAAAAAAAGAGTGTATCCAACGCATGAGGTAGAATTTGTTTATTTGTGTAAAGTCAATGTTTCAGTTGACAAACAATAGACACACACACAGTGAAAGACACACACACAGTGACAGACACACACCCACTGATAGACACATGCAGTGCCAGACACACACAGTGTCAGACACACACACAGTGAAAGACACACACACAATGTCAGACACACACACAGTGACAGACACACACACAGTGCCAGACACACACACAGTGCCAGACACACACACAGTGAAAGACACACACACAATGTCAGACACACAGTGACAGACAGTGTTACACATATATATATGTTGTATTACCTCACACTCTGGACAAAGCCAGAGTTCTGGGAATGGCTCTTCAAGTGCCAGACATTTACTGTGGTATACTCGAGGACATAATTCACAACAAACAACTTCACCATCTCGATGACACAGCCAGCAAAAATAATCGTTCTTGTTATTCTGAAATATAGAAATATTTATCAATAACATGTTCATGTATCAACACCAGATGTATCAGTATCAACACCAGATGTACCAGTATCAACACCAGATCTACCAGTATCAACACCAGATGTACTAGTATCAACACCAGATGTACCCAGTATCAACAACAGATGTACCCAGTATCAACACCAGATGTACCAGTATCAACACCAGATGTAACAGTATCAACACCAGATGTACTAGTATCAATACCAGATGTACCCAGTATCAACACCAGATGCACCAGTATCAACACCAGATGTAACAGTATCAACACCAGATCTACCAGTATCAACTTTAGATGCACCAGTATCAACTTTAGATGCACCAGTATCAACACCAGATGTACCAGTATCAACACCAGATGTACCAGTATCAACACCAGATGTACTAGTATCAACACCAGATGTACCAGTGTCAACACCAGATGTACCAGTGTCAACACCAGATGTAACAGTATCAACACCTGATGTAACAGTATCAACACCAGATGTAACAGTATCAACACCAGATGTATCAGTATCAACACCAGATGTACCCAGTATCAACACCAGCTGTACCAGTATCAACACCAGATGTACCCAGTATCAACACCAGATGTACCATTATCAACTCTAGATGCACCAGTATCAACACCAGATGTACAAGTATCAACACCAGATGTACCAGTATCAACACCAGATGTACTAGTATCAACACCAGATGTACCAGTTTCAACACCAGATCTACCAGTATCAACACCAGATGTATCCAATATCAACACCAGATGTACCAGTATCAACACAAGATGTACAGGTATCAACACCAGATGTACCAGTATCAACAACAGATCTACCAGTGTCAACACCAGATGTACCAGTATCAACACCAGATGTAACAGTATCAACACCAGATGTACTAGTATCAACACCAGATGTACCCAGAATCAACACCAGATGTATCAGTGTCAACACCAGATGTACCAGTATCAACGCCAGATGTACCAGTATCAAAACCAGATGTACCAGTATCAACACCAGATGTAACAGTATCAACACCAGATGTAACAGTATCAACACCAGATGTACCAGTATCAACACCAGATGTAACAGTATCAACACCAGATGTACCAGTATCAACACCAGATGTACTAGTATCAACACCAGATGTACCAGTATCAACACCAGATGTATCAGTATCAACACCAGATGTAACAGTATCAACACCAGATCTACCAGTATCAACACCAGATGTACCAGTATCAACACCAGATGTACCAGTATCAACACCAGATCTACCAGTGTCAACACCAGATGTACCAGTATCAACACCAGATGTACCAGTATCAACACCAGATGTACAAGTATCAACACCAGATCTACCAGTGTCAACACCAGATGTACCAGTATCAACACCAGATGTACCAGTATTAACACCAGATGTACTAGTATCAACACCAGATGTACCAAGTATCAACACCAGATGTACCAGTATCAACACCAGATGTACAAGTATCAACACCAGATACCAGTATCAACACCAGATGTACCAGTATCAACACCAGATGTACCAGTTTCAACACCAGATATATCAGTATCAACACCAAATGTACCAGTATCAACACCAGATGTATCAGTATCAACACCAAATGTACCAGTATCAACACCAGATGTACCAGTATCAACACCAGATGTATCAGTAACACCACCAATATCAATATATTGTCACACCACATGCAATATTTTTGTTCTTGTATGACAAACTATATCAGTAAATTACATAAGTAGTGTTGTTATAGCTCAGATCAATGCAACTTGAAATGAAGTGTCTTGCTCAAGAACACAACATGACTCCTAGTCCAGGAATCACCTCCCACCCAACCTTATGATCATGGGTCCAAGACTAACCAGCAGGTCATGTATCTTCACCATAGATATATAAATCATACAACAGAGGGAAGGGAACCAATCACCAAGAAAACAATGTTTCCATTGGTCTTTTCATTGTTGATATTATCTCCCAGTTGCAAGTCTTGGTGGTGACAGGAGCTGGGATTTGAATTCAGAACCCACAGGGCTTGATGAGATACCACAAAGTATCCTATTCAATTTGTTAACAATTCTGCCAATCCACCAGCCCCGGACAAGTACTTTGTAGGGCCAATCCAGCAGCCCTGGACCAGTACTTTGTAGGGCCAATCCACCAGCCCTGAACCAGTACTTTGTAGGGCCAATCCACCAGCCCTGAACCAGTACTTTGTAGGGCCAATCCACCAGCCCTGATGATATTTGTTACAGCTTTCTGCACTTGTAATTCAAATCTTGCAAAGGCCAGTTGTCAGTGGAAGAACGGAGAATTAGCAGAAGTGTTAAAGAGTCGGATGGAATACTTAGCAGTATCTGTCCTGGCTCTCTACACTCTGATTTCAAATCTCACTTCTACCAGAAGTTGCAAACAGCAGATAGTATCAACAATGGAATGATTAACAGAAACATTGCTTCCTTGATTCAATCTGACAATCAGCTACTTTCCTTTCTTTTCTTAGAGGCGCCACCTAACAATTATTTTTTATATAGCATTGTGAGGGATCACGTTTTAACACCTAATGTAAAACACACAGAGAATCAAGACATGATGCTCACAGCTTGAAGTAGAGATCAAATACTTTCGTTCATCTCTATTATAGAGTGTTCTAAGCAGAGACGATCTATGTTACTCAACAACAACAACAATAACAATAGCAGCAACAACAAAATTTAACAGACATTTACCACTCCAGTTCCATCATTTCTACCAATTTTCTGTTTCTTTGGTGGCACTTGTACAATATAGAGGTCATCAATCTTGTGTCTTGTTCTTTTGAAAGACTGTGGTGTACCTGGAAATATTGATATACAGCTATTTTAAAGGTAACCATCTATCTACTGTGGTGTACCCAGAAATACTAACACAGATATTTTAACCCTTTCATAGCTATATTTCTAATGAAATGCATTCTCTCTCCCTTCTTCTTTATCTCTTTCTTTCTCTATCTACTATCACATTTCCCCACTTCTACCCAATGAGCTGTAACAACAGCAACATAACAGAACTGGGGCCCCTATCAATAAAACTTCTAAGATGCTACCACTTAGACGGCTGGTTAACGTGTGAGGTATAACAACATACATACATGTGTGTATATATGATAGGACAGGGGCTCCTATCATTAAAACACCTGATAAACCTCCTGTGAGATGTAACCTAAACCTACATAAATGTGAACTGTAACAACAACATATTAGGATTAGCGTCCCTATCATTGAATCAGCTGAAGGGCCTTCTATGAAATGTATCGGGGTCCCTATCATTAAATCATCTGAGGAACCTCCTATGAGATGTAACCTAAACCTGCTTAGGTATGAACTCTAACAACATGATTAGGGCCCTTACCATTAAAACACCCAACAAGCCTCTTATGAGGCTGCACCTCATAGTAAGCCAACTTAACCTAGGACAGGGGCCCCTATCATTAAAACACCTCAAAAATCTTTTATGTGATGCAACTTATTAAGAGGGCAGTTAAACCTAGTTTCCCCCTCTCCTACTTACCAGATCTGGAGGAACAAGTATCACTGGAAGGACTTGAACATCGCTCCGATTTGATTTCTGTTTTGCCAAATGGTAATCCTGATATGCTGCCAGTTGAAGCTCGTGTACGGATCGTACTTCCACCAGTTGTGACTGGTGTTGTAGCTGCACTAGCAGACATCTTCACACTGGAGTCACTTCCTGAATCTACAGTAAAGAAACAATGAAGAAAATAAATGTTTGAAATAAATATCGTATATAAGTAGCTTGGTAGATTTGGTAGAAAGGAGGTTAAAATATTTAGATATTATATATAAAGTGTAGTAAGTTACCCATTCCAACGTTCTTCATTAAACTACAGAGCTGTGGGACATATTGTTCATGTGAGACGTAAACAATCATCACCAGCTTCTTAAACGATGTCAATGAAAAGAGACACAAAGATAAACACACACACATATGTATATGTGTATGGGCATCCAGCCATATAAACTATGCCAAAATGGAATGTATGAATAAGACAGTCATCCAAACATGTCTAGCCTCTGAACATGACAACCCATTTGATGTAAGCAAGCATTGAAACAGGAAGAGGAGAGGGGGGAGGGGCATTATCCTTAGGTGTGAAAAAAGAAAACAATGCTCAATTGAGAAGAGAGTAGAAATATTTTATTTATTTATGTTCATACATGGAATAAAAACACCACCCACGGTTTCAAGGCCCAATATTGACCACAGCTCCAGAATACAAGAGAGATCAAGAAGTTTATTCATTCATTCATTTCATTTCACTTTATGTCCGCTTTTTCCCTGCTTGCAAGGGTGCAACGGGAACTGATGCTGGCTTGATTTCTACAGCTGGATGCCCTTCCTAACACCAACCTCATTTACAGTGAGTACTGGGTGCTTTTTTGCCGTGGCACCTCCACAACCACTTTGCAGTGGAATGATAGGGACCCCAGTCCCTATCATCTCATTTCTACAGCTGAGTAAACTGGAGCAATGTGAAATAAAGTGTCTTGCTCAAGGAAACAACACATCACCCGGTCTGAGAATTGAACTCACAACCTTTCGATTGCAAGGCCAATGCTCTAACCGCTAAGCCATGTGCCTCCATATATATATGGTGGCTGCAAACTCTGCTAAGAGTACTGCAATCACTTGTCAGATTACAGATAATGGTGCACTTTTAGGCTACAGCCAGCCACACGAACCTGTAACATATCCTGAACAAGCAATGCCTGTGCTTTGAAGGTTTTTTAAGTGGGGAAAGGCCTTGCACTCGACCAATCCCACTCTCTGAGCATCGAAAACACTACCCGTAAAGGAGAACTGGTCAACATCAACGGATGTTTCCGAAGCCGCAGGTTTTTTTTCAAAGTTTCCCTCTCCTAGAAAGGTGTTGTGACCAAAAAAAAAAAAACACTCTTGGATGGCTGTTGGCTTTGCTGAGTTCTCCACCCTTTGCCAAGTCTTGTATTTCATCCCGCAGGGTGTCTAAATATCACCAAGCTAACTTGGTGGGGTTGCCAGTTTAGTCGCCAACGACCCGACCATGAGACAGGTTGTACTGGGTTACATGTTACCAGTAGCACTCGAGAGCAACCTGACACACACAAATATATATATATATGTATATATATATAACAGGCTTCTTCAGTTTCCATCTACCAAATGTTACTCACAAAGTATAAATGTAGAAAAATAAAGCAATTTATTTATCTAGTAAAATTATATGTTGTTATTGATGCAGTAACACTATACCTGATACCCCCCTCCCCCACCTCCATACACACACATGTATATCATGACTCATATACTGTTCATTTTCCTGGCATTTGTACATTATTCTATGTACTATACATACACTGTTGATGAGTTGTAGTGCACCTGAACACTGTACACAATAATTTGATTATTATTATTATTTTATATCAGTATTTCAAGTCAAGTAGACTTAGGTAGACTAGGTAGGGTAGTATACACAAAGTAGAACACAAACAGATTATGTAGAGAGGTTTATGCAAGGCCAAGGGTAGGGATAGAATCACATATGCTTTGAAATGGTTACAAATGTGTAAACCAATGACTGTGACCTCATTTCCTTACATCCACACACAATACAAACACAAAAACCTAATACCTTATATGTGTGTGTGTGTGGTTTTCTGTTAGTATATATAACAAAACCACCCTTCGGGTGGCTTTCTGCTGGTATATATAACACATGTATAGCATGTATAGTGTGTATATTGATATTATACGCAAATATATTTTCATGTAGATATAATACATCAAATAAAATCGTAAATGACAATATGCACAGAAATTGAAGAGAGGCTGTGTTACACTGTCTTCTGCAATCAGCAGAGTAATCCATGATACATTTAAAAAAGACGATAATATATATAAACTGCATTACAGTGAAATGTAATGAAAACGAAAAAGAAGGAGAAAATGTGGAAAGTAGACATAAAATGATCATACAAAATCACCAGACACCACCCGTAGTTCAATAATATTAAGTGTTTACAATAAAATTTAAACCGTCCATCATTTTATGTAAGAACCTTTCAAGTTATGTTCCAAACATTAGCTTAACCCTTTCATTACCATATTTCTAATGAAAGACACTGTCTATGTCATTAACTCTTTCATTACCATATTTCTAATGAAAGATACTGTCTATGTCATTAACCCTTTCATTACCATATTTCTAATGAAAGACACTGTCTATATCATTAACCCTTTCATTACCATATTTCTAATGGAAGACACTGTCTATGTCATTAACCCTTTCATTACCATATTTCTAATGAAAGACACTATGTCATTAACCCTTTCATTACCATATTTCTAATGAAAGACACTATATCATTAACCCTTTCATTACCATATTTCTAATGAAAGACACTGTCTATGTTATTAACCCTTTCATTATCATATTTCTAATGAAGACACTGTCTATGTCATTAACCCTTTCATTACCATATTTATGATGAATGACACTGTCTATGATTTTCAATTAATTTTGAAAATAATAATCAAGAATTTAGAGGAATTTAGTAATATAATTAACTTTCGCCTTATTAAACTATTGTTTGGAACATAACAAAGGTTGTTAAAATTATGATGGAAGTGGTAGGGTGTTCAGCATACAATTGAAATGTGAGTTTGATGGAGGTGAACTGTGTTCTTATGACACTTTATTTTACATTACTCCAATTCACTCAACTGGCAAAGATGAGTTATATCTGTGAGTCAAAAGACCATTTAATAACCTGCAGTGCTGGGTTGGTCATCTCCAATAGAACTGGTCTGTTAATAACCTGTAGTGCAGGGTTTGTCACCTCCAATAGAACTGGTTTGTTAATAACAGTGCTGGGTCTGTCATCTCCAATAGAACTGGTCTGTTAATAACCTGTAGTGCGGGGTTTATCACCTCCAATAGAACTGGTCTGTTAATAACAGTTCTGGGTCTGTCACCTCCAATAGAACTGGTCTGTTAATAACAGTGCTGGGTCTGTCATCTCCAATAGAACTGGTCTGTTAATAACAGTGCTGGGTCTGTCATCTCCAATAGAACTGGTCTGTTAATAACAGTGCTGGGTCTGTTGACATTTAGATATACCTCTCTGGCACCCTTAAAACAACCTTCAGTAGCACCATCACACATTTTGGTACCAGTTATATTTTTCTTGTTTTCTTTTAATCTTTTTACTTCTGACTGGTTTCAGTCATTAGACTGTGGCCATACTGGGGCACTGTTCTTTTTACTGGTTTCAGTCAGACTGTGGCCATGCTGGGGTACTGTTCTTTTACTATTTTCAGTCATTAGACTGTGGCCATGCTGGAGCACTGTTCTTTTACTGGTTTCAGTCATTAGACTGTGGCCATGCTGGGGCACTGTTCTTTTACTGGTTCAGTCATTAGACTGTGGCCATGCTGGGGCACTGTTCTTTTACTGGTTTCAGTCATTAGACTGTGGCCATGCTGGGGCACTGTTCTTTTACTGGTTCAGTCATTAGACTGTGGCCATGCTGGGGCGCTGTTCTTTTACTGGTTTCAGTCATTAGACTGTAGCCATGCTGGGGCACTGTTCTTTTACTGGTTTCAGTCATTAGACTATGGCCATGCTGAGGCACTGTTCTTTTACTGGTTTCAGTCATTAGACTGTGGCCATGCTGGGGCACTGTTCTTTTACTGGTTTCAGTCATTAGACTATGGCCATGCTGGGGCAGGCAGAGCCTTGAGGGAATTCAGTTGATCATCTCAACCTCACTACTTACAGTTACCCAAATCTGGTATTTATTTTATGGACATAAACAAACAGCCCTAGTCACATAAACAGATGCTGCCATCGTTAGCATCTGTGCTGACATGGGTTTGATGGGTTATACTGAGCTGATACCAGACAGGTTAGAACAACCTCATCTTAATCATATATTCCACATTTTTGTCATGGTTTCTATGGCCAAGTGCCCTTCCTATCATTAACCACACTAGCAGTAAAACCACCATTTGGGTGGTTTTCTGCTAGTATGTGTAGTGTGTATATTGATATTATACGCAAGTATATATACATGTAGATATGATACATCAAATAAAATCGTAATTGATAATATATAATACACAGAAATTGAACGAAGACTGCGTTACACTGTCTTATTTAATCAGTAACGTAATCCATGATACATTAAAAAGACACGATATTATATATAAACTGCATTAGGAGAAAAATTAGAGACAGAAATATATAAATGTTTATATAAGCGATCGCTAACTGGAGGTGTTGAGATTTGAAAATTTTAAAGAAGTGAATCTTTAAATAAGCAATAAAATATATTTTATCAAGTGATACGAAATTTAGTAGATAAATTATGTAATATTCATTGATTGGCAGTATCAGTAGAGGGTCGGACGCCATGCTTTCCAGCATAGTTATGTCCCTTTACGATCTGAGTTCAAATCCCGCCGAGGTTAACTTTGCCTTTCATCCATACGGGGTCGATAAAATAAAGTACCAGTAATGCACTGGGTAATTGCTGGCCTTGTGCCAAAAGTAGAAACAATTATTTATTCAAAGTAATCCAACTTATTTTACAAATGGGATAAAAAAATATATTCTGGATGCAGTTCTGCAATCCTTTCTTTATTATAGTTAAGACAATATGGCGGTGGATTGGCAGTATCGGTAGAGGGTCGGATGCCATGCTTTGATGCAAAGAGTAACGGCCCTTTCCATTCTGAGTTCAAATCCTGCCGAGGTTAACTTTGCCTTTCATCCTTACGGGGTCGATGAAATAAAGTACCAGTAATACAGTGGTTAATTGCTGGCCTTGTGCCAAAAGTAGAAACAATTATATTTACGACAATAGGCTTCCACACAAAAAAGCTGTAAGTTATCTATAAGTCCATAAAGTATTTTTAGTGACATAACAATGTTGATATACTTCCTTTTTGAATTTGTTTTGCAAGATTTCTTATCTGAAAACATGTGTTGAAGCAGATAGTGTTGTACTTTGGGATGGTTATGCTGCCAATAAAAACACACGCACCCCTGTTGGTTGTCACTTCAATCTATTATAAATTTCCGGTTGGTTGGTTCGATAACTGGATGGTTGTTTATATATTGTCAAAGCTCTTTCGTCACACATTTTGTGACCTCCTCAGTGACTGGGTTTTTATTTTGTGTCTCTTCCTTGTTGATATAATAATAATAATAATAATAATAATAATAATAATAATTGTTTTTACTTTAGGCACAAGACCAGCAATTACCCAGTGCATTACTGGTACTTTATTTTATCAACCCCGTAAGGATGAAAGACAAAGTCAACCTCGGCGGGATTTGAACTCAGATCGTAAAGGGACGTAACTATGCTGGAAAGCATGGCGTCCGACCCTCCACCGATATTGCCAATCATAATATTGCCAATAATAATAATAATAATGATGATAATCTACGAAGTAGTAGTTACAATTAGCTTCCTGAGAAAAGTAATTAGCAATACAACAATTAATGACACACTGAAGGTATTGGTAAACCTGAAGTAGAAGACACTACTTGCCTAAGGTACCACACACTGGGATTGGATCCCAGACCCTGTTGCAAAACAAACTCTTTAACCAGACATCTATATATGTGCAATGTATAGAAATGGTAATGAATTGGCATATAAACAGATGAAGCTCAACAAATAGTCTGAGATAGATAAAGCCTAGTTTTATAAAGTATCAACTCTTCCAAAGTTATTGAAGTCAATAGTTTTAAAACATTTCACTTCAGTTAACAAGTGTTTTAAGATCATTTTTTACAGTAAAGCAGGGGTTAGCTTTTTAGTACCCTCGACAGGATTCCTGTGGGAACCTTTTTGAGGCTAAGCTTTTCAACCAAATATTCTTCTTGGCACCTTTTAGTATCTCTTATGACAGGAATACAGTAGATCTATTTTAAAGCAGATTTCACCAGAACTTCACTTCAAAGAGAAAATAAAAACAAAATTCTCAATAATATTGCAACAAACTAGGATACTACCATACCATCTTAACCATTTCCTTGACTGTGTAGAGACTGTCTTTCTATTACCATACCATCTTAACCATTTCCTTGGCTGTGGAGAGACTGTCTTTCCACTACCATACCATCTTAACCATTTCCTTGGCTGTGTAGAGACTGTCTTTCTATTACCATACCATCTTAACCATTTCCTTGGCTGTGGAGAGACTGTCTTTCCACTACCATACCATCTTAACCATTTCCTTGGCTGTGGAGAGACTGTCTTTCCACTACCATACCATCTTAACCATTTCCTTGGCTGTGTAGAGACTGTCTTTCTATTACCATACCATCTTAACCATTTCCTTGGCTGTGGAGAGACTGTCTTTCTACTACCATACCATCTTAACCATTTAATAGAAAGACAGTTATCCTGGACCGAAAGTTCTCCCGAAGAGAATAGCTAGTTGGCTTTCGTCAACACCCAGAGTTTCCCCAAGGGTGTCATCGTTCTTGCCCTCCACTAACCCTCTACAGAATGCCAAGATGGCGTTTCCCTCGACTGCAGCGCCCGAATGACAAAGGGCAGTGAGCACTTGAATACATTTGAGTTTCCAAGCGCTCCCTCTCGGTCTCCGCTTGACCCAGAATTGCAGTTCCGTCAACGAGACGAGCTGGGGAAAAATGTGCCTAGAGAAGGACGACCACACCTGTTCACCATCGAGGAAGATCTGGAAATACCGTAGTCTCAGCGTATGTCTGCACATCATCCGCCATGGCATGCCCAGTCCTCAATCCATGGGGTGGTGACAGCAGATGGACCCCCTGACCACCGAAGCGCGTCCCTCCCACAAAAATAAAAAGCGAATGAGTAAATGCTCCAGTGCAGTCAGACGAGGATAGGACAAGGCATGACGGTCAGGTGGTAGAAGATGACGGATGTGATGTACGCCTTCACCACCTCCACCCGGGATAGCCTTCTCACGGCCATTTCTGGGTAAGATAGGCTACTGTACTCATCACCTTGTCCCAGATTTTGTCCATCTGGAGGTCTGGACCAAACCACAACCCAAGCAATTTAACCAATCTGTCCGTCCAGTACCCAACAATGCTGTAGGATGGTATGGACCTGCCTCTCCAGGTACCAAGCCACAGGCCCACCGACTTTTCCTGGTTAATCATTGCTCCTGTCACCGCCTTGAATTCACTTAGAGTAGTGCCAACCGCCTCAATGTGTTTGGTGCTCAACACCACTACGGTGACATTGTCAGCATAAGCTGACAGTTTTCCCGCATCCCAGTTCACACGGGATGCCCCTCAGTGTCTGCAGTAATGGCTCTAGAGTCAATATATACAACAGGGATGAGAGGGGACAACTCTGGTGGACTGAGGTCATGATGTTGAAAGTTTCCAAAAGGTGACCATTCACCCTCACCACAAAGCAGGGTCATTGTGCATGGCAGCGACCTACCCTCTGAAAACCGACCCAAAGCTGGCCGCCAGGTATTGATGGTCGAGCCTATCGAATGCTTTCGATTGATTTAAATTGATCAGGGCCCCACCTGTGCCAGGTTCGTTAGCCAACCTCTCCACGATGTATTGCATGAGGTGGAGGTTGTTACGGATGGATCTTTTGGGAATGGTGCATATCTGCACCTCTCCTACAAGACTCCTGACAACAAGCACCAACCTGATTGCTTGGCAAAAATTTTGAATTCAGCAAAGTTTTGGGCATGAAATTATCTACTTTGTCCCTTCTGTTTGGGTCCTTTCTCAGCACTGCCACCACTCCTCGCCTCACAGAACTGCTGGGAATTCTACCATTCTGCTGCCAGTTACAGTAGATGTCTGCCAAGAAGTCACCAAACAATTCTGGTATGTATACATAAAGCTTGTAGGGCAGACCATCCAAACCAGGTGATTTACCCCTTACGTAGCTAGTCATTGCCTTGTGTATCTAGGCAACAGTTATCGGCTTTACACAGCACTCTGCCTCCACAGCAGGCCTTCAAGGTAGGGACTAAAGTCCATTCCATTATCTGGCCCGCCACTACTCCTGAACAGTTGAGCAAAATGCTGCTCAGGATTGACTGACATGCAACCATAATGGTCCTTTAAAGACCGGATCGTGGCTTTGTTGCCATGACCTGCCTCCACAACTCAGGCCCATCAAGCAGCTTTCGTCCCCTCATGTCTGAGAGCATGTGTCCTAGCTCTGATAATGCAGCCTTCATTCTTTGCATTGGAGAATTGGTCGAGGGCCAATCTCGCTGCAAGCAGGTCGGTCATGATGCCTTTACTAAGCGCCTCATCTAATTTTCTAACTAGTTCTCCCTTTTTCAGTATTGCTAACACCTTACTGAACCTAATGGATTCTGTTCTAATCGCTGTTTTCAGGATGAACCACCATTTGTTGTTTGTGACTGCCCCTGTCAACTAATTCACTAATCCGGTCTCTGTAGGCTTTGTATGCTGGTAGTGAGGCATTCAGCTTCCATTATCTGGGTCCCTGTCTATGAAGCCTATCTAAGTTGATAACACAGATCATGAATTTGTGGTCTGTGTAGTCTTGAATTGTGGACAGCCTAAGTTAGGCCTAACTACTTCCCTATAAAATACCCTATCTAGATATGATCTGGATGACCTGATGCAGTTTGTCCATGTCCACATTGGTACATTCAGGAAATCCAGACGGTACCTATCAGACAGTTGAAAACGTCTGAGCAGGTTTGTGAGGCTATACAGCCTCCTTCCCTATCTGCTAGTCCGATACAATCCCAGCATGCATCCAAGATCCCGTTCCAGTCGCCCACTAACACTAAAGAGTGTGACGTTCTGAGAAAGATCCTCAGGCGCCGGAAGAAATCAGGCCGTCCACCCTTGTTGGGGCATAGACGGCCACTAGTCTGAAAGTGTGCCCTTCTCTGCTGGTCATGTCCATCACCACCATCTTACCTTGTGGGTCCAAGAAGATGGCCTGTATCTTGAGATCCAGACCTCTCCAGAACAACACAGCCACTCCTCTCCCAGATCAGGGATGGCTTGGAGGTGTGTGCACCTCGTAGCCAATGAAAAAAAAAAATAATAATCATCATCATCTAATAAGTAGTAGGTATGACTAGTTTCCTAAGGAAAGTAATTAGCAATAGAGCAGTTAATGACGCAGATTTTCACAAGTTTGAAAAATTGATGTATAATGTCCATTATTCGTGTTTCTAAAGATTTTAAGACAAGCTGAAGTGTCATGCAAATGATTTCGTTTATAAACTTTGAATTACACTTGGCAAAATAAATAGATACAATACAATACAAACAATATGAAGCAATAAGTGGTTATGATAAACTGAGGGAGGATGAGGGCAGTAGTATTGAGTGCTGACATGCTTTTCGGTGGAGGGTAGCAACATTGTCAAGCAGTTATCTACGTACCTTTTGACCGAGTGATCATGGCACAGTGTCTGTGACCAGAAGCATCCAGCCTACAAAGCAGAATAGATTCGACTGTTGAGCAATGTTTCAGAAACATTAAGAACTTTCTTTTAAAAAGGGAAATAGACACAAAATGGAAATCCTTTAAAATAATCCTCAATTTACTCTTGACATCCTATACCACATGAAACCACATTACCAAAACAACACAATGACTGCAAATTTTCACAAGAATATGTCCACTATAAACATTTAGTATGAAGTAACATTATGACTGCATCAAACTGAGTTCAAATCTCGCCGAGGTTGACTTTGCCTTTCATCCTTATGCGGTCGATAAAATAAAGTACCAGTAATGCACTGGGTAATTGCTGGCCTTGTGCCTAAAGTAGAAACAATTATGATCTTTACATTAAAATCTTTACTCTAGTACAGCAAATGTTCAAAAAGATCTGTCATTACCATATTTGTAATGAAAGTCTATAACTTTAACCCTTTCATTACAATATTTCTAATGACTGCGGGCTCCTGACAAGACACTGCTGCATGTTGTTCAGGATTACCCACTCAGATTTTTTCCCAGTGGTCTGGAGACATTCCATAATACGACAAAGTCTGGCTTACCAATCTCGATCTGTCTCTCTAACCATTGTGTATATGTCATATGACAAGAAGACGAAAGTGTAAAATCAATTAAATAAGGGTGGATATGATTGGCTAAACCTAGTGGTAGCTAGTGGTCAAGCATGGTCACAGTCCAATCAGCAACAAAAGAATAAAAGTGTATATCATCATCATCATGTCTGTTTTCCCTGCTAACAAGGATTAAAGATGTCATTAAAGACTGGTCAGTACTTAAGCAGAGCCTCTGACCTCCAGGTGGACCGGGAGTCCAATATATGATCCTATGCTCTACTGGGTGTACTTGATTGTGGTACCAATACTAGGGAAGTTGTCATGTCATTGGCACAGCTGAAGAGACTAACTCTTCCAATTACCAACCACTTTACAGTGTACTGATGATTGTTTAGTGTGTAGATCACCAACACTAAAGAGGTTGCCATATCTATGACAGAAATGAAGAGTCCTGATCATCATCATCATCATTTCATTTTCCATCCGCTTTTTCCCTGCTTGCAAGGGTGGGACGAGAACTGATTCTGGCTTGATTTCTACAGCTGGATGCCCTTCTTAACACCAACCTCATTTACAGTGAGTGCTGGGTGCTTTTTTGCCGTGGCACCTCCACGACCACTTTGCAGTGGAATGATATGGACCCCAGTCCCTATCATCTCATTTCTACAGCTGAGTAAACTGGAGCAATGTGAAATAAAGTGTCTTGCTCAAGGAAACAACACATCACCCGGTCTGAGAATTGAACTCACAACCTTTCGATTGCAAGGCCAATGCTCTAACCTCTAAGCCATGTGCCTCCATCTATATATATGGTTGGTGTTAGGAAGGGCATCCAGACGTAGAAAACCAGCCAGAAACACCCCTATATGAGCAAGACACGGTTACCCGACGCAACTTGCCTCTAAAT
Organism: Eledone cirrhosa; assembly: GCA_964016885.1. NCBI lineage: Eukaryota > Metazoa > Mollusca > Cephalopoda > Octopoda > Eledonidae > Eledone > Eledone cirrhosa. The sequence goes on from OZ024755.1 coordinate 31,597,844, forward strand.
AGGAGCCGTCTAACCCATGCTAGCGTGGAAGATAGACGTTAATCGATGATGATGATGATGATGATATATATATATGTGATTTCCAGAGATTGACTGAGGAAATGGGACTGGCCTTCTTTCTGTTGTTATTTTCCTTTGTCTTGATCCTGTGTACTCCCTATTTTCAACACACACACACAGACAGACACACACACACACACATACATATATATATATATATAGAGAGAGAGAGAGAGAGTTGTGAGAGAGAGAGAGAGAGAGAGAGAAGAATGTTGTATTGCTACACAATGTGAAAATCAATATAGCAGAAATTTAGGGTAACCAGCCAACCAATGGTATGATGCTGTAATAACGGAGCAGTCACATCTATCTCTCATCTTCTCCATCTCTCTCACTGTCTTTCTGTTTCTCCTCCTCCTCTCCCTCTCTCACTGTAACACTATCTCTCCTCTCTTCCCCTCTTTCTCTCTCACTCTCTCTCTTCCTACAATCTAACCAACCAATATCAATCAATCCTAAACCATTTCAATACTGAACCATTTAACACCAATCCTGCTTCTATCAAACACAGCTGTTTAAATCACCGTTCATAATTATCTTAAAACCTCTCATCATAATTTTGTGTGAGAACCTTTGTTAAGTTATGTTCCAAACACCAGCTTATAATTTATATTACTTGATTATTTTGAAAATGTTTTAAAAATCACAAGCTGTCTTTCATTGCAAATATGTTAATAGAAGGGTTAATGACATAGACAGTGTCTTTCATTAGAAATATGGTAATTAAAGGGTTAATGACATCTACAGTGTTTTTCATTAGAAATATGGTAATGGAAGGGTTAATGACATAGACAGTGTCTTTCATTAGAAATATGGTTATGGAAGGGTTAATGACATAGACAGTGTCTTTCATTAGAAATATGGTTATGGAAGGGTTAATGACATAGACAGTGTCTTTCATTAGAAACATGGTAATGGAAGGGTTAATGACATAGACAGTGTCTTTCATTAGAAACATGGTAATGGAAGGGTTAATGACATAGACAGTGTCTTTCATTAGAAATATGGTAATGGAAGGGTGAAAGACATAGGTAGTGTCTTTCATTAGAAATATGGAAATGAAAGGGTTAATGACATAGGTAGTGTCTTTCATTAGAAATATGGAAATGAAAGGGTTAATGACATAGGTAGTGTCTTTCATTGCAAATGAAAGGGTTAAGGTGTTTATACTTTCCTAAAAACCTTCCATTATAATTTTATGTAAGAACCAAACACCAGCTTAAAATTAAGAAAACTACTAAATCTCACTAAATTCTTGATTATTTTCAAAATGATTTGAAAATGATAGTGTCTTTTATGGGAAATAGAGCAACAAAAGGTTAATTCTAAGGTTGGTTGTGTTCAACTGTACTTGGACTGTTGAGCAGGTATTTTGTGATCATGTGTGACTGTAAGATATAGAGTAAATATTAAAGCCTGATAAACTCTGTGGAAAGAGAGTGGTGAGTGATGATGTGGGGTACACTATTAATATATAAATAGCTTACATTCACACGAGATATAATGAGAACTGCAGTAACAACAGTAACACCACCACCATCATCAATGCCACCACTACCACCACCAACAACAATGCCACCACCACCACCACCACCAACAACAACAACACCACTGCCACCACCACCACCACCAACAACGCCACCACCACCAGCACCAACAACACCACTGCCACCACCACCAACAAAAACAACGCCACCACCACCACTGCCACCACCACCACCACCAATAACACCACCACTGCCACCACCACCAACAACAACAACAACGCCACCACCACCACCAACAACAACACCACTGCCACCACCACCACTACAAAGGTCAAGATGAACTGCTTAGAACATGCTTACATTCTATCACATATTTTATATAAACTAATTTTCCTCTTTCACTCCTTTCCTTCTCTCTCTCACTCACTACTAGTTTCCGTCTCTCTCTCTCACTCACTACTAGTTTCCGTCTCTCTCTCTCTCTCTCTCTCTCTCTCTCTCTCACACTACTAGTTTCCGTCTCTCTCTCTCTCATTCTCACACTAGTAGTTTCCTTTTCTTTTTCCAAAGCTAACAATCTCACTCTCTCTGTATTTTCCTCATCTCTTTCTCCTTCTAAATTACTCAATCTCCCCCTCTCTCCTACTTCAACCTATCTCTGTCTGCCTCACTCTCCCTATCTCTCTCATACAGAGAACAGGGCCTATCTAATCAGTTAATAAACACTGCTAACAAATAGTTCTGAATGAAGAGGTGGGCAAAAGTTCAGGGAGCTGCTGGCAACAAAGGGATTCTTTCCCTGATCAAAGAGAAGATTGTTTGAATTTCATGTAGTTACTGTAGCAAGGTAGTGTGACATGGGCTGTGACTATTGTAGTGTAGCAAGGTAGTAACATGGGCAGTGACTACTGTACTGTAGTGTAGCAAGGTAGTGTGACATGGGCAGTGACTACTGTAGTGTAGTGTAGCAACGTAGTGTGACATGGGCTGTGACTATTGTAGTGTAGCAAGGTAGTGTGACATGGGCTGTGACTATTGTAGTGTAGCAAGGTAGTAACATGGGCAGTGACTACTGTACTGTAGTGTAGCAAGGTAGTGTGACATAGGCAGTGACTACTGTAGTATAGTGTAGCAACGTAGTGTGACATGGGCTGTGACTATTGTAGTGTAGCAAGGTAGTAACATGGGCAGTGACTACTGTAGTGTAGTGTAGCAACGTAGTGTGACATGGGCAGTGACTACTGTAGTGTAGCAAGGTAGTAACATGGGCAGTGACTACTGTACTGTAGTGTAGCAACGTAGTGTGACATGGGCAGTGACTACTGTAGTGTAGCAAGGTAGTAACATGGGCAGTGACTACTGTACTGTAGTGTAGCAACGTAGTGTGACATGGGCTGTGACTATTGTAGTGTAGCAAGGTAGTAACATGGGCAGTGACTACTGTACTGTAGTGTAGCAACGTAGTGTGACATAGGCTGTGACTACTGTAGTGTAGCAAGGTAGTAACATGGGCAGTGACTACTGTAGTGTAGTGTAGCAACGTAGTGTGACATAGGCTGTGACTACTGTAGTGTAGCAAGGTAGTAACATGGGCAGTGACTACTGTAGTGTAGTGTAGCAAGGTAGTGTGACATGGGCAGTGACTACTGTAGTATAGTGTAGCAACGTAGTGTGACATGGGCTGTGACTATTGTAGTGTAGCAAGGTAGTAACATGGGCAGTGACTACTGTAGTGTAGTGTAGCAACGTAGTGTGACATGGGCAGTGACTACTGTAGTATAGTGTAGCAACGTAGTGTGACATGGGCTGTGACTATTGTAGTGTAGCAAGGTAGTAACATGGGCAGTGACTACTGTAGTGTAGTGTAGCAACGTAGTGTGACATGGGCTGTGACTACTGTAGTGTAGCAAGGTAGTAACATGGGCAGTGACTACTGTACTGTAGTGTAGCAAGGTAGTGTGACATAGGCAGTGACTACTGTAGTGTAGCAAGGTAGTAACATGGGCAGTGACTACTGTACTGTAGTGTAGCAAGGTAGTGTGACATGGGCAGTGACTACTGTACTGTAGTGTAGCAAGGTAGTGTGACATAGGCAGTGACTACTGTAGTGTAGCAAGGTAGTAACATGGGCAGTGACTACTGTACTGTAGTGTAGCAAGGTAGTGTGACATAGGCAGTGACTACTGTAGTATAGTGTAGCAACGTAGTGTGACATGGGCAGTGACTACTGTAGTGTAGTGTAGCAACGTAGTGTGACATGGGCTGTGACTACTGTACTGTAGTGTAGCAAGGTAGTGTGACATGGGCAGTGACTACTGTACTGTAGTGTAGCAAGGTAGTGTGACATGGGCTGTGACTACTGTACTGTAGTGTAGCAAGGTAGTGTGACATGGGCAGTGACTACTGTACTGTAGTGTAGCAAAGTAGTGTGACATAGGCAGTGACTACTGTAGTGTAGCAAGGTAGTAACATGGGCAGTGACTACTGTACTGTAGTGTAGCAAGGTAGTGTGACATGGGCAGTGACTACTGTAGTGTAGTGTAGCAAGGTAGTGTGACATGGGCAGTGACTACTGTACTGTAGTGTAGCAAGGTAGTGTGACATGGGCAGTGACTACTGTACTGTAGTGTAGCAAAGTAGTGTGACATAGGCAGTGACTACTGTAGTGTAGCAAGGTAGTAACATGGGCAGTGACTACTGTAGTATAGTGTAGCAACGTAGTGTGACATGGGCAGTGACTACAAAAGATATATCAAAGCTGCAGAGAAATGTAGCAAACATAATTTGATGGATGTGTAACATTAACCCTTTAGCATTCACATTATTTTATATATACTATTATATTTTCATGGTAAAAGTTTTACCTCACATAATTATCTCACATAATATCGAATCTATGAGATTTTGAAAGCATTTATTTTGAGAACAATACCTTAACATAGGTTTGAGTGACCAGTTACAGCCAGTTTCAACAGAAAGAGATAGAGATTCTGGCCGGTTTGAACATTAAAGGGTTAATGTACATGAATGAAGAAGTCTAGATGAACTGAGAGCAATAAGTAGGCTTAAGAGTAATTTATAAGAGAGAAGATTGTGTTGGGTGAAACAGTGCTAAGAGTTCCGTGTGGAAGGAAGCTGAGGAAGACCATGTGGCCAGATTTGGTAAAACTAGTCTCAAAATGCTGAACCTCAGAGATGAGGTGCCGCAGGAAACAAAAGAGCAGAGAGATGCTTTAATGGGGAGAAGAGTGTGTGATGCTACACAGTAATGAGACATGGGCAGTGTACAAAGAGGATATGCTTTGACAGATCTGTGCAATGTTAATGTAAAAGAACGATAGAGCTTCGATGAACTGAGAGAAAAACTGGGTATAGGAAGAATCAGATGTAGTGTGTCAGAGAGGAGACTGTGATGCTAAGGACATTTGATGTACAAGAATGGTGATAGCTGGGTAAAGAAGTGCCAGGAAATCCCACTAGAAGGAAATCTCAATTGAGGAATACCAAGGAAGACGTGGGTAGAAATGGTGAGAGCTGATCTCAAATCAATGAAACTCAAAGAGGAGATGAAGGAATGCAACCAGCGGAGAGATGATGTGCTGAGAAAGGACATGTCCAACCCATGCAGAACTAAAAATAATGATGGTGAGATGGGTAAAGATATATTATATATACTGCAAAGTATATCGATGATGAGTGCCAGGGGTTCCAAGAGGAAGACCAAGAAGATGTGGGTGGAAATGGTGAAATCTGACTTCAAGATGGAAAGTAGACATGAAATAATGATCATTATTATTTCTGAAGTTTTATTAGTAGTAATTGCAACCAGTCTTCTCTCTCTCTCTCTCTCTCTCTCTCTCTCTCTCTCTATATATATATATATATATATATATATATATATATATATATACATATATATATATATCTGTATATATATAAAGACAAAGTTTTCTGTATGTGTGTGTGGACAATTTTTAATGAGGGCTCATATATTCTAAACCATTCATGCAATTTCTTTGAAATTGTTTACAGAGCTTCTCCTTGCACAAAACCTGTACATGATCTACAAAGGCTTTCAAAAATCGATATTGGGGCCTTTGGAGACATTAAAAAAGTTTCGGTTATTTGTGTCAATTTTTGTGATTAAGTAAGACAAGAGTTATCTTTTGTAATTCGGCTCATTCAGATTTTAACTTACTCTTTGTACTTGAAACAAAGGTACGCTTCCTTGAGACTAACAATATCATTTTGTATATTTCACAACCAGCAATTTCTAACAGATTACTAAGTTAAGTTATAGATTTGACATTGTATAATTTATTGTCAGTTCCCCCCTGTTATGTCCAATCTGTATTGTTATTCCAGCTTATGTATGTAATAGGGTCTATTATTCACTTCACTTCTCTATTTCATGATGCGCTTTTACTGTTGTCAAAAAAATTTGTACCTAGACTGGATTTCTGTTGTTACATGGTATAATGGATGACACCGAGCTCACATATTAATTATTTCGCTGGAATAGTGCCTAAGGTTTTCATGTTTACATAAAGTACATTTTTCTTCTACGTATTCAAATTTACTTTGTTTAGTTTAATGAGCTGCATCAAAAGCTACTTGAACCGTCCAAAGGACAGGTACTTTAGATAGTATATATGTATAGGTTATATATATATATACACATATACATATATACATACATATACATACATACATATCTATATACATATATATATATATATATATATATATATATATATATATACACAAACTCGTCCCATGGACTCAATGTTCTACCACTACAGATATTACCTTCCAGTGTTCTACCTTTATATACATATATATATATATATATATATATATATATATATATATATATATACATATATACATATATACACATATATCATCATCATCGTTTTACGTCCGTTCTTCCACGCTAGCATGGGTTAGATGGGTTGTCCTGTTGTGGGCAGTGTCCGGTCGGCTGACCTTGTCTTGCTCATATGGGAACTGATTCTGGGTTGATTTTTACAGCTGGATGCTCTTCCTAACACCAACCTCATTTACAGTGAGTGCTGGGTCCTTTTTTGCCGTGGCACCTCCATGACCACTTTGCAGTGGAATGATAGGGAACCCAGTCCTATCATCTCATTTCTACAGCTGAGTAAACTGGAGCAATGTGGAATAAAGTGTCTTGCTCAAGGAAACAACGCATCACCCGGTCCGAGAATTGAACTCACAACCTTTCGATTGCAATGCCAATGCTCTAACCACTAAGCCACATATATATATATATATATACATATATACACATATATATACATATATACACTTATATATATATACATATATACACACAAGTGGTGAGATACTGTGCTGAATAGGAACCGTCCCACCCTTGCAAGCAGGGAAAAGCGAACGTAAAATGATGATATATATATATGTGTGTGTGTATATATATATATATATATATATATATATATATATATATATATATATATATATATATATATATATATATATAAATGAAAGTATAGAAATTATTAATATATATAAATATATATATATATATATAAAGTTCTATTTAAATTGTTGGGATACAACAAGCAAATATTTTTATAACTGATATAAAGCACTCAACAAATATTTGGAGTAAAAATACGATATTAACAAATGGAAACTATATTTATAAAACCATATTTATTTCATTCAAGGACACCAAGTTAAATTATGGTGTGCTTTCATCAGATAAAATGAAAGCACACCATAATTTAACTTGGTGTCCTTGAAATATGTATAATGAAATAAATATGGTTTTATAAATATAGTTTCCATTTGTTAATATCGTATATATATATATATATATATATATATATACACATCATTATTTAATATTAATTTTTTCCATGATGGCATATATACATATATAATTATATATATATATACCCACACACACACACATACATACACATAAATATACATATGTGTGTGTAATCTGACTAAGAATCATACTACACTCCATTCAACTAAAAGAATTGTTTACATCAAATTGAAAACTAAAAGTCTGACCTAGATGTATATATCTATGTATATGTATGTATGTATATATATATATAATCATCATTTTACGTCCACTTTTCCCTGCTTGCAAGGGTCGGATGAATCCTATTCAGCACAGCATCTCTCCACTTGTCACGGTCCTTCGTCATCTCCTCCGTGAGTTTCAGCGATCTGAGGTCTGCTCTCACCACCTCCACCCATGTTTTTCGTGGTCTTCCTCTTCTGTGTCTTCCTTATACTGGGATTTCTTGGCACTTCTTTACCCAGCAGTCATCCCCCAGTATCAAGAAAAGAATATCTTTTTGGAATTTTTTTTAAATTTACAGATTTTTTTTAAGGAATTTTCAATGTTTTCAAGTTTTTACAGGTTTTACCGTCTGAAGAGATCAGGCTACCAGAACTGATAGTCCTTAGTGAAATATGTATAACAGAGTTTTAAATAAACCTGAATCAACTGATGGGTTAGACGGATATATATATATATAAACATACATAGACACACACACACATATATATATATATATATATATATATATATATATATCCAGGGAGTGTAACTTGGAGTTACTGTAGGTTATCGGCATATTACAGTAGGATGTCACAGATAAACAACAAAATATATATATATATATGTATATATATATATATATGTATATATATATATATATATATATATATATATATATATGTATATATATATATATATATATATATAATGTTGTTGTTGTTGTTTATCTGTGACATCCTACTGTAATGTGTCAATAGAATTATCCTGCCAACTAGAATTATCGAGATTAAAACAACTATCTCTATATACACTGTCTGTGTATGAACCAATGAGGGAGGTCATTACGTGTTACTTGCTAGAAATAGCAGCCAAAGCTACCTCAAATCATAACCTCCTATTATAAGGAGTTACATTAGATGATATATTCCTATATAATGGGATATAGCAGAAATGTGTTTAACCCTAGGTGTGAACAACCAGTGCTGACCTATATCTAAACAACAGCAGCTAGGAGTGTTTAGCATGTTTCAAATAGCTATCAGCCGAGATCCTTTATTAATGTGCTCATATTCAAGTTAACCCTTTGATACAAACCCAGCGAAAACCCCCTTGAGTTCTATGAAACAAAACCATTCATTTTAAAGAAGTCTTATTTAAATTTAAATCTTCCAACATATCAGAACCTTTTATTAAGTTATATTAGAAATACTTAATAATGAAATAATTAATTATTCTAGTCTGGGGAGTGGTCTACAGCTATACGGTCTCCACTGAAAGAGAGGAATGTGTATGTGGGTTCCACAAATACCGAGTTCAAATCCCTATTCCACAACCACATGTGCTCCTTAGACACAGAAGCAAGGGGTCCAACACTAATCTTGCCGAGTGCGTTTGGAGGTTCAAGGATGAGAAACAGAACTTCAAATTGAGGTGGAAAAACCCAGAGCACCAATACCCTTTTTTGTGAGCGTATTTTTATGATGTGTTGGACCCCTTGCTTCTGTGTCTAAAGGAGCACATGTGGTTGTGGAATAGGGATTTGAACTCGGTACTTGTGGAACCCACATACACATTCCTCTCTTTCAGTGGAGACCGTATAGCTGTAGACCACTCCCCAGACTAGAATAATTAATTATTTCATTATTAAGTATTTCTAATATAACTTAATAAAAGGTTCTGATATGTTGGAAGATTTAAATTTATATGTATGTATTTGTAAGTGTGTGTGTGTGTGCATATATATATATATATATATATATATACGATATTAATAAATGGAAACTATATTTATAAAACCATATTTATTTCATTATACATATTTCAGGGATACCAAATTAAATTATGGCATGCCTTCATCAGACAAAATACAATATATAACAGTTTTACAAATAAGCTTTGACGTACCCTATTAAGCTTATTTGTAAAACTGTTATATATTGTATTTTTTCTGATGAAGGCATACCATAATTTAATTTGGTATCCCTGAAATATGTATAATGAAATAAATATGGTTTTATAAATATAGTTTCCATTTATTAATATCGTATATCTACTCCAAATACTTGTCGAGTGTTTTATATCAGTTATAAAAATATTTACTTGTTGTATCCCAACAATTTTAAATACAACTTTTGCATATATATATATATATATATATATATATATATATATATATATATATGCATGCATGTATATGCATGTGTGTATGTATATGTATGTGCATGTACAATTTCTACATGTGAGAGAGTGTGTGTGTATGTGTGTGATCGTGTATACGTGGATATATTTCTTTATTTATATCCGTTAATTTTGTTTTGTTTTTGTTAACAGTTTTTCCTTGCAATGCTCCAGATGAATTCGTGTGTCCGTTGAATTGTAGGCCCGTGATTGGTCATTCTACAGGCTTGTTTGTGTTTTTGTTGTGTTAACACTGATCTGAGGAACAGAAAGACTTAAAGTGTAGTCTGGGGTGCCGAGACAGATCACGAGCCGGCTACTTGAGACACATTTCTAACCAGAATTGAGCAATAAATCTCCTATATAACATCTCCACTTTATTCTTATTGTATACTCTCTGCTCTGCATTGAGTGATGACTTTGGTTCTCTCACCAGTTTTTCTACTGAACTTTCAGCACACACACACACACAGACTGTGTCTTTCATCAGAAATATGATAATGAAAGGGTTAATAACATAGACAGTGTCTTTCATTAGAAATAGGGTAATGTAAGGGTTAATAACATAGACAGTGTCTTTCATTAGAAATATGGTAATGAAAGGGTTAATAACATAGACAGTGTCTTTCATTAGAAATAGGGTAATGTAAGGGTTAATAACATAGACAGTGTCTTTCATTAGAAATAGGGTAATGTAAGGGTTAATAACATAGACAGTGTCTTTCATTAGAAATATGGTAATGAAAGGGTTAATAACATAGACAGTGTCTTTCATTAGAAATATGGTAATGAAAGGGTTAATAACATAGACAGTGTCTTTCATTAGATATATGGTAATGAAAGGGTTAATGACATAGACAGTGTCTTTCATTAGAAATATGGTAATGAAAGGGTTAATAACATAGACAGTGTCTTTCATTAGAAATATGGTAATGAAAGGGTTAATAACATAGACAGTGTCTTTCATTAGAAATATGGTAATGAAAGGGTTAATAACATAGGCAGTGTCTTTCATTAGAAATATGGTAATGAAAGGGTTAATAACATAGACAGTGTCTTTCATTAGAAATATGGTAATGAAAGGGTTATGATAATGAAAGGGTTAATGACATAGCAATGTCTTTCATTAGAAATATGGTAATGAAAGGGTTAATGATATAGGTAGTGTCTTTCATAAGAAATATGGTAATGAAAGGGTTAAAGACATAGACTGTGTCTTTCATTAGAAATATGGTAATGTAAGGGTTAATGACAGTGTCTTTCATTAGAAATATGGTAATGAAAGGGTTAATGACAGTGTCTTTCATTAGAAATATGGTAATGAAAGGGTTAATAACATAGACAGTGTCTTTCATTAGAAATATGGTAATGAAAGGGTTAATAACATAGGCAGTGTCTTTCATTAGAAATATGATAATGAAAGGGTTAATGACATAGACAGTGTCTTTCATTAGAAATATGGTAATGAAAGGGTTAATAACATAGGCAGTGTCTTTCATTAGAAATATGGTAATGAAAGGGTTAATAACATAGACAGTGTCTTTCATTAGAAATATGGTAATGAAAGGGTTAATAACATAGGCAGTGTCTTTCATTAGAAATATGATAATGAAAGGGTTAATGACATAGACAGTGTCTTTCATTAGAAATATGGTAATGAAAGGGTTAATAACATAGGCAGTGTCTTTCATTAGAAATATGATAATGAAAGGGTTAATAACATAGGCAGTGTCTTTCATTAGAAATATGATAATGAAAGGGTTAATGACATAGACAGTGTCTTTCATTAGAAATATGGTAATGAAAGGGTTAATGACATAGACAGTGTCTTTCATTAGAAATATGATAATGAAAGGGTTAATGACATAGACAGTGTCTTTCATTAGAAATATGGTAATGAAAGAGTTAATAACATAGACAGTGTCTTTCAATAGAAATATGATAATGAAAGGGTTAATGACATAGCAATGTCTTTCATTAGAAATATGGTAATGAAAGGGTTAAAGACAGTGTCTTTCATTAGAAATATGGTAATGAAAGGGTTAAAAAATAAGGTCAGTCCTGACTGAGGAGGAGGAGGCCTATGGTTAGAAGTATTCCAGTCATGACCTGCAGCCTAATGTAATCAAAACTACATGCAATGTTTTAAAATGGTAAAATATAATTTGAACAAGATTTGACTGCTATTTCTAGCAGGTTGATCTATGACCTCCCCATATTTTAACACAATCAAGTATCAAGATTATATTTCTGGCTTGTTACTCAAGGAATTCTCCCTGCATTATGACACATTATTGATTTCTCTAACTCCACAATATTAATCAGCACTTATGTAAGTCAATATTTGTGAAAATCTAACTATTTTGATAGCTGTCTGCACAAAACCACCTTTGATTCTATAAAACAAAAACCAAGGTGAACAAGAAGCCTTTCATGGAACCTACAAGGTTAATCCCTGTTTTAAAAATGGCCTTAAAATACTGCAAGGTTTTTGGTTTGCTGATCAACAATTTCTGTCAACATCACCACACTATACTGTACAATATGGTGGCATACCACACTATACTGTACCATATGGTGGCATACCACACTATACTGTACAATATGGTGCCACACCATTCTATACTGTATAATATGGTGGCATACCACACTATACTGTACAATATGGTGGCATACCACACTATACTGTACAATATGATGCCATACCATTCTATACTGTACAATATGGTGGCATACCACACTATACTGTACAATATGGTGGCATACCACTCTATACTGTACAATATGGTGGCATACCATTCTATACTGTACAATATGGTGCCATACCATTCTATACTGTACAATATGGTGGCATACCATTCTATACTGTACAATATGGTGCCATACCACTCTATACTGTACAATATGGTGGCATACCACTCTATACTGTACAATATGGTGGCATACCATTCTATACTGTACAATATGGTGGCATACCATTCTATACTGTACAATATGGTGGCATACCACTCTATACTGTACAATATGGTGCCATACCACTCTATACTGTACAATATGGTGGCATACCATTCTATACTGTACAATATGGTGCCATACCACTCTATACTGTACAATATGGTGGCATACCATTCTATACTGTACAATATGGTGGCATACCATTCTATACTGTACAATATGGTGCCATACCACTCTATACTGTACAATATGGTGGCATACCATTCTATACTGTACAATATGGTGCCATACCACTCTATACTGTACAATATGGTGGCATACCACTCTATACTGTACAATATGGTGGCATACCACTCTATACCGTACAATATGGTGGCATACCATTCTATACTGTACAATATGGTGGCATACCATTCTATACTGTACAATATGGTGGCATACCATTCTATACTGTACAACATGGTGCCATACCACTCTATACTGTACAATATGGTGGCATACCATTCTATACTGTACAATATGGTGGCATACAATTCTATACTGTACAATATGGTGGCATACCATTCTATACTGTACAATATGGTGGCATACCACTCTATACTGTACAATATGGTGCCATACCATTCTATACTGTACAATATGGTGCCACACCACTCTATACTGTACAATATGGTGGCATACCATTCTATACTGTACAATATGGTGGCATACCATTCTATACTGTACAATATGGTGACATACCACTCTATACTGTACAATATGGTGCCATACCACTCTATACTGTACAATATGGTGGCATACCATTCTATACTGTACAATATGGTGGCATACCATTCTATACTGTACAATATGGTGCCATACCACTCTATACTGTACAATATGGTGCCATACCATTCTATACTGTACAATATGGTGCCACACCACTCTATACTGTACAATATGGTGGCATACCATTCTATACTGTACAATATGGTGGCATACCATTCTATACTGTACAATATGGTGGCATACCACTCTATACTGTACAATATGGTGCCATACCACTCTATACTGTACAATATGGTGGCATACCATTCTATACTGTACAATATGGTGGCATACCATTCTATACTGTACAATATGGTGCCATACCACTCTATACTGTACAATATGGTGCCATACCACTCTATACTGTACAATATGGTGGCATACCATTCTATACTGTACAATATGGTGGCATACCATTCTATACTGTACAATATGGTGGCATACCATTCTATACTGTACAATATGGTGGCATACCATTCTATACTGTACAATATGGTGGCATACCACTCTATACTGTACAATATGGTGCCATACCATTCTATACTGTACAATATGGTGCCACACCACTCTATACTGTACAATATGGTGGCATACCATTCTATACTGTACAATATGGTGGCATACCATTCTATACTGTACAATATGGTGGCATACCACTCTATACTGTACAATATGGTGGCATACCATTCTATACTGTACAATATGGTGGCATACCATTCTATACTGTACAATATGGTGGCATACCATTCTATACTGTACAATATGGTGCCATACCACTCAATACTGTACAATATGGTGGCATACCACTCTATACTGTACAATATGGTGGCATACCACTCTATACTGTACAATATGGTGGCATACCACTCTATACTGTACAATATGGTGGCATACCATTCTATACTGTACAATATGGTGGCATACCATTCTATACTGTACAATATGGTGTCATACCACTCTATACTGTACAATATGGTGGCATACCACACTATACTGTACAATATGGTGGCATACCACACTATACTGTACAATATGGTGGCATACCACACTATACTGTACAATATGGTGGCATACCACTCTATACTGTACAATATGGTGGCATACCACTCTATACTGTACAATATGGTGGCATACCATTCTATACTGTACAATATGGTGGCATACCACTCTATACTGTACAATATGGTGCCATACCACTCTATACTGTACAATATGGTGGCATACCACTCTATACTGTACAATATGGTGGCATACCACACTATACTGTACAATATGGTGGCATACCACTCTATACTGTACAATATGGTGGCATACCATTCTATACTGTACAATATGGTGGCATACCACTCTATACTGTACAATATGGTGGCATACCACTCTATACTGTACAATATGGTGCCATACCATTCTATACTGTACAATATGGTGCCACACCACTCTATACTGTACAATATGGTGGCATACCATTCTATACTGTACAATATGGTGCCATACCATTCTATACTTTACAATATGGTGGCATACCACTCTATACTGTACAATATGGTGGCATACCATTCTATACTGTACAATATGGTGGCATACCATTCTATACTGTACAATATGGTGGCATACCACTCTATACTGGACAATATGGTGGCATACCACTCTATACTGTACAATATGGTGGCATACCATTCTATACTGTACAATATGGTGGCATACCATTCTATACTGTACAATATGGTGGCATACCATTCTATACTGTACAATATGGTGCCATACCACTCTATACTGTACAATATGGTGGCATACCACTCTATACTGTACAATATGGTGGCATACCACTCTATACTGTACAATATGGTGGCATACCACTCTATACTGTACAATATGGTGGCATACCATTCTATACTGTACAATATGGTGGCATACCATTCTATACTGTACAATATGGTGGCATACCATTCTATACCACTCTATACTGTACAATATGGTGGCATACCACACTATACTGTACAATATGGTGGCATACCATTCTATACTGTACAATATGGTGGAATACCATTCCATAGGCAGTGTGTTTTATTACACCGATGATAATGAAAGGATTGAAGGTTTATAAATATAAAAGGAAGTCGTTAGAACACAAAATCTTATACAAAATACAAACTGAATTTTAATGGATGAATGTTAAAATCAATATGTTATGTTTTAGTAACATATACATCGACAATAGACACACGGACATATATTATATATAAAGGCATCCAGCCATTGAAATGAAGCCAAAATAAAGCATTCACCTGACATATCTCACCTCAGAACATCAGAGATGTCTAACCTATGGAAAATATTTGTGTGATGGTGATAACACATATACCTCCACACATGCACATTCGCACCTACATTGAAGCAAAATAGATATTTTTGCTGAAAGTGAAATTTTGTGTATTGCATGTAAGTTGCTTTGATGTTCAAAAATATGTTAAATATTTTATTCTTTTTCTAAATCAAAACTATTTCTTGAATTATATTTAGAGAGTATATGGGAGAGTTCTGGGAGAGTATATGGGAGAGTTCTGGGAGAGTATATGGGAGAATATACTGGAGAGTTCTGGGAGAGGATATGGTAACTCTGAAAACAAAGAAAAGTAATCATAAAGAATATAAAGGTTACCAAATATGAAGTGGAGAAGGTGGGTAGAATTATATTTTCTCTCTGATGAGGCAAATTTTCAGGAAAACAAATGTCATTTAACACCTTCCAGACCATATCTCTAATGAAATACAGTTTCAATTAATGAAGAAGTTTTGACAGATTTATGAAAATTTATTAATTATTTCCTTACTAAGATAATTGTTTCTACTTTAGGCACAAGGCCAGCAATCACCCAGTGCATTACTGGTACTTTATTTTATCGACCCCGTAAGGATGAAAGGCAAAGTCAACCTCGGCGGGATTTACTAAGATAATAACTTAACATATGGATCTTATAAAACTTAGGTAAAATTATGTTGGAAGATTTAAATCTAAATAGGAACCATTTAAAATGAGTATTTTTTTTATCATAGAAGCAGGTTTAGAGGCATCTAAACAGTTGTTTAATCCATGTTGGTTGTCATAGAAACAGTTTTGGAGGTGTCTAAACAGCTGTTTAATCCATGTTGTCATAGAAACAGGTTTGGAGGTGTCTAAACAACTGTTTAATCCAGGTTAGTCATACCATAAAATTCCTCTATATATTATCTAAACATGAAATTTTTCATGTCACAAACATCTCATCTAGTTTGTTCAACATGAAGATATCACTAAAGAGAAAGGAAAATGTAGTAGTGGTAGTAGTGATGGTGGTAATGATGATGACAAAGCAAACTATATTATTGTAACACTCGCTTGTATACGAATGGAGATATTACATAGTAGTGAGACCTGGGCGTTGTGTGCTGAAGACTTGCGTAGATTAGAAAGAAATGAAGCTTGCATGCTCCGATGGATGTGTAATAGTAATGTGCGCGAACAGTGAAGTATAACCGAATTGAGAGAGAGACTAAGCAGAAGAGGTATCAAAAGTTGTGTTTTGGAGAGGAGAATGCATTGGTATGGACATGTGATGCTTATGAAGGACGACAGCTGTATAAAAAAGTGCAGGGCAATGAAAATTGATGGAAGCTATGGAGTGGGTAGACCAAGAAAAACCTGGGACAAGGTGATAAAAACTGACCTTGCCCACTTACACCTCTCTAAGATATTTGGCGCCATGCAGTTGTACAGAAGACCTGACTGCCAACGCATACAAACCTACAGTCAGTAGGCACCTCTTAAACCAATATACACCCCGCCCCACACACCCTACCCATCCTCCCATTTCTGTCCACTGTATCGGTGACACAACAAAAAGCACCCAGTCCACAATGTAAGATGGTCGTATAGGAGACACAGTAAGAAGGCTCCCAGTCCACACTGTAAATGTGGTTGGTGTTGGGAAGGGCATCCAGCCATAGAAAACCTGCCAGAGACACTTCTTTACAAGCAAGACACGGTCTCCCGACCCTTCCCGCATCAAATGGAACAAAATCGTCTAACCCATGCTAGCGTGGAAGATGGACGTTAAATGATAATGCTGATAGCCATTCAATGGTAGTTTGCCAATTGCTGCTATGAATTGATTATTATCCTTTTTACATTCATTTTGATTGCATTTATATTTGATTGTATTTACATTCAGCTATTTTTCTTACTGGTAATAAGGTAGTAAGGAATTACTGTTTATAGTTGTATATAGTGTATATCATTCATCATTTCAATTTACGTCTGCTTTTCTCTGCTTGCAAGGGTGGGACGGGAATTGATTCTGGCTTGATTTCTACAGCTGGATGCCCTTCCTAACACCAACCTCATTTACAGTGAGTGCTGGGTGCTTTTTTTGCCGTGGCACCTCCACGACCACTCTGCAGTGGAATGATAGGGACCCCAGTCCCTATCATCTCATTTCTACAGCTGAGTAAACTGGAGCAATGTGAAATAAAGTGTCTTGCTCAAGGAAACAACGCATCACCCGGTCTGAGAATTGAACTCACAACCTTTCAATTGCAAGGCCAATGCTCTAACCACTAAGCCATGTGCCTCCACTATATATATATATATATACACATATGTGTATGTATATATCTATTTATATACATATACAGTTGCACCTGAAGTAGATACTCCCAATGTATTACTGGTACATATTTACTAATACAAACAAGGAAGGTAGATGGGGAAGAAAGTTGAATCACAATGGTAGGATTTAAATAAAAGAAAAATCCCGCTTAACTGGATGATATATATATATATAAATATATATGTGTGTGTATATATATATACATATATATATATATATATATGTAGAAGTTATATTTAATTTGTTGGGATTCCAACAAACATAAATGTTTATAACTCGTATAGAGCACTCAACAGTTTACTGGAGTAAATATTCAATATATTAATAAATGGAAACTATATTTATAAAACCATAATTATTTTATTATATATATTTCAAGGGCGACCAAGCCAATCTTGGTGCGCTTTCATCAGATAAAATACAAAATTTGTTTTATAAATAGTGACATAACCATGGAAAACAACCTTGGCAGTTGAAAATTTGCTGGAGATATATATATATATATATGTATATATATGTATATATATGTATATATACATATATATACATATATATACACACACATATACATATATAAATATATATACATATATGTATATATATATGGGAGGTCGGGTACTCTGTATTACTGCGTGATGACCTCTGGCATCACGCAGTAATACAGAGTACCCGACCTCCCATGGGTACAAGCTGAAGCATATAGATAATATGCCCCCACACCCTCCCACTGCAAGGTGGTCGTGGAGGTGCCACGGCAAAAAAGCACCCAGCCCACACTGTAAAGTGGACGTGTAGGCGCCACGAAAAAGCACCCAGCACTCACTGTAAATGAGGTTGTTGGAGATAAGTGTGTCCGAAATGATGCTGGTGTACTTAGTGTCACAAATGATCAATAAAAGGAGGCCTGGAAATGTCACTATGGGAGACTGATGAATATAGAGAACGAATGGGAGAGAGAGGAATTACCCCCAGTAGATCCGACAGAGGGACCAGCTATTGAGATTGACGAATATAGGGTCCAAGAGGCAATTAAGGAAATGAGAAATGGTAAGGCTGCTGGACTGTCGGAGATAGTTGCTGAGATGCTGAAGGCTTCAGAAGAAGTAGGCCCTAAACTAGTTGCACGCATCAGAAATCAAGCTATATATGGTGGTGTCATACCCAAAGACTGGTGCAGCAGTATTCTCATAAATTGTTACAAAGGTAAAGGGGATGCTCTAGAGAGGAGCAATTATAGGGGCATAAAGCTGATGGATCAGGTTATAAAAGTGGCAGAGAGAATATTAGCGCAACTGATTAGAGAAAGCCCTCTTCTTAGTGAGACAATTACAAGAGAGGTTCTTAGAGTAGAATAAGCCACTATACTTAGCCTTTGTTGACCTAGAGAAAGCCTTTGATAGGGTACCCCAATCTGTCATCTGGTGGTCTGTAAGGAAACTAGGTGTTGAGGAATGGCTTGTGAGGACAGTGTAAACTTTGTACAGAGGTACTATCAGTAAAGTCAGGGTAGGAATGGAGTTTAGTGAAGAATTCCAGATACAAGTAGGAGTACATCAAGGTTCGGTCCTCGGCCCGCTCTTGTTCATTATAGTCCTCCAAGCCATAACAGAGGAGTTTCAGACTGGCTGCCTATGGAAACTTCTCTATGCTGATGATCTGGTTCTTAAAGCAGAATCAGTAGAGGAGCTAGAGAATAAATTCTGGCTATGGAAACAGCAGTTGGAATCAAGAGGACTGAGAGTGAACCTAGCTAAGACAAAAGTATTGATAAGTAGAAAAGAGGACAAAACTCTGATTCCATCAGGGAAATGGCCATGTTCGATATGTAGAAAAGGAACTGGCATAAATTCTATAAAATGTACACAATGCAGATATTGGGTACACAAGAGATGTAGCGGGATAGCAAGCAAACTAACAGGTAGGGAAAACTATGTATGCAGTAGATTTACAGGGAAAGTTGGCAGTAGTAATCGCAGTGATAGACACATTTTTCAAATGCGGGTGGGTTCTATAGAAGTGGTTGATAGCTTCCGGTACCTAGGCAATCAGATTAGCATGGAAGGGGGGTGTTCCGAGGCCATAGTATCTAGAATAAGGATGGGTTGGAAGAAGTTTAAGGAGCTGCTTCCTCTGTTGACAAAGAAGGGTTTCTCCCTGCATACGAAAGGCTGGTTACATGATGCCTGTGTGAGGAGCGCGATGCTGCATGGTAGTGAGACATGGGCAGCAACTACAGAAGATATGCTACAGCTGGAGAGAAGTGAAGCAAGCATACTGCGTTGGATGTGCAATGTCAATGTGTGTGAACGACCAAGCATAGATGAGTTGAGAGAGAAACTTGGTATAAGAGCGATAAGTTGTAGTGTGCGGGAGAGAGGACTGCGATAGTATGGACATGTGACATGCATGGAGGATGACCGCTGGGTAAAGAAGTGCCAAGAAATCCCAGTAGAAGGAAGACGCAGCAGAAGAAGACCATGAAAAACATGGGCGGAGGTGGTGAGAGCAGACCTCAGATCGCTGAAGCTCACGGAGGAGATGACGAAGGACGGTGCCAAGTGGAGAGATGCTGTGCTGTATAGGACCCGTCCAACCCTTGCAAGCAGGGAAAAGCGGATGTAAAATGATGATGATGATGATGATATATTTATATATATAATACATATATATAAATATACTAGCTGGCCTGTCCGAGTAGGTATACCGGCATTTCATCTTTTCAGGATTCCCCCCTCCACTCCAGTGCAAAGATACCACACACCCTCTCAAGCCAGCAAGGGGGGGTGGGGGGTAACGTGCTCTGATGTTGGGTTTGAATAGTTTTTAGGATTCCCCAGTTCAGCAGCCAGTACGTTAAAGAAAATTGATAGTTACAACAATAAAGGCTGAAAAGAGAACACATTTTTTAACAAACTTTACCATAATTTGTACAACCATAATGGAAATTAATAACAGAAAATACATAAATTACATTGTTAGAGCCTCAGAGTATACAATATTTTTTGTTCGACCCGCGGGAGCAAAGATGACGAGATTGTTTGGCGAGCTCACCCTAGAGCATCCTACATACAATTGACCATGAGAGAAGCATGGTTTTCCCAGATGAAGGCCAACCACTTTTAGGGTTTGACTCTGAGCTTTGTTAATGGTAATCGCGAAGCTTAGTCTCTCTGTTGCTCTAATAACATTTTATCTTCTGGAAAATCTGATCTTGCGGCCAGGCTGGGACTTTTGGGGCGGCATATCAGCAGTAACGATGACGATAAGCCGTCTGTGCTTTCGTGAAATAAATACGTTTGTTTATATTTTGTTTTTGTGTATGCAAAAATATCTGTACACGAATATATAATTATATATATATATATATATATATATTAAAATAACAGATTAAAGTTTAAGAAAAGAATAGCTGCTTTCACCCTTAACGGGATCTTCTGAAACTAAAAAAAATCAATCTGTGAACGCAGAAGTAAATATTTTGAAAAACGTTGCAACCGAAGGAAAACAGGAAGACGATACTTTGGTCTGTGAAGACAGACAGATATTATAAGCGTGTAACGTTATAGTTACATATCTAATGCAGACAGCCAGACATACAGAGATATTATAAAGGCACAACGTTATAGCTATATATCTAAAAAGACAGACTAAGAAAGAGAGGGAAATGTTGTATAACCAGAAATGTTGACATTTGAAAATTTTAAAGAAGTGAATATTTAAATAAACGATAAAATATCTTTAATCTTTAAATCAAATTTAGAAGACAAAAAAATACCCTCACTTTTTTACTTGGAAAAAGTTACCTCTATGGTGCAAATTTGGTGCTGTGTCTCCATTGAATTGAAGTGCCCTGAATGTGAAAACATTTGCTTGAGCAAATCTGGTCTCAGGAGCCACAGTCGCAGCCATGTTCAAAGAGAACCAGTGAACTATGATCTCCACGGTGTTGTGAGGGTTTACGGGCAACCTGATGCAGGAGCTCAAGCCAGGGAGATCCATAGTTGTCGTCAGTGTGTGAAGGAGTGCAAGTCTCTAGCAGGCTTGAAAAGCCACATCCGAACGTCACAGATCTGAATCTGACAAGTGATTGCAATACTCTTGGCAGTGTTTGCAGCCATCATGTATGTACGTACGTATGTATGTATGTGTGTGTGTGTGTGTGTATGTATACACACACTCATATTCATGGTATTCAGGTTTGTAAATATTGAAAACACACACAGACATACATTCATATCTAATTGTTTTAAAAAGGTGTTTAGATAAAGGTGTTTAAAAATGTGTGTGTGTAAATATCAAAGTGTGTGTGACTGTCAGTGTGTGTGACTGTACATGACTATTGGTGAGTGTGTATGTAAATACAGATACGTTCTCAGTGCAAGTATTTCTGTGTGTTACCAATAAAACACATTATACTACACAACCATTAAGTATGACAATAGAGAAACAAAACACTATACATGTTGGGCTGGATGGAGTGACAACTACAAACAGAAAATATCAGTTGAGAAATATAAGTGAAATAAAATGTCACCCCATCCCCAAAAGAACTGTTTGATGTCACAATGGATGTTTCTAAAATTTGCCAGTTGTTCTTTATAAACTCCAGCTAGAGTTAGACTAGTTATAACCACTTATTAAGCAAGGACAGTTGTCACATAATATTATCTACAATATAACCTTTTGGTTTAAATACAACAGCCTTACTAAATCATGTCTTATTTACTCTTAATGTCCAGTTAGGATTTAGCAGAAAATGTTTCAAAACAGGTTTATTTATTCAAATGTTTATAGGATCTTTACTAGTGGACAGATTGTTGTGAAAATGTGGAATATTAGAATAAAGGCTCTAATATTTAATGTGATGCAGTCATAGTACATTTGGTACTTTTCAAAAAAATACCTTGCTAATGTGCTTTCATGTAGTACAAAATATTAATAGTTATGGCAGCTCAGTAATAACTACAATCCTCTGATGTAGCTAGCTATAGCTGTGTTGTTAAAACATCAGTTGTACTACACACAACCAATATTAATTATAACATAAACACTAAAACGTCTAGTATATCTGGCTGAAACCATGCTGTAATATCAGCTCACTAGTAGCACATATATAAGAGAAATATTATTATATAATCTGCATTGGTATGGACATATGATGCACATGGAGGATGACCGCTGGGTAAAGGAAGACACAGTAGAGTAAAACCATGAAAATCATGAGCGGTGGTGGTGAGAGCTCACCTCAGATCGCTGAAGCTCACAGAGGAGATGACGAAGGACCGTGACGAATGGAGAGATACTGTACTGAATAGGACCTGTCCCAACCTTGCAAGCAGGGAAAAGCGGACATAAAATGATGATGATGATGATGAATCTAACACACATCTCTCCACACATTGCCACTCTGCACAAGTATAGTTATATGACACATATGTTGGCAACTGAGACCTACACTAAGGTACTACAAAATAGAACTCTTCAACTAACAACCCTTCATAGCTTTCCTTCTAGACAATGGAAGTTTTGTTTTTATCTTTAACTATAGGTACCTTATTAACTATAGGTATCTTAACTGTAAAGTGGTCGTGTTGGTGGACATAACAAAAAAGCACCCAGCACTCACTGTAAATGAGGTTGGTATTAGGAAGGGCATCCAGCTGTAGAAATCAAGCCAGAATCAGTTCCTGTATGAGCAAGACAAGGTCAGCCGACTGGACACTGCTCACAACAGGACAACCCGTCTCACCCATGCTAGTGTGGAAAAATTGACGTAAAACGGAAATGTTAATATACACATACACACACACATATATATAAACATACACACATATATATACATACACACATATATATACATACATACATACACATATATATATATACACATACATACACACACACACACACATACATACACACACACATATATATATACACACATTTATATAAAGTAGTGACTACGTAAACTACACATATATATATACACATACATACATACACACATTATATATATATATATACACATACACATATATAAAGTAGTAACTTCGTAAACTGCCCTCTCATTGCTCAGAGAGAGTAAAAAGAAGAGAAGAAGGAAAAAACAAGCACTTTAAAACTAGTTCTCTTGTCAGTACACTGTAAAGTGGTAGTGTTCGTGTCATGATAAAATACACTCTGTAAAGTGGTAGTAATAGTGTCATAAAATACACCCAGTACACTCTGTAATATTGGCATTAGGCAGGGTATCAAACTCTAAAAACTAAAAATGGAATTTATGAGCCTCAGGCTGTGGTAACCCATCCAATTTATGTAAGCTTGGAAAGCTGACATAAATTGATGATGATGATGAACTTATTATCTCAACTATGGAATGAAAGAATTCTTCTGAACTTCTTCCATTAAGTGACTGGCTTACTTTTCATTTATTTATTTAGACATTCTTAAAACCTCCATGCTTCCTGAAATTCCCCAACACTACACCTAATACTCCCCCTCCATACACACGCACACATGTATATCATGACTCATACACTATTCACTTCCCTGACATTTGTACATTATTCTATGTACTATACATGCACCTTTGATGAGTTGTAGTGCACCTGAGCACTGTACACAATAATTTCATTATTATTATTATTAAAATAAAATTTTAAAAATTCCCCTTGCCCTGCTGTTTCATAGAATAAATCATCAGTTAAATATTAAAGTCTGTCTTAAGACTGAGGCTCATCATGCTGGACCTTATTTTCCTGAGTATTTAGTAAGTACAAAACTTCCCCTTGGACAGGACACTAGTCTATTGCAGATTTAACTCCCAACTGGTGCAGATATTCATTTTCAGTTGAGTTGACATTAGCAATGTGACATGAAGTGTTCTACTCAAGGACACAATACACTCCAGGCCTGAGAATCAACAAAGTAGTCTTGGGAAAAGTTAATATGACTAAACAATATTTTAAGCTATGAAAAAAAATTAAATTTACAGTTCACTCATATGTAGGTTTAGTTGGCCACAAGACAGCATCGCGTAGGAAGTTTCATGAGTGTTTTACTAATAGGGGACCCAGTCATTTCATGAAAAGCGATGTGAAATAAAGAAGCTTGTTCAAAAACACAATGCACCAGTCTAGTTACTGAACCTATGACCTTATCATCAGTTTAACTTCTTGTGATGATTTACTAAATTGTTTCTACTTTAGGCACAAGGCCAGCAATTATCACAGATTTGTTACTTTCAGTGTTGCTAGTCTTATAGTGGACTGAAAATTTACAGAATTTGAGTAAAGAGTTTAATTTCTAATGTGATGATGTGTGCTGTTTTGTACTTTGAAAGAATGTGTTACTAATGTGGTTAGATGTGGTACAGGATGTTAACAGTCATTGTTGGAGTTTCTAGTGAATAGTAGTCACTAAGTTCACAAAGGACCATTTAATCCAAAAATTACATTAGGAGTTCAAACTAAAGAACAAAATAAAGTACCAGTAATGCACTGGGTGTTTGCTGGCCTTGTGCCTCAAGTAGAAACAATTATAGTTTTATACAAGAGTGAAATGGCAGAATAATTAGATCTGACAATGTTTAGCAATATTTCACATGTCAGTGCTCTGAGTTCAATCCTGCTGAAATCGATTTTGTCTTTCATCTTTTTGATGTCAATAAAAAAAATACCAGTCCAATACTGGGGTTCTTCCTCTATATAACTTTCTTTCTTTCATTCTGCCCCCTTCTTTGAAAGCAATCTGTGTTCAGACCTGAAGATGGACCCTGCCAAGTTAAAAATGCCAAAAACATGCCATATATCACAATAGGGTCCCTATAATGATAGGAGTCTATATTCTACTACTTTATACTGTCCACTTTACACTGCAGTTGAAAAACATTTAAAATAGATCTATATCTACTTGTAAAAAATTGGCTCTATCAATTTATATAATTGTCAGAATTAACATGTCTTTTAACCCTATCCTTACCATATTTTTTATGAAAAACACTACCAATAATTTTGAAAATTATCAAGAATTTATAGGGATTTAACAGTCACATTATTAAGTTGGGGGAGGGGGTAACCCTTTAGCATTTAGAGTACTCTATATTTACTCTTGTATTTTCACGATAAACACTTTATTTTAGATAATTATCTCATATCAAATCTGAGGTTTTGATATTATTTATTTTAAGAACAATACCTTAACATAAGTATGAGCAGCTGGTTATGGCTGGTTTTAACAGAAAGAGATGAGAGAATTCTGGCTGGATATGGCTGGTTTAAATGCTAAACGGTTAAAGTTTTTATGTAAAATTCTGATGGAAGATTTTTTTTTTAGATAAATACACTATTAATAATTTTCAAATATTTAATAATTTTGAGGGCTTTAGTGAAATAACTTTTTTATTTTTAATCTAACATTTGAAACGTTTAATTTTAAATACAAAAAACACTTTCAACCAAATGGCTTTATATCAGGGGCTGTTTCATAAGAGGTCCACACTACTTATGACCATGGCTTTAATACGATTTATCTATAATAATAATAAAAATAAATCTTTCTAAAATTTGCACAAGGCCAGCAATTTGGGAGAAGGAGAAAGTCAATTATACTAACTCCAATACTTTACTGTGAAGGTGCATGGCTTAGTGGTTAGAGTATTGGGGTTGCAATCGAAAGGTTGTGAGTTCAATTCTCGGACCGGGTGATGTGTTGTTTCCTTGAGCAAGACACTTTATTTCACATTGCTCCAGTTTACTCAGCTGTTGAAATGATGTGATAGGACTAGGGTCCCTATCATTAAATTACCCAAGACACCTCTAACGAGATATACCTTGAAGGAGCTGTCTACTACTACTACTACCTTATCTCATTGACTCCAGAAGGATGAAAGTTGAAGTTAGTGGGATTTGAACTCAGAATGCAAAGAGCGAGAATAAATACTGCTCAGTGTTTATCCAACAATTTAATGATTCTTCCAATATACTGGCCTTAATAATAAGAAACTTGCAGGCCACTTAAAAAACCTTTCTAACTATACTATAATGGACACCATTACTGAATTTATACAAGGGTCCCATAGTCCAGGGGCTCCGTCCTGTTTTATATAGGTAATACCTTAAGGTGATAGAGTGCTTACACCACAGTCGGTCAATTGATAGATCAACCAACGTTTTTTACTTGGAATTATATATATTATATTTATACATATTGAAAAACCCAGCGTCCACATACTCCCTCCACAACACTGATATCAAGAAGTCTTCTTGTGAACGTGACCTGGGCATTACTGTCAGCAGCAATTTGCGTTGGACAAAGCACATCTCTATAATTGTCAAGAAGGCTGAGGGTGTCTTAGCATCACTCAGCAAGACCTTTGTCAGCTGCTCTCCAGCTATCTATTTAAAGCTGTATATAGCTATGGTGCAGCCACACTTAGAATTTGCATCACCGGTCTGGAACTCCTACTTTGCTCAGAATATTGACCTCCTAGAAACTGTTCAGAGACATGCAGTCAAGCGAATACCCTCCATCAGGCATCCACCATACTCTGAACGCTTTGCTTCTCTGGGCATGGATACATTGAAGCTCCAATGTCTGGCAACTAACTTGGTAAACACCCACAAAATTATTAATCATCTCGCCAACAACAACCCTGAGCACCTTTTTGAATTCCATGTGTCTAACACACGTGGACATGCCTACAAAGTCAGAAAACAGCACAGCTCCCATGACTTTCGGAAACATTTTTTCATGCTCAGAGTTGCTGAAGCTTGGAACAAACTACCTGCATCAGTTGTTAGCTGTCGAAACACTGCATCCTTTAAAACCTCCATGCTTCCTGAAATTCACCAACACTATACTTAATATTCCCCTCCATACACACGCACATATCTGTGTGTATATCATGACTCATATACTGTTCACTTCCCTGACATTTGTACATTATTCTATGTACTATACATGCACCTTTGATGAGTTGTAGTGCACCTGAGCACTGTACACAATAATTTCATTATTATTATATCATTATTATATAACTATGAAATACAAAATTTAGAATATCATAATTATCATTAAATACATTTGTATTTTCCTTAGGTGTCACCTCAGTTTTAGGGGTTAGCATGGATTAATGATGGAATCTCAGCATCATTCTATGTGTAGGTCTACATTCATATAATTTTAATTTTCACTAAGTTTGTGAGTAGGTGTTGAGGTAAGGGGTAAATATTCTCTAGCTCAGGGATTCCTGAGTTGATGTGAGCCCCAGATGTTCTTTACAGAAAGGCTCCTCCTAGCATATGCTGTAATCCCCCAATATTCACTAACCCAGGTCGCTCCTTATCCCAGATATTCTCTAACCTATGTCCTTCATCATCATCACCGTTTTACGTCCATTTTTCCATGCTAGAAAAAGGTCCTAACAGATACTGTGATCCCCAAATACTCTTTAACCCAGGTTCTCTATTTACTTTAATCCAGTCCTGCTGGGT
This sequence comes from Eledone cirrhosa, assembly GCA_964016885.1. Taxonomy (NCBI): domain Eukaryota; kingdom Metazoa; phylum Mollusca; class Cephalopoda; order Octopoda; family Eledonidae; genus Eledone; species Eledone cirrhosa. Next base: position 31,626,537 of record OZ024755.1, read on the forward strand.
AACTTGCTTTCTATTTTCACGACTGAATTAAATTCATGAAACATGACTCCACATGAATGTTGAATACAGGAGCTGAAGGTTGAGCTATCTAAATTCAAGGAAAACCAAAATTAATCACAGGAAAAATGGTCGCACTATTGGCTAATAAAAAAAGGTTTAAATCGAAATTGAAAGGTCTTTATTTTTTAATATTCATACATCTTTAGAGATATGTTGCCACTGTTTTAAATAAATTACCTTTAAAAAAAAAAAATAAAATGTCACTTTATCCAGTAGCATATCTATCTCCACAACCCTTTCGTTACTATATTTCTGATGAAAGACACTGTCATTAACCCTCTCATTACCATATTTCTAATGAAAGACACTGTCTATTTCTTTAACCCTTTCATTACCATACTTCTAATGAAACACACTGTCTATGTCATTAACCCTTTCATTACCATACTTCTAATGAAAGACACTGTCTATTTCTTTAACCCTTTCATTACCATATTTCTAATGAAACACACTGTCTATGTCATTAACCCTTTCATTACCATACTTCTAATGAAAGACACTGTCTATTTCTTTAACCCTTTCATTACCTTATTTCTAATGAAATATGCTGTCTATGGTTTTGAAATCATTTTGAAAATAATCAAGATTTTGAAGGCAATTAGTAGTATAACAAACTTTCTTATTATTATGTTGGTGTTTGGAACATAACTTAACAAAGGTTCTTACATAAGATTATGATGGAAGGTTTGTAGATAAATATAAACACTTTAAAACAAGTTTTGTGTCAGAGAACCTGGCGTGGTTTGGTATGAAAAGAGTTAACCCATGTGCTAAGGATGGTCATTTAACGTAGGTTTGCAGCTGTCTACTAGTATAGAGATTGTGTTCTCACCTCAGTATATCACTAGAATAGTGATTGTGTTCTCACTTAGTAAATCTATAAAACCAGGCTGTAATGATCACATTTGTTATTAGCAGTTAGTGAAAATCTAGTTTGATTAAAATCTATAAATAACAAAAGTAATTTCTTAACTCTTTCATGACCACATTTCTAATGAAATACTCTAGATCTAAATTAATTAATAAAGAATTATCAACCATTTATTAAAACTATTAATTATTTCATTACTAAAATAGTATTTGTAACATAACAAATTATTTCTTAAATCAAATTATGTTGAAAGATATTAATTTAAACAGGAACTGTTTAATAGAACCAGAACTGGTTTTGGAATGGTTGATACCAAGGAATAAAAAAGGACAGTATTTTCTTGTCACTGTAATTATATATTATGAAATTGTAGAATGTCTTCTAACCATCTTGATAGCAAACTGTCTGAAATCCCCCACTGGCCCTACAATACAAAACAGTTATTTTAAAGTATAAAGAGGTTCCATCATAGTTTTATGTTTCTAAACACCACCTTAATGAGAAAGTCACCTATATAACTAAACCTCTCCAAATTCTTCATTATATTCAAAATAATAACAAAAGGGTTAAAGTGTTTATATTTATCTAAAAACCTTCCTTCATAATTTTATGTCACAACTTTTGTTGTTATATTCTTTTAACAATGAGAAAGTTACTTATATTAGAAAATCTCTCCAAAGTCTTGATTATATTCAAAGTGATTTGAAAGACATAAACAGTGTCTTGCATTAGAAATATGGTAATGAAAGGGTTAAAGACATAGGCAGTCTCTTTCATTAGAAATATGGTAATGAAAGGGTTAAAGACATAGACAGTGTCTTTCATTAGAAATATGGTAATGAAAGGATTAAAGACATAAACAGTGTCTTGCATTAGAAATATGGTAATGAAAGGGTTAAAGACATAGGCAGTCTCTTTCATTAGAAATATGGTAATGAAAGGGTTAAAGACATAAACAGTGTCTTTCTTTAGAAATATGGTAGTGAAAGGGTTAAAGAAATAGATAGTGTCTTTCATTAGAAATTTGGTAATCTAAGGGTTGATGACATAGGCAATGCCTCCCATTAGAAATATGGTAATGAAAGGGTTAAAAAAAAAATAAGTGAAAACTAGTTATCTAGAAATTTGCTGGGTTTAAAAGGGGCACAAGATATGTTTTGAGAACTCTTGCAAATTAATTTGAATAGGGGTTAAAGGACTAGTTAAACTAAGGGTATTATATCTTATTTAAGGTGATTATTTTCCTTGAAAGTTAAGTTAATTCGACATATTTGTTTTTACCTATTTTTAAGTAGTTTCATTTAACTTGTAAAATAAATGTTTTTCAGTGAAGGACCTCAGCATAAACTATAAACAAGAATGAATTTTTTGTGCAGCTGATGATATTATGATGATGGTATTATTACTGCATGTGCAGTTCAGATATTTATTATTATTATTATTGTTGTTCTTACTGAGTTATTATTATTATTACTACTACTACTATTGTTGTTATTTCTTTGAAAGGTGGAATGTGTTATGATCAGCTACTAAAACTGAGTGGTGAATTTTTTCTGTTTGTGTTTTAAATTAAATGGAAACTCTTTAGTCTGGTCGTAACTGGCAGGACAAAATACATGCGACAGAAAAGATAAAAGTATTTTTGTTGATACAACCTTAAATAGCTGTAAGTGTTGGTTTCTTCCCTGCTACTACCTACTCAAAGATTCAACATGGCAGAATATGAGGTAGTTCTCACAGGGAATGACCTACAAGAAAGGAGTTCAGCAGGCAGGTACACATTCATTGGTTGAATCAAACCTATTTAACCAATCAGAACTAAGCTCACTAAAGCCAACTGCTCTATTGTGCTGCTATTTATTTTATTTATTTTTTCTAATTGTGTATGAGTGCATGTATGTGTGTGTATGCATGAGAGTGTTTGACTGTATTTGTGTGAGTGTGTTGGTGTCTTCTTAAGATAGCATCATATAACTTAAGTTCTTAAGAAGAAATTAAATACATCAAAATAGTTTATACTAAACATGATGTCTTTCTGTTCCCATTGAAATAATTTCATTAATTGACTGCATTAAAACATAGGAAAATCTGCATTAATGATGGGATGAATGAGGGGAGCGGGGATATATATTGACTACATTAACCCTTTAGCCATTTACATTACTCTATTTTTACTATTGTATTTTCACGGTAAATACTTTATCTCACATAATTATCCCACATACTATCGAACCAATGAGATATTGATATATTTTTTAGAACAATACCTTAACATAAGTATGAGCAGCCAGTTTGAACAGAAAAAGGTGAGAGAATTCTGGCCGGATATGGCTGGTTTAACTGCTAAAAGGTCAAAACATAGGAAAATATATCAAAAATACCCAGCCCTAATTCCTTTAAACACCTGGAAGTAAATGTTGTTTACATGTAACTAACCAAAATATTTACAGTCCATTAAATAGGTTTGAATACACTAAAGTATCACTGGAATTTTAAAATTCAGCTCTCATTACTAAAGCAAATGAAAAATTTTAAACATTAGGAAAAGAAACAAATGCATTATATATATTTTTTCAATGTTTTAAACAAATTAAATTTGAAAATGTGTTTCAACATTTCAGTTGAGTCTCAGAGTCAATAACCATCTTACTACAAATGTCTGATGTAAACATTATTGTTTCACATAAATAATAAGCCCCCCAAGAGGATATTGTGGGAACTGACAATACCTGGAGAAGACCTCACACTGACAGGACCTGGGGAAGACCTCACACTGACAGGACCTGGGGAAGACCTCACACTGACAGGACCTGGGGAAGACCTCACACTGACAATACCTAGGAAAGACCTCACACTGAAGGACCTGGGGAAGACCTCACACTGAAGGACCTGGGGAAGACCTCATACTGACAGGACCACTACAGGTTAGAATGTCAGTTTACATCTATCTGATAGGTCAAAATTACATTTATCCTGCATACTAAGGAATACATTTCTAGATTAACCCTTTAACATTTAAACCGACCGTATCCAGCTAGAATTCTCTTACCTCTTTCTGTTCAAACTGGCTGTAACCGGTTGCTCATACTGATGTTAAGGTACTGTTCTCAAAATAAATAATATCAAAATCTCATAGATTCGATATTATGTGAGATAAAGCCTTTACCACAAAAATATAATAGTACATATAGAGTAATGTAAATGCTAAAGGGTTAAACCTTTTGGTACCAAACTGTCTGAAACCTAACCCATTTCTGTGATACCAAACTATCTGAAAAATACACCCCATCCATTTCTATGATACCAAACCGTCTGAACCCCACCCCTATTTCTATGATACCAAACCGTCTGAACCCCACCCCTATTTCTATGATACAAAACCTTTTGTCTTAAAACGTTTATATTAATGTAAAAACTTTCCATCATAATCTCAAAAGTTTTAAGTTATGTACCAAACACCAACTTAATTATTAATTAAAGAATTAATATTATTAAATCACTTGAAATTCTTGATTATTAAAAAATATATACTGTATATACTGAAATAATGGTTGATCTCATAAAATTTGACCAAAACACTTGGAAATTTCCATAAACCTTGTATAAAAGTCAACCCTAGTATTTCACAGGTCAACATTTGTTGGTTAAGATATCCTATATGTAGAAATAAAAGTTACAAAATAATCATTAATTTAAGGCACTCCACTGGCATCTCCTGGCACCTCTTCACTCATCATCTATATTAGGCATTACATGTCAATACCAGTACAGTTTTACTTCTGGCACACTACAACAAACTGTTCTTTTGTCCCATATTTCTCTTGGCTCATCCATACATATGTCAAAGTGTAACACACTGTTACACTATAACATACTGATGTTACACATCCACTGTATCATGCTCAATTTAACCATGAATGGTTTTTCTGCATAATCTCGATATATCCCGATGCATCCTTTAAGGCCTCCATGCTTCCCGAGATCCGCCAACACTACAGCTAACACATACACACATGTACTTCCCTGACATTCGTGTATTATTCTATTTACTATACATACACCTTTGACGAGTTGTAGTGCACCTAAGCACTTTACACAATAATTTCATTATTTTATCCCAGTATATACCATATATCCCAGAATACACCATATTTCCCAGAATACACCATATATCCCAGAACACACGATATATCCCAGAATACATCATATATCCCAGAATATATCATATACCCATGGAGTGTACCACGTACCCATGGAGTGTACCATATATCCATGGAGTGTACCATATACCCATGGAGTGTACCATATACCCATGGAGTGTGCCACATACCCATGGAGTGTACCACGTACCCATGGAGTGTACCACATACCCATGGAGTGTACCACATACCCATGGAGTGTGCCACATACCCATGGAGTGTGCCACATACCCATGGAGTGTACCACACATCCCCAAATCTACCTAATTCTTAATTCTCAAACCATGAATAATAATAATTGTTTCTGATTTATACACAGGGCCAACAGTTTTGATGGAAAGGGAAAGTTGATTATACTCCCCCAGTACATAACTGGTACTTTATTTTATCGACCACAGAACCTAGAAAGTCGTAAATACTGCAAAGTATTTTGGCTGACATTTTTTATTTGCCACAAAATACAGATAATTATAACAGATTTCTAAGTTAATGAGACGGCAAAGGTCATATATTGGAGGGGAGTGAGAAGGAAGGGTAGAGGTGATTAACCAAGTCCAGTACTTGACTAGGGCTTATCTTATTGAAACTAGACAGATGAAGGGCACAGCTGACCTCAGCAGCAAAAAATTAATGATAATGATGATAATAAAAATAACAATAAACATTCCTTTATTTTCAATAACGACACAAAACAGATACAAAGATTAGAAGTAAAACATGGAGGGGAGTACATGTGGTTGTACCCAGGGGGAGTACATGTGGTTGTCTCCAGGGGGGAGTACATGTGGTTGAACCCAGGGGGGAGAACATGTGGTTGTCTCCAGGGGGGAGTACATGTGGTTGAACCCAGGGGGGAGTACATGTGGTTGAACCCAGGGGGGAGAACATGTGGTTGTCTCCAGGGGGGAGTACATGTGGTTGAACCCAGGGGGGAGAACATGTGGTTGAACCCAGGGGGGAGTACATGTGGTTGAACCCAGGGGGGAGAACATGTCGTTGAACCCAGGGGGGAGTACATGTGGTTTTCTCTAGGGGGGAGTACATGTGGTTGAACTCAGGGGGGAGAACATGTGGTTGAACCCAGGGGGGAGAACATGTGGTTGTCCCCAGGTGTGTAGGAGGGGGTATCTAGAGCTAGTCAAGAAAATACCTTGGTTCACTATGATGACCAAGGGCTGGTGCTCTAATAGATAACAGTTTCTGATTTAAGCACAAGGCCAGCAATTTGGGAAGAGGTTAAAAGTTGATTAAATCGAGCCCTGTGTGTTACTGGTACTTTATTTTATTGACCCTGTAAGGATGAAAGGCAGAAACTAACCTCAGTGGAATTTGAACTCAGAATGTAAAGGGCTGTAACTCTATGCCATAAAACGTGCTCAACAACAATAATAAACATGAATACAGTTGAAAAATACTTGCGTATTTTTATGCAGGGTGGATTGGTGAAGTTAGACACCTGGTACTTATTTGAGCAATGTCTTGGCACACTGCTACATTATAGGACATAAACAAACATAAACCACACATATATATCCATATGTAAATATACATATACATATATATCCATATATATATATATGAGTGGTGTGTGTGTGTGTGTATATATATATATATATACATATATAAAAGTAGTAACAAAACTAACAAAACTGCAATATGGAAGAAATGTATATATATGTGAATGTATATTCATATGTATGTATATATATGTATGTATATATATGTATGTATATACGCCCTTTGACGGGTTTTGTTTCTCGTACCGCAGCTTGATGGAGTTGCCAGTTTAGTCATCAGGAAAAAACACCACTGATGCTCTCTTCCTTGTGAGGTACCTACAGGAAAAGTACCTAGCTAAAAGTAAGCTGCTCTACCTGGCATTTGTCGATCTGGAGAAAGCCTTCGACAGAGTGCTCCCTGATATAATCCGGTGGGCTCTTAGAAAACTAGAGTAGATGAATGACTTGTGAAAGCTGTACAAGCCATGTATAGTCAGCAAAGTTAGGATTAACAATGACTACAGCGAAGAATTTAGCATACAGGTCAATGTCCACCAGGGCTGTTCTTAGCCCTCTCCTGTTTATTATCGTATTGCAGGCTATAACATAAAAGTTTAAGACCGAATGCCCATGGGAACTTCTGTATGTGGATGATCTTACACTTATAGCTGAATCTATGGTGGAACTAAAGAAAAATTTCCAAAATGGAAGCAGAGACTAGAAAGAAGGGGTCTCAAAGTCAACCTGACAAAGACTAAGATCCTCGTAAGTAGACAAAAAACAGAACCCAGATCCCCTCAGGGAAATGGCCTTGCTCAGTATGTAGCAAAGGTGTAGGTAGGAATTCCATCCTCTGCCCCAAAGGCAAACTATGGGTACACAAGAGATGTAGTGGGATCTCAGGAAGCTTAGTTAGGAATGTATGCTTTATATGTAGCAGCTTCACCGGGACAGTAAGCAGCAAACAAGCGCTACCAAATTCTGGGAAGGCTCAGTAGAAACTAGACAGCTTCTGCTACCTGCGTGACCAAATTAGCAGAGGAGGTGGGTGTTCTGAAAGTACAGTAACCAGGGTAAGAACGGGATGGAAGAAGTTCAGGGAGCTACTACCACTGCTAGCTGCAAAAGGCTTTGCCTTCAAAATGAAAGGCAGACTGTATGATGCGTGCATACGAACAGCAATGTTACGTGGTAGTGAGACCTGGGCACTGTGTGTAGAAGACTTGTGTAGATTAGAAAGAAATGAAGCCTGCATGCCCGATGGATGTGTAAATGTAATATATGTGAACGACAAAGCATAAACGAACTGAGAGAGAGACTGCACATAAGAGGAATCAAATACTGTGTGCAGGAGAGGAGGATGCATTGGTTTGGACATATGATGCGTATGAAGGATGACAGCTGCATAAAAATGTGAAGAGCACTAAAGGTCGATGGAAGCCATAGAGTGGGGAGACTCAAGAAGACCTGGGATGAGGTGATAAAAGCCGACCTTACCCAACTGCACTTCTCAAAGGCGATGACACAGGACCGTGACCTCTGGTGTCACACTGTAATACAGAAGACCCGACTTCCCACGGGTACAAGCCGAAGCTGATGCATATAGACAATATGCCTCCATCCCCTCCCACTGCAAAGTGGTCGTGTAGGCACCACAAAAAAGAAAAACCCAGCACTCACTGCTGTAAACGAGGTTGGTGTTAGGAAGGGCATCCAGCTGTCAAGATATCAAGCCAAAATCAGTTCCTGTATAAGCATGACAAGGTCAGCCAACCTAACATTGCTCACAACAGGACAACCCGTCTAGCATGGATGAATGGACATAAAACGGTGATGATAATGATGATATATATATATGTGTATATATATAGTGAAGGCACATGGCTGAGTAGTAAGAGAATTGGATTCACAATCGGATCGGGCAATGCGTTACTGATTCTGCTATAAGAACCAGATCATCGCAGTTCCCATGGACAGCCAGTCTTAAACTCCTCTGTTATGGCTTGGAGGACTATAATGAACAAGAGCGGGCTGAGGACCGAACCTTGATGTACTCCTACTTGTATCTGGAATTCCTCACTAAACTCCATTCCTACCCTGACTTTACTGATAGTACCTCTGTACAAAGTTTGCACTGTCCTCACAAGCCATTCCTCAACACCTAGTTTCCTTACAGACCACCAGATGACAGATCGGGGTACCCTATCAAAGGCCTTCTCTAGGTCAACAAAGGCTAAGTATAGTGGCTTATTCTACTCTAAGAACCTCTCTTGTAATTGTCTCACCAAGAAGAGGTCATCTGTTGTACTTTTCCGAGGAACAAAACCAAACTGCATCTCATCTAATTTGACCCTTTCTATAATCAGTTACGCTAATATTCTCTCTGCCACTTTTATAACCTGATCCATCAGCTTTATGCCCCTATAATTGCTCCTCTCCAGAGCATCCCCTTTACCTTTGTAACAATTTATGAGAATACTGCTGCACCAGTCTTTGGGTATGACACCACCATATATAGCCTGATTGATGATGCGTGCATCCAGTTTAGTGCCTACGCCCCCTGATGCCTTCAGCATCTCAGCAACTATCCTCGATGGTCCAGCAGCCTTACCATTTTTCATTTCCTTAATCGCCTCTTGGACCCTATATTCGTCAATCTCAATAGCTGGTCCCTCTGTCGGGTCTACTGGGGGTAATTCCTCTCTTTCCCATTCGTTCTCTATATTCATCAGTCTCTCATAGTGACATTTCCAGGCCTCCTTTTATTGATCATTTGTGACACTAAGTACACCAGCATCATTTCGGACACACTTATCTCCAACAACATCCTGATTTGCAATGTGGAACACCGCACGCCTCTGATCTTCCCATCGCAGAACATTGGCAAACCTCCTACTCTCAGCCTCCCTGCGTGCTAAGTACACCTGACGTCTAGCTTCTCTCTTAGCGGCTGTATATCCTTCTCTACTCCCACCCTTTTTCCAAGCCTTCCATGTTAGTCTTTTGACTCTAATGGCCCTATCTTGGTGGTGGTGGTGGTGCTGCTGGAATACAGTCCACACTGTGTCGGTGGTGGTGGTGGCGTTGGTGGAATACAGTCCACACTGTGTCGGTGGTGGTGGTGCTGCTGGAATACAGTCCACACTGTGTCGGTAGTGGTGGTGGCGGCAGTGCTGTAATACAGTTCACACTGTGCCGATGGTGGTGGTGGTGGTGGTGGTGCTGGAATACAGTCCACACTGTGTCGGTGGTGGTGGTGGCGTTGGTGGAATACAGTCCACACTGTGTCGGTGGTGGTGGTGGAATACAGTCCACACTGCGTCGGTGTTGGAATACAGTCCACTCTGTGGTGGAATACAGTCCTCTCTGTGTCGGTAGTGGTGGTGGAATACTGTCCACTCTGTGGTGGTGGTGTGTCACAATTAACTCTGTACATGGTGTAATGTGGTTTTCATTCAGAAGAGTATCCAGCAACACCAAATACAAGGTCACCTGACCAGTCTAACCAATGCAGATATGGAAAATAGCCGTTAAACAATGGTGATGATACATACACATATATATATATATACACACACACACATACATATACACACCCATATATACACACACACACATACATATACATACACACACATACACACACACACACACACACACATGGAGGCACATGGCTTAGTGGTTAGAGCATTGGCCTTGCAATCGAAAGGTTGTGAGTTCAATTCTCAGACCGGGTGATGTGTTGTTTCCTTGAGCAAGACACTTTATTTCACATTGCTCCAGTTTACTCAGCTGTAGAAATGAGATGATAGGGACTGGGGTCCCTATCATTCCACTGCAAAGTGGTCGTGGAGGTTCCACGGCAAAAAAGCACCCAGCACCCACTGTAAATGAGGTTGGTGTTAGGAAGGGCATCCAGCTGTAGAAATCAAGACAGCATCAGTTCCCGTCCCACCCTTGCAAGCAGGGAAAAAGCAGACGTAAAATGAAATGATGATGATACACACACACACACATATATATATACATACATACACACACACATATATCTCTATATATGCCTCTAACACTCCCACAGATTCAGCTATAAGAAATATATTACATATATATATATAGCTAAAGAAGGGAGGATGCACTGATAGTGTGACAGCCAGGATAAGAAGAGGCTGGCATCAGCTGAAATGGACTCAACAATTGATCTCCACGTGGGTCTGTCGTTCATTGCCATTGCCAAGTCCTGGATTTCAATACCAAAATCTCTGGAGATGACATCGGGATAGGAGAGCTTGCGCCCCATCTTATTAGTGACTGCTTGTGGTTTCTAAAGCACTAATGGGGACACAGCCTCATAGGTGGCACGATGGCAGTGGTCAGCAAATCTTACTCTCCTTTTACGTACTACATACCGCTATGCGTGGGAGGCCGGCATATATTTCTTTCAAAGTCAGAAGTTTAGTGAGCTGATACCTCTTCTGACAACAAAGGGCTTTTCTCTCTGTGAGACATGGGCCTTAAGTGCAGATGAACTGGGAAGGCTGGAAGGCAGTTAGTACGTACGGTCTGACGGAGGTGTGATGTTAGTGTGCATGAACAACATAGCATAAGCAAACTAAGATAAAAATTTTGCATAAAAAGAATTGGATGTAGTGTTTAAGAGAGAAGACTGCACTGGTATGGACATGTGATGTGATGCAGTGTGTAAGAGAGAAGACTGCACTGGTATGGACATGTGATGTGATGCAGTGTGTAAGAGAGAAGACTGCACTGGTATGGACATGTGATGTGATGTAGTGTGTAAGAGAGAAGACTGCACTGGTATGGACATGTGATGTGATGTAGTGTGTAAGAGAGAAGACTGCACTGGTATGGACATGTGATGTAGTGTGTAAGAGAGAAGACTGCACTGGTATGGACATGTGATGTGATGTAGTGTGTAAGAGAGAAGACTCCACTGGTATGGACATGTGATGTGATGTAGTGTGTAAGAGAGAAGACTGCACTGGTATGGACATGTGATGTGATGTAGTGTGTAAGAGAGAAGACTGCACTGGTATGGACATGGGATGTGATGTAGTGTGTAAGAGAGAAGACTGCACTGGTATGGACATGTGATGTGATGTAGTGTGTAAGAAAGAAGACTGCACTGGTATGGACATGTGATGTGATGTAGTGTGTAAGAGAGAAGACTGCACTGGTATGGACATGTGATGTGATGTAGTGTGTAAGAGAGAAGACTCCACCGGTATGGACATGTGATGTGATGTAGTGTGTAAGAGAGAAGACTGCACTGGTATGGACATGTGATGTGATGTAGTGTGTAAGAGAGAAGACAGCACTGGTATGGACATGTGATGTGATGTAGTGTGTAAGAGAGAAGACTGCACTGGTATGGACATGTGATGTGATGTAGTGTGTAAGAGAGAAGACTGCACTGGTATGGACATGTGATGTGATGTAGTGTGTAAGAGAGAAGACTGCACTGGTATGGACATGTGATGTGATGTAGTGTGTAAGAGAGAAGACTGCACTGGTATGGACATGTGATGTGATGTAGTGTGTAAGAGAGAAGACTGCACTGGTATGGACATGTGATGTGATGTAGTGTGTAAGAGAGAAGACTGCACTGGTATGGACATGTGATGTGATGTAGTGTGTAAGAGAGAAGACAGCACTGGTATGGACATGTGATGTGATGTAGTGTGTAAGAGAGAAGACTGCACTGGTATGGACATGTGATGTGATGTAGTGTGTAAGAGAGAAGACTGCACTGGTATGGACATGTGATGTGATGTAGTGTGTAAGAGAGAAGACTGCACTGGTATGGACATGTGATGTGATGTAGTGTGTAAGAGAGAAGACTGCACTGGTATGGACATGTGATGTGATGTAGTGTGTAAGAGAGAAGACTGCACTGGTATGGACATGTGATGTGATGCAGTGTGTAAGAGAGAAGACTGCACTGGTATGGACATGTGATGTGTAAGTAAGATAATGGCAGCTGTATAAAAAAGGTGCAGAGAAATCTTAGAGGATGGGAGTTGTGGAAGAGACCCAGGAAGACTAAGGAGCTCACAACAGAGATGATAAAGGACTGCAAGGGCTGGTGCTATGCTGGGGAAGACCCACTACCAACATAAATGTGACCAACCTGACTTGACCCATCAATATGCCCGCCAGGTCATCTCTGTACACCTCCACCCTTTATATACTCCTTTGTAGTTATTTCTCACCACCTCTGTACATGTTCACCCTATTCACACTTCACATCTTAGTAGCTATTCTCAAATCACTACACCCCCCCCCCCCCATCCACCCCACTAAAATCCTGACACACTATAACATTCTAGTGGCTACTATTATCATAATAGCCGTCTCCCACATGATATGGGGGGGGGGGCGGTATCGCCGACTCCATCACACTCATCACCCTGCCAAATCCCACCACACTTGTCATACTCCTATGACATCATATTTATTGTCTGTTCCTCTATCCAGGACAGAGGGCTCCACATTTGAGTCAATGATTGCCTCAAAAAATGTACCCTAATCTTTGAAGACCCATCCAACCCTTGCTAGTAGAGAAAGTGGATGTTAAATGATGATATATATATATATATATATATATTGCCAGGTAAATATATCCAGGTGAGAGACGAAGAAAAAACAAGTTTTTGCTCATGTCTTACCTGTATAATCACCATAGTTAATGTAACGTAGTCTCTTGTATGTTATATGGTGACAGAGACCATCTAATGTAGTCCCTTGTATGTTATATGGTGACAGAGACCATCTAATGTAGTCCCTTGTATGTTATATGGTGACAGAGACCATCTAATGTAGTCCCTTGTATGTTATATGGTGACAGAGACCATCTAATATAGTCCCTCGTATGTTATATGGTGACAGAGAAAATCTAATATAGTCCCTTGTATGTTATATGGTGACAGAGACCATCTAATGTAGTCCCTTGCATGTTATATGGTGACAGAGAAAATCTAATGTAGTCCCTCGTATGTTATATGGTGACAGAGAAAATCTAATGTAGTCCCTTGCATGTTATATGGTGACAGAGACCATCTAATGTAGTCCCTTGTATGTTATATGGTGACAGAGAAAATCTAATATAGTCCCTTGTATGTTATATGGTGACAGAGACCATCTAATGTAGTCCCTTGCATGTTATATGGTGACAGAGAAAATCTAATGTAGTCCCTTGCATGTTATATGGTGACAGAGAAAATCTAATATAGTCCCTTGTATGTTATATGGTGACAGAGAAAATCTAATATAGTCCCTTGTATGTTATATGGTGACAGAGACCATCTAATGTAGTCCCTTGCATGTTATATGGTGACAGAGACCATCTAATGTAGTCCCTTGCATGTTATATGGTGACAGAGAAAATCTAATGTAGTCCCTTGTATGTTATATGGTGACAGAGAAAATCTAATGTAGTCCCTTGTATGTTATAAGGTGACAGAGAAAATCTAATGTAGTTCCTTGCATGTTATATGGTGACAGAGAAAATCTAATGTAGTTCCTTGTATGTTATATGGTGACAGGGACCATCTAATGTAGTCCCTTGCATGTTATATGGTGACAGGGACCATCTAATGTAGTCCCTTGCATGTTATATGGTGACAGAGAAAATTTAATATAGTCCCTTGTATGTTATATGGTGACAGAGAGTATCTAATGTAGTTCCTTGTATGGAGTGGGAAGGGTATGTGTGTGTGGGGGGTATGTGTGTACAGTATGGTGTGTGTGGGAGGGGTATGTGTGTTCAGTATGGTGTGTGTGTGGGGGAGGGGTATGTGTGTTCAGTATGGTGTGTGTGTGTGGGGTATGTGTGTTCAGTATGGTGTGTGTGTGGGGTATGGGTGTTCAGTATGGTGTGTGTGTGGGTGTGCATAGAAGAACAAACACTATCGTGTAAGACAGAAACTTTGAATATGTCAACCTCAGTACTTGACTGGTACTTTATTTTATCAACACCCAGGAGGATGAAAGGGAATGATGACCTTGTCAGAATTTGAACTTAGAATGTAAAAGGCCATAACTAATATGACAAATCATTTTGTCCAACTTTCAAATGATTTGGCCAATCTGAATCTTCTCATTACCATATATCTAATGAAAAACACTGTCTATGTCATTAACCCTTTCATTACCATATATCTAACGAAAGACATTGTCTATGTCATTAACCCTTTCATTACCATATATCTAACGAAAGACACTGTCTATGTCATTAACCCTTTCATTACCATATATCTAACGAAAGACATTGTCTATGTCATTAACCCTTTCATTACCATATATCTAACGAAAGACACTGTCTATGTCATTAACCCTTTCATTACCATATATATAACGAAAGACACTGTCTATGTCATTAACCCTTTCATTACCATATTTCTAATGAAAAACACTGTCTATGTCTTTAACCCTTTCATTACCATATTTCTAATGAAAGACACTGTCTATGTCATTATCCCTTTCATTACCATATTTCTAATGAAAGACACTGTCTATGTCATTAACCCTTTCATTACCATATTTCTAATGAAAGATACTGTCTATGTCATTAACCCTTTCATTACCATATTTCTAATGAAAAACAGTCATCATCATCATCAACGTTTAACGTCCGTGTTCCACGCTTGCATGGGTTTGGACGGGGGTATTCCCACTTGAGGCAAGAGTGATTGTCTTGCTCGCATAGGACTGTCTGGCGGGTTTTCTACAGCTGGATGCCCTTCCTAACACCAACCACATTTACAGTGTGGGTCTGGGAGGTTTTTACTGTGTTGCCTACACGGCCACATTACAGCGTGGACTGTGTGTTTTTTTGACGTGACACCTACACGATCTCATTTGTTTCGGCCTGGATGGTGTGGCACCAACATAACTTTACATAGGAGGGGTGGTGTGGATGGGGTGGGGGTGGTGGGATGGGGGTGTATTTTGTTAGAGATGCCTACTGGCTGTAGTAGGTTTTACTATGTATTTAGGTAAGGCGGGTCTTCTCTATTACTGAGTACCGCCAAAGGTCTCGGTCCAGTGACATTGTCTTGGAGAGGTGTAAGTGCGTGAGGTCGGAGTTTATCAGCTCGTCCCAGGATTTTCTAGGTCTGCCTATTCCGTGGCTACCGTCTATCTTTATTGCCCTGCACTTTGTTATACAGCTCTCGACTTTCATGCGCATCACGTGTCCGTACCAACGTAGCCTTCTCTCGAGTAAACAACATCTGATCCCTCTTATTTCTAATTTTTTCCTTAGTTCGTTTATGCTTTGCCGTTCACGTATATTACTATTACACATCCAGCGGAGCATGCAAGCTTCGTTCCTCTCTAGTCTGCGTATATCCTCTGCACACAATGCCCAGGTCTCACTGCCATGCAACATTGCTGTTCGTATGCAGGCATCATACAACCTGCCTTTCATTTTTAGGGAGAACCCTTTAGCGGCTAATAGTGGTATAAGCTCTCTGAACTTTTTCCATCCAGTTCTGACTCTAGCTACTGTACTTTCAGAGCACCCTCCCCCACTGCTGATTTTGTCACCCAGGTAATGGAAGCTGTCCACTATTTCTATAGAGCCCTCTGCGCAATTGTAAGAGCTAGTATTTTGTGGGCACTCGCTGCTACTTATTGCCCCAGAGCACCGCCCACATGAAAAATCTAAGTTCTTAGTTAGCTTACCTGTGATCCCACTACATCTTTTATGCACCCATACTTTGCATTTGGGACATAAAATGGAGTTTCTACCTACGCCTTTCCTACACACTGAGCATGGCCATTTCCCGGAAGGGACCGCCGCCTTATTTTCTTTCCTACAGACTAGAACTTTAGTCTTAGCCAGGTTAATTTTAAGGCCTTTTGATTCTAGGCCGTGCTTCCATGTTTGGAATTTCTTCTCTAGCTCGGCCATTGATTCAGCTATGAGTGTCAGGTCGTCTGCATATAGGAGTTCCCATGGGCAGCCGGTCTTGAACTCCTCTGTTATAGCCTGAAGGGCAATAATAAATAGTAGGGGGCTGAGAACAGAGCCCTGATGGACACCAACTTTTACGCTAAACTCTTCACTATATTTGTTGTTAATTCTAACCTTGCTGACTGTTTCTTTATACATGGCTTGTATAGCTCTCACAAGCCATTCGTCAACACCTAGTTTTCTAAGGGCCCACCAGATAATGGAACGGGGGACTCTGTCGAAGGCTTTCTCCAAGTCGACAAAAGCTAAGTAGAGGGGTTTACCTTTAGCTAGGTACTTCTCCTGTAGTTGACGTACAATGAAAAGAGCGTCTGTGGTACTTTTGCCTGACACAAACCCGAACTGCATTTCATCTAGGTCAATTCTCTCTCTGATTACTTTTTCCATGACCTTCATGACCTGGTCGATTAATTTAATGCCTCTATAGTTACTCCTATCTAGGGCATCTCCTTTACCCTTATAACAGTTAACGATGATGCTGCTATGCCAGTCCTTCGGAACAACCCCATTCTGTACGACTTGGTTAACTATCTGGGTGACCATGGTGTGTCCCACCGTGCCAGATGCCTTCAGCATCTCAGCAACTATTTCCGAAGGCCCAGCCGCCTTACCCGTCTTCATATCCTTGATTGCCTTACTTATTATACTACCCTCGACTAACACTGCTGGTCCCTCTATTGGGTCGATGTGGGGGAGACTGTCTTTCTCCCATTTATTCTCCTCATTTAGTAGCCTTTCATAGTGACACTTCCAAGCTGCCTTCTTATCAGCGTCGGCGATGGCAAGTACGCCGTCATCATTAAGTACACACTTCTCCCCGACAATATCACTGTTTTCCTTGACACATTGCCTAGCAATCCTGAATCACCTCACGTTTTTGGTCCTCGCGTTGTAGAACATGCTTGAACTTTCTTTCCTCTGCTTCCCTTCTTGCGAAGTACACTTGTCTCCTAGCTTCCCTCCTGGCCACTTGATAGTCTTCTCTACTTCCCCCATCCCGCCATACTTTCCAAGCCTGCTTTTTGGCCTTAACTGACCCCTCCACCTTACTGTTCCATGTTTATGTCATTAACCCTTTCATTACCAATATTTCTAATGAAAAACACTGTCTATGTCATTAACCCTTTCATTACCATATTTCTAATGAAAGACACTGTCTATGTCGTTAACCCTTTCATTTCTATATATCTAATGAAAGACACTGTCTATGTCATTATCCCTTTCATTACCATATTTCTAATGAAAGACACTGTCTATGTCATTAACCCTTTCATTACCATATTTCTAATGAAAGACACTGTCTGTCATTAACCCTTTCATTACCATAATTCTAATGAAAGACACTGTCTATGTCATTAACCCTTTCATTTCTATATATCTAATGAAATACACTGTCTGTCATTACCATATTTCTAATGAAAGATACTGTCTATGTCATTAACCCTTTCATTACCATATTTCTAATGAAAGACACTACCTATGTCATTAACCCTTTCATTACCCTAATTCTAATAAAAGACACTGCCAAAGATTTTCCAATCTTTTTTAAAATATTCAAGAATTTGGAGGAATTTAGTAATAAAACTTTCTTATTATTAAGCTGTTGCTTAGAAAATAACCTAAAGGTTCTTATATGAAATTAAGGAACAGGTTGCAAGTGGTGGATATCTGGCCACCAGATATGATGGGTTCATATAGAGTATCAATATAAGAGGGCTCCTGCCAGATCAAACAACAGTAAGGTTCTGGGGGTGACGGAGCAATGGGTAACACTGTGGTTAGCTCCCAAGAAAACTTTCACAACCCAGTGATGTAGTTAGAGGAGGCGAGTAAACGTTGCTTGGGAAAATTATTAAATTGGTGATTGCAGCATGGTGAGCAGCAATAAAAGCAAGCATACCACATTACTCTTCAAGCGGATAACAAGGGATGTGTTCAGGATTTAGGTAGAGGAGTTTGTTAAAAAAATATATTGCAGTCTCCATCCAACATTGTAAAAACTGGCAAGAGGCATTGGATGGATGCACAAAGGTTGCATATCTCGAGACCCCAAAGGAGCAAACTTTAAGAAAAATAAGGTTTTTACATAAATATATATACTGTAAAACTTCTTTTTTTTTTTTTTTGTAGAACCAGGGCCAGCTTGGTATACAAAGTATAAAGAGCAATCCTTGGTTATACTAAACATTTGACTGCTCTGAGATCATATTAAACACTCCACTATCGAGTGGCTAGTGTGATTACGTGCTGAATGATAGTTCAGTTATACCTACTCTGCAGTACAGTCTAGATTCATATGATTAACAAATCTAATAGGGCTGATCACAACAAACAGGACTACAAAGTAATTCATTTAACACTGTCAGAAAGAAACATAGAATAGTATAACATTTTAGTCTGTGGTCCATTATCCAGAACCAGAGAGGAAAATAGGAGAGAAAAATGAGGTTAAAAAATTATTCTATGGTGAATGAAACATGTCGGAAGATGACTGATGGAAGTGATAGACTAAAATGATGTTTCTCAGCAGAAGAGAGGTTTCAGTCAAGGGAGATAATGGGCGAGAGGTTTGATGTATACGTGTGTGAGTGTTGTTTAGTGGGAATGCATACTTTATGTATATGTGTGTGTGTGTGTGTGCTGTTGTGTAAGAAGTGGATGGAACATACTAGCATATGTGTAAGGGGTGGGGAATATACACAGGTTGTTTATCAGTGTGTGTAGTGGTGGGGAGGGGAGCAAAGTGACTAAAGGAAAGCAAGATGGTTGCCATATTCTGCTAGGATGAGCTGATTGTAGAAAACAGTGATCCATGGCAGAGAGGCAGGAGGCTAAATTGAAAGGGGAACGGAAATGATGGGTTATAGGTTGAAATAAGTCAGTATTGTTACAAGATACTAATTCAGTCTACAATATCAAACTGGTTTCTCAAATATACAACATACTGCATAGTTGGAATTTTAACCCTTTCATTACTATAAAACTAATGCAAAATACTGACTATGATTTTCAAATAGGTTTGAAAATAATCAAGAATTAGGAAGGATTTAGTGACTAACTTCCTTGTTTTGCTGGTGTTTAGAACATAACTCAACATTAAAGGTTATTATATAAAATTATGATGGAAAGTTTTTAGATAAATATAAATACATTAAGATAAACAGCCTTATATTATAGAACCTGGGGTAGTTTTAGGCAGTTCTTTTATAACTTTACCCCAATCAATGAATGAGACTCCTAATTAGTCATCATAATAGTTGTAATGTCATTAACCCTTTCACTACCATATTCCTAATGAAAGACTCTACCTATGTCTTTAACCCTTTCATTACCATATTTCTAATGAAAGACACTACCTATGTCTTTAACCCTTTCATTACCGTATTTCTAATGAAAGACACCGTCTATGTCATTAACCCTTTCATTACCATATTTCTAATTAAAGACGCTGTCTACTTCCTTCATTACTTGTGCCACAATAAAAAACATCCGGCCTATGCTGTAGTATCAGGAAAGGCATTCAGCTGTAGAAACCAAGCTAACGTCAGATTCATATGACCTGACTTGTCTCAGAACAACATTCTTAATCCATGTAAATATGAAAGAAACTGTCTATGATTTTCAAATAACTTTGAGAATAATTGAGAATTTGGAGGTATTTAATAAAAAAAATAACTAACTTTCTTATCTTAAGCTGGTATTTGGAACACAAAAGATCCATATATAAAATTATGATGGATAGTTTTTAGATAAATATAAACACTTTAAAACAAATAGTTTTGTAACAAAGGAGTGGTTTCTAATGAGTTGGTATTATAGGAGTTAAGGCCATTTTCACTGCTAAATTAGGAATTAACCTTGCACGGCCGTGGCAAGCTTCTTACCATTTTCTCAGGTAAAATAGGGGTTTACCTTGCAGGCCCCATAGCAAACTTCATACACATCATGGGATATTTTCCGTGGTAATGTCTACAGCCAGATTCCTTTTCTCATACCAAACCTTTTAGTTGTCTCTTAGGACACTTTAAAATAAGCAGTCTTGTATTGTAGAACCAGGTGCCAATTCAAGCTGTTTGGTATCTAAAGTGTTTCCAGCAATAAATGAGGGTTCTATGATCAGCAATATGGAAGGAACTAGGCTAATGTCAGAGGAAGCTCGAGGCACTGCAGTGGGAGTAAGGAAAGGTAGAGCATCCAGGTTGGGTGCTTGAAGAATGAAATAGCTCTGTATGAAAATATCATGGAGAATGTAGTTACATCTGAAAGGAGAGAGTGTCAGTGAAGATGTGGGACATGTGACAGTCAGATTGCAGATAGAAATGTTGTCATATGACATGTTAGAGCAGTAAAAGTGGCAGAGGGTGGGTATAGGAACGTGGTTGGTAACGGGGTGAATATGAGGTATGAAGGCAACCACCCTCATACTTCATATTCACCTCAGTAGGCCTGATGTTGGGTAGAATTAAATATTTGGTTGATCAAATCAAAATATGTCAAATGGAAGTGTTTCAAATCATGTTGAAGTTGATTTCAATTTATTAGACACTGGTCAATTCTGCTATATATCTATATACTACTAAAACTGATTGTGTGCTTGTCTATAATTTAATACAGCCAAAATGGCACATAAAGGGAAAATACTTTGAAAGGAAGTTGCCCCTGAAATGGAAATACAAATGGAATAAAACAAGTTTCGCATAAATTGGAGCACAGGTTCCCGAGATAAAGGATTTTTCCAGGTACCTTCATAAATAGAGAGAGAGAAAGCGATACTGGTTGTGAGAGAGTAGATTGAAAGTGAGACATAGAGAGATATAGAAGAGACAGAGAATGAAAATGGAAGAGATAGAGAGTTGGTGGTGGTGTTGAATGAAATTATATATACATGCACACATATATCTATATATATATATACTAGCCAAATTACCCGCGCCTTGCTGCGTTTCACATATTTTTTTCGTAAGAAAATGATGATTGATTTTAAATCAGTGATATAATTTATGGAGAAAAACTCTGCATTTCAATATTACTCAATGTAAAATGTAATGCATGAAAAATTGAAAAACATTATTTTTTAACATAATAAATACATGAATATATATTTCATACTTTGTCCTAATGAAGAACTTCAGGGTAAACAACATTTCTTGCTTTTCTTTGATTGGCTAAAATGTAGAGATTTTTTTGAAGTTCCAGTCCTTGAAAAGCCCAAATAAAACATGCCATTGAAAGTTTGACCTTGACTCTTATTGATGCTCATGGCAAAGCATGGCTTCACTGGGAACTGCAGCCTCTTAAATGTAAAAAGCAACTCGCTATCACTTGGTATAAGTGGAATTCTCAGAATGAGAAGAGCTTGACCTTTGTAAGCTCTGAAGTTCTCATGTAATTTTGTTACAACACATCTTGTTCCATTTATTGGCCAAAGTTTTCACTATAGAGGGCTTAACCCCCATTAGGGTGTCTTAATATTATTGAAATTTGCTGAAATTTTGTGAATAGGCATCATATATTGTCATTTACCTATGGTTTAAATTTCATGTAAATTGAAGGGAAAACATTTTCAGCGGGAGTTTTCAGCAGGGGTTTTATGCCCCCGGGGAACCCTTTGATTAAAATGAAATATATTTATCCAAGTACCCTGGGCAATGTAGTTTCAGAATATATATGGTTATGGGGGTCTATCTCCAAAACCGTAGGAGGAGTTCGTGAACAAACAAAAAAACAAACAGACAGGAATTAGACTACAACTTTATATATATATATATATATATATGGGCCTTCCAATTTCATTTTACATTATATACGTCTGTATATATTTTAATTATTTAAAAATTATTTTTAAGTGAACGTGACCCAACGGGTCATGAGTGGTCAAGTATAATTCTAAAACTCTTCCATCACAATCTTATGTAAGAACCTCTGTTAAGTTATGTACCTGACACCAACTTAATAATGAGTAAAATTAATCATATTACTAAATCCCAACAAATTCTTGATTATTTTCAAAATTATAAGCAGTGTCTTTCATTAGAAATATGGTTACAAAAGGTTTCAAATAAAATGTTAACCATATTATCTCTCATGATAGATGATGATAATGATGATGATAGACATTGTATTTTGATTAATTAATGAAGAATTTAAAGGGATTTACTAAAAGTATTAATTATTTTTTAATGTTTGTGTTTACCTGGTAAAATATTCATATCAGACTTACCTTCTGTTGAAAGTTGATCTTTCTCAGAATGGAAGAGCTGTGGTGAACTGAAATGGGATTCAGAATGATAGATTTATTAAGTTAACAGATTCTAAACACACTGAACATTGAAAATCTATACTAGATGATTAACAGAAGAGAAAACTCATGAAACAAAAGTCTTATGTTAACCGTTAAAACAATATTTCTAATGAAAGCCGGTCTATGCTTTAACCCTTTCATTACCATATTTGCAATGAAAGACACTACCTATGTCTTTAACCCTTTCATTACCATATATCTAATGAAAGACACTGTCTGTGTCATTAACCCTTTCATTACCCTATTTCTAATGAAAGACACTGTCTATGTCTTTAACCCTTTCATTGCCACATATCTAATGACAGACACTGTCTATGTCTTTAACCCTTTCATTACCATATTTCTAATGAAAGACACTGTCTGTCATTAACCCTTTCATTGCCATATTTCTAATGAAAGACACTGTCTATGTCTTTAACCCTTTCATTACCATATATCTAATGAAAGACACTGTCTATGTCTTTAACCCTTTCATTACCATATTTCTAATGAAAGACACTGTCTATGTCATTAACCCTTTCATTACCATATTTCTAATGAAAGACACTGTCTATGTCTTTAACCCTTTCATTACCATATTTCTAATGAAAGACACTGTCTATGTCTTTAACCCTTTCATTACCATATTTCTAATGAAAGACACTGTCTATGTCTTTAATCCTTTCATTAGCAGCAGCAGAAGTAGTAGCAGTAGCAACAGTAGTAGCAGCAACAGCAGTAGTAGTAGTAGTAGTAGTAGATATGGACAGATGGCAGTTTGATGGTGTCTCTCCCAGCATCAGCAATGTGTGTGTATGTGTGTGTGTGTGTGTGTGTGTGTGTGTGTGTGTCTGTGTGTGTGTGACCTATAAGTTGGTGCATATTCAATTACAAATACAAAAGACTTCCACACAATAGCAAATAGTAGACAATACTAGCAGCAAATACCAGGCCATATATATATGTGTGTGTGTGTGTATGTATCTCTCTCGCTGTGTGTCTATCTCTCGCTGTGTGTGTGTGTGTGTGTGTATATATATATATATATATATATATATATATATATATATATATATATATATATATATATATAACCAAAGATTAATATGGTTCATCGATTACTCAATGAATATAGTTTTACAATAGATTAAAAGCACTCTACAGTAAGTTTTCTGGAGTTATTAATATTATTCAAAATATTAATAAATGAAGACATTCACATAATCAAAATATGTTTTATTATATATATTTCGAAGGTACTGTGCTGTTTTTTCAGTACGTCCTCGTCAGATAAAATACATGAATTGATGTATGACATACCTCAATGGTCTTGATGGTTCAATTCCAGTATTGACTGCCAATACTGGAATTGAACCATCAAGACCATTGAGGTATGTCATACATCAATTCATGTATTTTATCTGACGAGGACGTACTGAAAAAACAGCACAGTACCTTCGAAATATATATAATAAAACAGATATTTTGATTATGTGAATGTCTTCATTTATTAATATTTTGAATAATATATATATATGAAAAATTCAGGACCCCAACAGCTGAGCTCCTGCCATTTCAACAGCTAGATCCATACTGAATCAGTTTGGATCTAGTTGTTGAAATGGCAGCTCAGCCGACGAGGTCCCGAATCCTTCATATTACCCACACTACTTCCCAAAGTATTGAGTACTCTGGTGAATAATGGTCTAACTGGTTTTTACTGCCTCCATTCTGATATATATCATTGTTACAGAAGCCCTACATATATACTAGCATCAACAGTAGGTACACAGGAAGTTGTACCAATATGCCAGATAAATAAACATTGTTCATTCACTTTTTCCCTTTCCCTAAACATGTGCCCCTATTTTAAGTCCAACTGAACAGAATCTTATTTAATTCTTTTTTTACCATTTTCAAATAATTTTGAATATAATCAATAATTTGGAGGTGTTTACTGATGTAACTTTCTCATTATTAAGTTGGTATTTGGAACATAAGGTTCTGACATATAATTTAGATGGAAGTTTTTTTAATACAAATATAAACACTTTAAACCAAAGTTTTACGTCATTCAGTTTCAAGTGGTAGAGTATAGGAAAAGACCGAGCCATTACGTTTTTGGCACCAGACTACCTGAAATTTCCCCTGGTTCTATGATACAGGATTGTTTTTAATCATGTTTATATTTATCTGAAGTCCCTTCAACACAATTTTAAGTAAGAACCTTTGTTATGTTCCAAACTCCAGCTAAATAACTAAACAGTTTATTATATTACTAAATCTCTCCAAATTCTCGATAATTTTCAAACTTAGACAGTCTCTTTCATTAGAGGTATAGTAATAGAAGGGTTAATGACATAGACAGTGTCTTTCATTAGAAATATGGTAATGAAAGGGTTAATGACATAGGTAATGTCTTTCATTAGAGATATGGTAATGAAAGGGGTTAAAGACATAGACAGTGTCTTTCATTAGAGATATGGTAATGAAAGGGTTAATGACATAGACAGTGTCTTTCATTAGAAATATGGTAATAGAAGGGTTAATGACATAGACAGTGTCTTTCATTAGAAATATGGTAATGAAAGGGTTAAAGACATAGGCAGTGTCTTTCATTAGAGATATGGTAATGAAAGGGGTTAAAGACGTAGACAGTGTCTTTCATTAGAGATATGGTAATGAAAGGGTTAATGACATAGACAGTGTCTTTCATTAGAAATATGGTAATGAAAGGGGTTAAAGACATAGGTAGTGTCTTTCATTAGAAATATGGTAATGAAAGGGTCAAAGACATAGACATACTGACTAATTAAAATCATTAAATAAGATGAAAAAATAACAACATTGGCTGCAAGGAAACAAATATGGTTATAGTGAACAGGAACATACATGGCTGTGTAGTTAAGGTGGTACAGACATGGCTGTGTGGTTAAGGTGGTGGTACAGACATAGCTGTGTGGTTAAGGTGGTACAGACATGGCTGAGTGGTTAAGGTGGTGGTACAGACATGACTGTGTGGTTAAGGTGGTACAGACATGGCTGTGTGGTTAAGGTGGTGATACAAACATGGCTGTGTGGTTAAGGTGGTACAGACATAGCTGTGTGGTTAAGGTGGGGGGTACAGACATGGCTGTGTGGTTAAGGTGGTACAGACATGGCTGTGTGGTTAAGGTGGTACAGACATGGCTGTGTGATTAAGGTGGTACAGACATGGCTGTGTGGTTAAGGTGGTACAGACATGGCTGTGTGGTTAAGGTGGTACAGACATGGCTGTGTGGTTAAGGTGGTGGTACAGACATGGCTATGTGGTTAAGGTGGTACAGACATGGCTGTGTGGTTAAGGAGGTACAGACATGGCTGTGTGGTTAAGGTGGTACAGACATGGCTGTGTGGTTAAGGTGGTGGTACAGACATGGCTGTGTGGTTAAGGTGATACAGACATGGCTGATATGGTAATGAAAGGGGTTAAAGACATAGACAGTGTCTTTCATTAGAAATATGGTAATGAAAGGGTTAATGACATAGGTAGTGTCTTTCATTAGAAATATGGTAATGAAAGGGTTAAAGACATAGGTAGTGTCTTTCATTAGAGATATGGTAATGAAAGGGGTTAAAGACATAGACAGTGTCTTTCATTAGAGATATGGTAATGAAAGGGTTAATGACATAGGTAGTGTCTTTCATTAGAAATATGGTAATGAAAGGGTCAAAGACATAGGCAGTGTCTTTCATTAGAGATATGGTAATGAAAGGGGTTAAAGACACAGACAGTGTCTTTCATTAGAAATATGGTAATGAAAGGGTTAAAGACATAGGTAGTGTCTTTCATTAGAAATATGGTAATGAAAGGGTCAAAGACATAGGCAGTGTCTTTCATTAGAGATATGGTAATGAAAGGGGTTAAAGACATAGACAGTGTCTTTCATTAGAGATATGGTAATGAAAGGGTTAATGACATAGGTAGTGTCTTTCATTAGAAATATGGTAATGAAAGGGGTTAAAGACATAGGTAGTGTCTTTCATTAGAAATATGGTAATGAAAGGGTCAAAGACATAGACATACTGACTAATTAAAATCATTAAATAAGATGAAAAAATAACAACATTGGCTGCAAGGAAACAAATATGGTTATAGTGAACAGGAACAGACATGGCTGTGTAGTTAAGGTGGTACAGACATGGCTGTGTGGTTAAGGTGGTGGTACAGACATGGCTGAGTGGTTAAGGTGGTGGTACAGACATAGCTGTGTAGTTAAGGTGGTACAGACATGGCTGTGTGGTTAATGTGGTGGTACAGACATGGCTGTGTAGTTAAGGTGGTACAGACATGGCTGTGTGGTTAAGGTGGTACAGACATGGCTGAGTGGTTAAGGTGGTGGTACAGACATGGCTGTGTGGTTAAGGTGGTGGTACAGACATGGCTGAGTGGTTAAGGTGGTGGTACAGACATAGCTGTGTAGTTAAGGTGGTACAGACATGGCTGTGTGGTTAAGGTGGTGGTACAGACATGGCTGTGTAGTTAAGGTGGTACAGACATGGCTGTGTGGTTAAGGTGGTGGTACAGACATGGCTGAGTGGTTAAGGTGGTGGTACAGACATAGCTGTGTAGTTAAGGTGGTGGTACAGACATAGCTGTGTAGTTAAGGTGGTACAGACATGGCTGTGTGGTTAAGGTGGTGGTACAGACATGGCTGTGTAGTTAAGGTGGTACAGACATGGCTGTGTGGTTAAGGTGGTGGTACAGACATGGCTGTGTGGTTAAGGTGGTACAGACATGGCTGAGTGGTTAAGGTGGTGGTACAGACATGGCTGTGTGGTTAAGGTGGTACAGACATGGCTGTGTGGTTAAGGTGGTGGTACAGACATGGCTGTGTGGTTAAGGTGGTACAGACATGGCTGTGTGGTTAAGGTGGTGGTACAGACATGGCTGTGTAGTTAAGGTGGTACAGACATGGCTGTGTGGTTAAGGTGGTGGTACAGACATGGCTGTGTGGTTAAGGTGGTACAGACATGGCTGAGTGGTTAAGGTGGTGGTACAGACATGGCTGTGTGGTTAAGGTGGTACAGACATGGCTGTGTGGTTAAGGTGGTGGTACAGACATGGCTGTGTGGTTAAGGTGGTACAGACATGGCTGTGTGGTTAAGGTGGAGGTACAGACATGGCTGTGTGGTTAAGGTCGAGGTACAGACATGGCTGTGTGGTTAAGGTGGTGGTACAGACATGGTTGTGTGGTTAAGGTGGTGGTACAGACATGGCTGTGTGGTTAAGGTGGTACAGACATGGCTGTGTGGTTAAGGTGGTGGTACTGACATGGCTGTGTGGTTAAGGTGGTGGTACAGACATGGCTGTGTGGTTAAGGTGGTACAGACATGGCTGTGTGGTTAAGGTGGTACAGACATGGCTGTGTGGTTAAGGTGGTACAGACATAGCTGTGTGGTTAAGGTGGTGGTACAGACATGGCTGTGTGGTTAAGGTGGTACAGACATGGCTGTGTGGTTGAGAAGTGTTCACATAGTTCTTGATTCAGTCCTTCATGACATCATAGCCAAATGTCTACTGTTGTTTCAGATTGATTCATTTTATGTCAGTGAAATTTGGTAGACCTACACTACAGAAGTTTAACTAAGCCTAGCTTTAGTTAAACTTTCTTTACGATAATGTTGACAACAAACTTTGATTTGTTGGGTTATTATTATTGCATAAGAAACACCGACAGGCATAAGAAGGAACAACACTACCACCAGAGTACAAGCCATCTTACAATGACCACTGAGAACATTTTCCACTGGATATTCAACACCAAGTCCACAGTAAATAAACACAGTTAACAGTTTGTTTTTTATAAACTTACAAGTAATGCTCTACACCATCATACACGTGTATATGCATGTGTCTGTGTTCAAGTACTGTAACTTGGCAGTTCATCAACAAAGAAATTGATAAAATAACCAGACTTGATAAAAATTAATATTGGAGTTGATATGATCAACTAAATGACTACATGGTAGTGCCCCAGCTTGGCTGCAATCTGACTAAAACCAGTAATTTGAAGGTACCAACATGGAAGGTGATAAGATAATAAAGATGGCTCTTCATTATAAGTAGCTCTTCAGCTTTTTAAATAAGTTTAAGTGTGTGTAACATACATAACTTCATTTTTCTTACATAAAATGTTGATGAAAGGATTTTAGATAAATATAAACACTTTAAGCCTTTCCTTATCATATGTCTAATGAAAAACATTGCTTTACATGTTTCAATTATTTTTTTAACTAATTAAGAATTTGGAGGAATTTAGTAACATAATTAACTTTTTCATTATGAAGCTGATATTTTGAACATTACTTGACAAAAAGTTGTTAAATAAAATTATGATGGAAGGTTTTAATATAACTGAACACTTCTAACCCTTTAGCATTTAAACCGGCCATAATTCTCTCACCCCTTTCTGTTCAAACTGGCCACTCATACCAACATTAAGGTATTGTTCTCAAAATAAATATCAAAATCTCATAGCTTCAATATTATGTGAGATAATTGTGTAAGATAAAGCCTTTACTGTGAAAATACAATAGTAAATATAGGGAAATGTAAATGCTAAAGGGCTAAATATAGCATAGACGCAGGAACAATCTCAGGTTGGTTAATATCACAAATGTTAAACAATAATATATTATTGAAAAATAACATTTATAGTATAGACTGAGAAATATTACAGATAAATTAAATTAAATTTAATAAATTCAGTTAAAGAAGATGCATTTATTTATAAGGTTATAGTTGCTGTTATGGAAAATTCTAATCATATCTTTCACAATACTTCATATAAACTATACTATTTAGTTAGAGATGAAATTGATATTAATCCTAAATGTTGTACAAAGAACTTTTGATGATGATGATTGCAGTCACACCATTATTATGGTTTAGTTCAAACCTTTTATTACCATATTTCCAATGAAATACTCTGTATTGGAATACATAATCTCATCATGTAATGGCTCAAAGAAAAATATTCTTCACTCAAATGTTAGTTAATTCAAATATTTATAGTGTTTTCACTAGTCAACGGATTGTGAAAATTTGCAGTCAATTTCTCAATTTTTAATTGCATCAATCATATTTGTGTTTTATACTTTTTAAGAATGTCTTGCTAATGGGGTTTCATGTGGTACAGGAAATTAAGAGTTAATGAAACATTTTGATGAAATCTTAATGATGTGCTGTTATTGTAACATAACATAAACAAACTTTCACATAAAACTATGTTGGAAGATTTAAATTTAAACAGGAACTCTTTAAATGTTTCACAGAACCAGAGCTGGTTTTAGGGTGGCTGGTATCAAAAGGAAGCATTAGTGACAATATCTCAAATAAAATACACTCTAGTTCAATTAATTAATGAAGAATTTGGAGGGATTTACTAAAATGATTAATTATTTCATTATTAAATAGTAAATTAACATATAGTTCTTACATAAAACTATGTTGGAAGTTTATATTTAAATAGGAACCATTTAAAATGTGATTTTATTTCATAGAACCAGGGCTGGTTTTAAGTTGGTATCAAAAAGGGGTTTAAACTAGAGATATTGAAACATTAAAATATATAAAGCAAATGATTTTACAAGTACATTAAAATAGAGTT
>OZ024755.1:31667094-31683880 GCA_964016885.1 Eledone cirrhosa
CTTTAAAAGAGGATGGCGGGGCTATCTGCACAATGGATTCAGTCGATAGCCGGTCCGTCCTACACGCGACAGCAGCTGTTTGACATAGCTCCACAAGTCAGCAATCCTCAGGCACTGAACGAGTACGTGCAGGACGGTTTCACCACCCTGCTCGCATCTCGGACAGGCTTGGCTGACAGCACCTCCGTGCCTGTAGAGCTTATCCTGAACCTGCAACACTCCCCGTAGCACTGCCAGGCCAGGGATTTCTGGAAGTTGTCCATAGGCCTCTATATACATGGGTTCGACA
Organism: Eledone cirrhosa; assembly: GCA_964016885.1. Taxonomy (NCBI): domain Eukaryota; kingdom Metazoa; phylum Mollusca; class Cephalopoda; order Octopoda; family Eledonidae; genus Eledone; species Eledone cirrhosa. The sequence goes on from OZ024755.1 coordinate 31,667,384, forward strand.
AGTCATTGTGGAAGCAACCTGTCTTGGAGAGCAGTCACTGTGAATACAAACTGATATAGTTTCGAAAGGTCTCCTTATCATTGAGTCAGACAACCTTGTGTGGATGGTAAGATACAATGTACCCAGTTCATACTATGAAGTGGTTGGTAGTAAGAAGGACATACAGGGCTAATGCTAATTATGTTAGTGCTGTGTATGATAAAGGGCCGACTGATATAGCCATGTGGGATAACCCATCATCATCCACCAATTAATAGCCATATCAGTGCTGACATTTTCTAATGTGGACACTCTGAAAGATCTCCAGAAATTGTAGAGGAGATATGTATTGTATTGAAAATGGAGGAGGTGAGTCTCAGCCAAATAACTTAGTTATAATCTTTTCTGGGTTGGAAATAATGATGGGGAAGATGCAGTCGGCATTTTACTTGGCAAGAAGTGAATAGATAACTGAGGTAGAGTGACAGAATTATGAAGCTCAGAATAGCCATATGTATCACATCATCATCCTCATCATCATCCATTTTCCATGCTAGCATGGGTTTGACAGGTTGTCCTATTGAGCCAAGTCGATATCAGATGATCATGTCTTGCTCATACAGAACTGTTTCTGGCTTGGTTTCTACAGCTGGATGCTCTTCCTAACACCAACCACATTTACAGTGTGGGCTGGGTACTTTTTGTTGTGACACCTATATAACCAGTTTACATTGTGGGCCAGGTGCTTTTTGTCGTGTTGCCACCATCACGACTGTTGCCATCAGATTCTGAACTAAATAGAGAACAAAAAGACCACTTGCAGATGACCTTGACAACAGAGGAGAGCAATTTTATCATTCAGGCTGGTGACTTCAGTGGTCATACTGGTCAACACAAGGATAGCTACTTCGAAGTATTTTCCGTCTATTCTGGAGCTTGAAACCGCGGTAAAGGCACATATAGTAAGTACAGCAAATTTTTTAAAATTTATTTTAAAACTTTTTCTCTATTTGCGAGACCTTGATTTTATATAAAATAATAATAATGAAATTATTGTGTAAAGTGCTCAGGTGCACTACAACTCGTCAATATAGTACATAGAATAATACACAAATGTCAGGGAAGTACATGTGTGTATGTGTTAGCTGTTATGTTCTGGCTTGTTAATTTATTAACCCGCCATAGAACCACATTGGCATACGGTTGGATAATACTTGTTTCCCTATATGTATTTTTTACACGTAGGAATTCATACTTTATTATAATATATATACATAGTTAACTATACAAGTTAACTATATATACATAGTTATATATACAAGTTAACTATACACACACAGACACATAGTATTGGTGCTCTGAAATAACCATGTATACATGAATGTATGTATAGTATCATCATCATCATCATCATCACCGTTTTACATCCGTTCTTCCACGCTAGCATGGGTTAGACGGGTTGTTCTGTTGTGGGCAGTGTCTGGTCAGCTGACCATGCCTTGCTCATACAGGAACTGATTTGGCTTGATTTCTACAGCTGGATGCCCTTCCTAACACCAACCTCATTTACAGTGAGTGCTGGGTGCTTTTTTGCCGTGGCACATCCACGTCCACTTTGCAGTGGAATGATAGGGACCCAGTCCCTATCATCTCATTTCTACAGCTGAGTAAACTGGAGCAATGTGAAATAAAGTGTCTTGCTCAAGGAATCAACACATCACCCGGTCTGAGAATTGAACTCACAACCTTTCGATTGCAAGGCCAATGCTCTAACCACTAAGCCATGTGCCTCCATATAGCCATGTGCCTCCATATTAGCCATGTGCCTCCATGAAAACATAAAATAAATTTATAATATATATACATAATAAATATATATATATATATATATATATATATAAATTAAAGGTTGATTGACATATATATATAAATAAACATATCAAACATTAACAGGAGTTAATTTGTAAAGAATGTAATAAGACGCAGTTACAGCGGTGACAATTTTTAATGAATGCTCGGATTCATTCCTTGGAATCTATCTTTGAGTTTCTTCTACAGGTGATATGGCGCCTATTTGTGATTTTCTCAGGCATGACATCTATAATTTTCTTATAATTTCATGTAGTTCTGATTAATTGATTATTTATTTAATTCATTCATCGAGCAAAACTGGTAAAGGAGTGATATCACTCACATAAATGTGTTTATATTTATGTATATATATTATAAATTTATTTTATGTATTCATGGAGGCGCATGGCTATTTTCTATAATTTGTCCTAACTCCTGTATGGTTGAGTAGAAATTAGGCTGAAACAGACTGCTCCTTCTAGCAACTCTGTTACTCGCCAACGGTCTACCTTTTACTACCCATCTGTTGACCATAAAACCACATGATAATTTCCCTTCTGAACAGTGCAACTGGTAGCGGTCAGTTCAGGGAATCTGTCCTACTCTGAGGGAGTCCCTTGAAAAGCCTCATAGCTTAGCTGCACTTTAACTGTGGTAGAGGCTACGAGGAAAAATTGGGTAAATTTTGTCTGTTTCTTCTTCACACTTATAGAAAGTTCTCCAGGAAATTAACCAGGAATCTTTAAAAATCTCCCCACTGAAGTAAACAAAGAACTTACTAGGTCTACAAAACCAAATTGTAAAATCATAATATTATAAAATTAAATTGTTTAAAACTACAAGTAGTTCTTTTAAGAAATTTGCCTTCAATCAGTCCAACTTTCACCACACATAATACATTGGGTACAACAAAAAGGAGGTCTTTGTGATGCATCTTTTTGTTGTTAGTATTTGTAATATGTTTTCCTAATTTAATTTTATTTCATGTATGCGTGTGTGTATATATATATATTTATTTTTATATATATATTATATATATATATTTATATTCATTTATATTTTTTTAAAAATATAAATTAATATAAATATATATTATATATAAATAAATATATATATATACACACACGCATACATGAAATAAAATAAAATTAGGAAAACATATTACAAATACTAACAACAAAAAGATGCATCGCAAAGACCTCCTTTTTGTTGTACCCAATGTAATATGTGTGGTGAAAGTTGGACTGATTGAGGGCAAATTTATTATTCATTATCTCCGAGAGAAAGATTAGCAAAACTTAATTCAAGGGAGATAACTGTGGATTGTTATTGAACGTGTAACAAAGTCACTCATTTCAGAATAACACTTAATACAGTAGCACAAATAAAATACATTTATATATACACATGTGTATATGTGCACACACACACACACACACATATATATATATATATATATATATACTATAACTTGTCTTATTTTACTTACATTATTGACATTACATAACATTTATATCTATGCTATCATTACGTATCTATGTTTAACATAATGCATGCTACTAATAACACTCTGTATGTAAAAAGCTTGATATATTCACTTTCTGTCTTACTTTATGCATGCTATTATTAACATTCTGTATATTTTGCTTCATATATTCACTTGTAGCATTACCCTTATTATAACACATTTCAATACTTTGATATCTTTTTACTCTAATATCATGTATTTGCTTGATATCATTTTGCACCTGTATTACCTTTATGCATACTATTATTAACTTTCTGTGTAATATGCTTATTATACTCACTTTAAGTAATAACCTCTTTACAACAGCTCCCAATATTTTGCTATCTGTTCACTATAATATCATTGTGTTACTCTTGCTTTTCAATATGATGTCACTGACACTGTTTATAATAATGTATCTTAATGAATGTTCTAAGAACTAGGAATGTAATTACTTGTTTAAACATTGTCTATGCTCCGATGATTCCAGACAATTATCTGGAAGAAACGATCTTCAGCAATTAAATGCATTAAGCAAAAATTTGATTGTTTTATATTTTGTATATCATCATCATCATCATCATTTTACATCTGCTTTTCCCTGCTTACAAGGGTGGGACGGGTCCTATTCAGCACAGCATCTCTCCACTTGTCACGGTCCTTCGTCATCTCCTCGGTGAGCTTCAGCGATCTGAGGTCCACTCTCACCACCTCCTCCCATGTTTTTCGTGGTCTTCCTCTACTGCGTCTTCCTTCCACGAGGATTTCTTGGTACTTCTTCACCCAGCGGTCATCCTCCATACACATCACATGTCCATACCATCACAGTCTTCTCTCCCGCACACCACAACTTATCCCTCTTATACCCAGTTTATCTCTCAACTCATCTATGCTTGGTTGTTCATTGTTCTGATGGATGTGCATTGCACATCCATCAGAGAATGCTAGCTTCATTTCTCTCCAGCCGTAGCATATCCTCCGCAGTTACTGCCCATGTCTCACTACCATGCAGCATCACGCATCTCACACAGGCATCATATAACCGGCCTTTTGTACGCAGGGAGAAACCCTTCCTTGTCAACAGAGGAAGCAGCTCCCTAAACTTCTTCCAGCCTGTCCTTATTCTAGATACTATGGCCTTGGAACATGCTAATCTGATCACCTAGGTACCGGAAGCTATCAACCACTTCTATAGAACCTACCTACATTTGAAAAATATGTCTATCAATGCCACTTCTACTGTCAAATTTCCCTGTACATCTACTGCGTATGTAGTTTTCCCTACCTGTTAGTTTGCCTGCTAACCCACTATATTTCTTGTGTACCCAAGATCTGCACTGTGTACATTATATAGAATTTATGCCAGCTCTTTATCTACATGTCGAACATGGCCATTTCCCTGATGGAATCAGAGTTTTGTCCTCTTTTCTACTTATCAACACTTTTGTCTTAGCTAGGTTCACTCTCAGTCCTCTTGATACCAACTGCTGTTTCCATAGCCAGAATTTATTCTCTAGCTCCTCTACTGATTCTGCTATAAGAACCAGATCGTCAGCATAGAGAAGTTCCCATGGACAGCCAGTCTTAAACTCCTCTATTATGGCTTGGAGGACTATAATGAACAAGAGCGGGCTGAGGACCGAACCTTGATGTACTCGTACTTGTATCTGGAATTCCTCACTAAACTCCATTCCTACCCTGACTTTACTGATAGTACCTCTGTACAAAGTTTGCACTGTCCTCACAAGCCATTCCTCAACACCTAGTTTCCTTTGGGACCACCAGATGACAGATCAGGGTACCCTATCAAAGGCCTTCACTTTTTCCCAATCTCATATATCCATCTTACTTTATTTTTTCATATGTTGATATAAAACTTCACTGCTCACAAGTGTTTTTTAAGCTTCATATCATGTCTCCCTATTTTATCTGATGAGAACGCAGATATCATCCCATGATGATATTTGTTTTTGAAATGCGCATAATAAAATACTTGGAACTCTTTTAACCATCTTTTCATCTTATATTATATATATATATATATAGGAAAAGTGTCAGGAGCCCGATGGCTGAGCTCAGCTATCGGGCTCCTGACTCTTTTCCTATTATCCATTCTACTACCCTAAGTACCGAGTTCTCTGGCGTGTTATGGTCCACCTGGTTCCTTACCACACTTTCTATGATATATTTATATATTATTATTATTATATATATAGGGCAGTGGATTGGCAGTATTGGGAGAGGGTCAGACGCCATGCTTTGATGTAAAGAGTTACAGCCCTTGCCATTCTGAGTTCAAATCCCGCCGAGGTTAACTTTGCCTTTCATCCTTACGGAGTCGATAAAAGAAAGTACCAGTAATGCACTGGGTAATTGCTGGCCTTGTGCCTAACGTAAAAACAATTATTATTATTATATATATATACAAGACAATGTCACTGGACCGAGACCTTTGGCGGTACTCAGTAATAGAGAAGACCCGCCTTACCTAAATACAAAGTAAAAACCTACTACAGTCAGTAGGCATCTCTATCAAAACACCCCCCGTCCCACCACCTCCACCCCATCCACACCGCCCCTTTCAATGTACAGTTATGTTGGTCCCACAACATCCAGGCCGAAACAAATGAGATCGTGTAGGTGTCACGACAAAAAACACACAGTCCACGCTGTAAATGTGGCCATGTAGGCAACACGGTAAAAACCTCCCAGCCCCACACTGTAAATGTGATTGGTGTTAGGAAGGGCATCCAGCTGTAGAAAACCCGCCAGACAGTCCACGCTGTAATGTGGCCGTGTAGGCAACACGGTAAAAACCTCCCAGCCCCACACTGTAAATGTGGTTGGTGTTAGGAAGGGCATCCAACTGTAGAAAACCCGCCAGACAATCCTATGCGAGCAAGACAACCACTCTTGCCTCAAGTGGGAAAACCCCCGTCCAAACCCATGCAAGCGTGGAACACGGACGCTAAACCTGATGATGATGATGATGATGATATATATCATCATCATTGCATTTTACGTTCGCTTTTTCCTTGCTTGCAAGGGTGGGACGGGAACTGATGCTGGCTTGATTTCCTTCCTAACACCAACCTCATTTACAGTGAGTGCTGGGTGCTTTTTCGTGGTGCCTCCACGACCACTTTGCAGTGGAATGATATGGACCCCAGTCCCTATCATCTCATTTCTACAGCTGAGTAAACTGGAGCAATGTGAAATAAAGTGTCTTGCTCAAGGAAACAACACATCACCCGGTCTGAGGATTGAACTTACAATCTTTTGATTGCAAGGCCAATGCTCTAACCACTAAGCCATGTGCCTCCATGTATATATATATAACAAAGAAAGTGTGGTTAGAAACCAAACTCGTCCCATGGACTGAGTGCTCTACTAATACGGATATAACCCACCAGTGTTCTATTATATATATATATATATTATCGTCATCATCATCGTTTAACGTCTATCTTCCACGCTAGTATGGGTAGGATGGGCTGTCCCTTTGTGGGGGACCGTGATTTGCTCACTCAGAAATTATTTGGCTTGGTTTCTACCGCTAGATACCCTTCCTAACACCAACCACATTTACATTGTGTGCTGGGTACTTTTTGTCATGACACCTATGTGACCACTTTGCAGAGTGGACTGGGCGCTTACATTTGTCATGACACCTACATGACCACTATAGTGAGCTGGGCTCTTTAGAATAAAGTCTTTGGAATAGTAGGCTGTGTGCTGTATATAGCAGTAAATGTAATTAATATTAGTTGGAATTTGAACTTTGTTGTAAGCATGTGATGTTCTGTATGAACGATGTATTTTGTCACAGGTCCATGCATAATCATTTTGTTGTCATTCTTGTGAGTTTATAATACACATATCAAATGCATTTAAGTTAAGAAAATTTTAGAGAATATGTTTTCATTGAATGGAAACGAGGCAAATCAGCAACAAATATTATTGCACAATTGAAGGAGAGTAGAAGTAACAACATTCCAACAAATCCAACCATTTATCATTGGGTGAAACAATTCAAAGATGGCAGTAGATCATCACTTATTGATGCTCCTCGTTCTGGCTATCCTTACACAATCAGTATTTATGCCAAAGATCAACTTATTCAAAGTATCATTGATACAGAACCTAAACAATCATTGCCTTGCATTACACATGTTACTGGAATAAATAAATAAAATTTGTATTTGCTTCCGTACAAGAGGTGGTAGATGAATAGCACCAGTTAATGCAATACTCATGTTATGCTTTTGTTTTTCCTTGCGTTGTTATATCACCCCTCAATCTGTTATTTGATGTCACAGTCTATCTTGTCTTAAGGCTGTACATAGCTATGGTGCAGCCACACTTAGAATTTGCATCACCAGTCTGGAACCCCTATCTTGCTCAGAACATTGACCGCCTGGAAACTGTTCAGAGACGTGCAACCAAGCGAATACCCTCCATCAGGCATCTACCATACTCTGAACGCCTTGCTTCTCTGGGCATGGATACATTGAAGCTCCGACGTCTGGCAATGGACTTGGTAAACACCCACAAAATTATTAACCATCTTGAAAACAACAACCCTGAGTACCTTTTTGATTTCCATGTGTCTAACACACGTGGGCATGCCCACAAAGTCAGAAAACAGCACAGTTCCCATGACTTTGGGAAACATTTTTTCACGCTCAGAGTTGCTGAAGCATGGAACAAATTACCTGCATCAGTTGTTAGCTGTCGAGACACTGCATCCTTTAAAACTTCCATGCTTCCTGAGATTCGCCAACACTACACCTAATATTCCCCCTCCATACACATACACATATGTATATCATGACTCATACACTATTCACTTCCCTGACATTTGTATATTATTCTATGTACTATGCATGCACCTTTGATGAGTTGTAGTGCACCTGAGCACTGTACACAATAATTTCATTATTATTATTATTATTATTAATATATCACCTCATCACAGTCTATCTTGTCTTAATATATCACCTCTCAAACTGTTTGTTGGTATCTCAAATAATTTTCTCTGTAGTTAAAACTTCCACTAAAGTGGCAGAGAAGCTCAGTTCATGTTGATGGAAAAGGGAAATTTTCTAAAAACAACAGGAATTGTTGAAAGCAGAACCACATCTTAGATGAAATAAGCAGTGTGTGAGAGAACCAATCCCAGACTATAGAAGACGTTATTTTTAGCTTTAAAAACATTGAATCTTCGAGAAGTTCGTTGGGAAGACGTTTATTATGGAACACTTCTGTCAAGTCGATCTCTGCTCTCAACTAACATTCTTATGATCGTTGCTTTCACTTCTAAAAGCCATTCGTTAGCGTCTTCCTACATTTATTTTTTAATTTCTTCCAGTCCTGTTCTTATAAGAAAATGAAAAGAAATACGTAAACACGTGCTAAATTGATCCCTAAATAAAACACTGGAATATGAAGGCAGGTTTGTCTTTGTTCAGATTTGTAATGGAATAACTGACAACAGTACACACTGCGTCATTTCGTTATTTATAACGATGCCAGTCACATTCAAATATATGGAGTCGTACTTAATAACACTCCTGGCCCTTCTTCGTTCTAGGACAATAATATTTAAGAGAGAGACTCAGTAATAGAGATAAAGTGAGATTATTTTACCGAGTCCTGCCATGCCTATCATTTTTACTGAAACATCGTCCAAAGACAATAATTTGAAAGACTAACATGAAAGACTTAACTCATAACTTTACTATTGTATCAAACTGCATAAATATAACACCTAATTTAAGAATGTAGTTATGCTATTGCTGTTAACCTTAGCTAATTTTACAATCTCATAATTTATTGGCGTCTTTAATGAAGAAAGATGAAGGTTGAGAGACTTAATTTAATGTTTTTACACGATGGACGAGTAGTCTCCCTTCCTTCAGCCTGCAATTGAGTGGATTTTTTTTTTGTTCTTAGTTTAAGAATATATTTGGAGACATGATACTGATGTAGTTAAAACATTCATATATCGAGTAATATAACTGTCTAATAATAAATATTGATTTTTTAACGTAACCATTCGTAGAAAGAATATTTGATATTTTTTTTATCTATTCAAAATTCACAGATAACACATAGTGAAATAATACTGTCTATGTCATCTAATGAAAGACATTGTCTATGTCATTAACCCTTTCATTACCATATATCTAATGAAAGACACTGCCTATGTCATTAACCCTTTCATTACCATATTTCTAATGAAAGACACTGTCTATGTCATTAACCCTTTAATTACCATATTTCTAATGAAAGACATTACCTATGTCATTAACCCTTTCATTACCATATTTCTAATGATAGACACTGTCTATGTCATTAACCCTTTCATTACCAGCTTTCTTATGAATTACATGACCTATGTCTTCAAAAAGTTTTTTTTTATAATAATGAATATGGAGGGATTCAGTAATAAAACTAACTTTCTCGTTGTTATGTTGGTGTTAGGAATATAACAAAGGTTTTACATAAAATTATAATTATTTCTACTTTTGGCGCAAAATTATCCCAGTGCATTACTGGTACTTTATTTTATCGACCCCGTAAGGACGAAGGGCAAGGTTTTTAGATAAATATGAACACCTTAAAAAAGTGTATATAATTGGAATGAGATATGGTTTGTGGAAATTGTGTGTGAAAAGGGTGAATTTCTGCTATTTGGCCATTCTCAAGACAGACAAAAACTCCAAAAGAAACGAAAACAACAAAAATTAACTTTGTTTCTTTTCTTTTAAAATTATTTTATTGTTACTTCTCTTGTAAAATTAAAATGTCTGTCTCTGAATTAGTTTTAAAAATGAATACTCCCCTTATATATATATCAGGAGTATTTCATGTCACCAGCACACTTATAGGGTGGACTGGGAGATTTTTCCCGTGTCACCAATATGACCACATTACAGATTGGACTGGTAGATTTTTCCCGTGTCACCAATATGACCACATCACAGAGTGGACTGGAAGATTTTTCCCGTATCACCAATATGACCACATCACAGGGTGGACTGGGAGATTTTTCCCGTGTCACCAATATGACCACATCACAGAGTGGACTGGGAGATTTTTCCCGTGTCACCAATATGACCACATCACAGGGTGGACTGGGAGATTTTTCCCGTGTCACCAATATGACCACATCACAGAGTGGACTGGGAGATTTTTCCCGTGTCACCAATATGACCACATTACAGGGTGGACTGGGAGATTTTTCCTGTGTCACCAATATGACCACATTACAGGGTATTTCTATTCCTCTATCATCTGTGGCAATGCCATGTTCTATATATTGCATTTATATATATATTGTTTATATGTAAACCATATTATATATAGTGTTTATATATAAACCATATTATATATAGTGTTTATATATAAACCGTATTATATATATTGTTATATATAAACCATATTATATATAGTGTTATATATAAACCATATTATATATAGTGTTATATATAAACTATATTATATATAGTGTTATATGTAAACCATATTATATATATTGTTTATATGTAAACCATATTATATATAGTGTTTATATGTAAACCATATTATATAGTGTTTATATATAAACCGTATTATATATATACACACGCACCAGATGCTTTCACTCAAATTTATTATAATAAATTGAAGTGAAAGCAACTGGTGCGTGTGTTTCTTATTGGCAACATGACCCTCCCAAAGTATAACAATCTCGGTTTCAACACACGTTTTCAGATAAAGAATCTTGCTAAACAAATTCAGAAACGAAATATATATATATATATAAGAACAAAAGATGGTTAAAAGAGTTCCATGTATTTTATTATGCGCATTTCAAAAACAAATATCATCATGCAATAATATTTGTGTTTTCATCAGATAAAACATGAAGACATGATATGAAGGTTAAAAAACACTTGTGGATAGTTCAGTTTTAAATCAACATATATATATATATGAAGTAATACCGTCGGAAAAGTCCAGGAAAAAAGAGTGCTCTATGTAGGTAAAAGAGCTTAATAGTTATGTAATAAACAACATAAGGCAATTATTCCATTTACCAGTGGTTTCTTAAAAGCAAAAGATTTTGCTTTCAATCCTCAGAATGAAAAAATCCTGGTCTGTTTACTGAATTTGGATTTTTAAAAAACCTATATATATATATATATATATATATATATGCAAAGGGATATATAATTTGTTTGTAATTCAACAGAAATATATATATTTATAACAGATTCGAAGCACACGACAAATTTTTGGAGTATAATATCCAAGTGAAACTTGAACCGTTAAGGTCTCATTCCTGGATATGTCAATATTTATAAAACAAAGTTTGTATTTTATCTGATGAGAGTGTACCAAAGTTTTGGTACCCTGGAAATATATAAAATAGAATAAATATGGTTTTATAAATATAGTTTCCATTTATTAATATCATTCATATATATATATATATATTTCGTTTCTGAATTTGTTTAGCAAGATTCTTTATCTAAAAACAGGTGTTGTAACCGATATTGTTATACTTTGGGAGGGTCATGTTGCCAATAAGAAACACACGTACCAGTTGCTTTCACTCCAATTTATTATAAATTAAATTATAAATTTAAAAATTTATAAATTTCCGGCTGGTTGGTGGGTTCCACAACCGGACGGTTGTTCATATATTGTCAAAGTTCTTTCGTCACACATTCTGTGACCTCTTCAGTGACTGGGGATTCTTTTCTTTGTTTTGTGCCTCTCCTTTGTCAAAAACAACATGGCGTAGGACAGAACAAAGGAGAGGCACAAAACAAAGAAAAGAATACCCACTCACTGAAGAGGTCACAGAATGTGTAACGAAAGAACTTTGACAATATATGAACAACCGTCCGGTTGTGGAACCAACCAATCAACCGGAAATTTATAAATTTTTTTAATTTATAATAAATTGGAGTGAAAGCACTGGTGCGTTGACTTTGCCTTTCATCCTTACGGGGTAGATAAAATAGAGTACCAGTAATGAACTGAGTTTTGCTGGGCTTGTGCCTAAAGTAGAAACAATTATAAATAAATAATAGGTGAGAAAATGGGATAAACGTGTAGTGGCACTTGCACGTTATATATATATATATATGTAAAATAATATCGTATATATATATATATATATAGTTATGTAATAAACAACATAAGGCAATTATTCCATTTACCAGTGGTTTCTTAAAAGCAAAAATTTTGCTTTCAATCATCATTTTGCTTTTAAGAAACCACTGGTAAATGGAATAATTGCCTTATGTTGTTTATTACATAACTATTAAGCTCTGTTACCTACATAGAGCACTCTTTTTTCCTGGACTTTTCCGATGGAATTACTTCATTCATACATATATATATATATATATATATATATATATATATATATATATATATATATATATATATATATATATATATATATATATATATATATATATATATATATATATGTAAAATAATATCGTATATATATGTGTGTGTGTGTGTGTATTCATTCAAAGTATTAACAAAAATAGAACTTCATTGTGATCAAGTATATTTTATGATACATATTTCAGAGGTACTGAGCTATCTTCAACAGTACGTCCTCATCAGATAAAATAAGATGATGCATGACATACCCTGACATAGTAGATGGTTAAGATTCAGTCATGGTAGTGAGTAAGATATGACAAAACTCAATATTTATAAACCTCAAGATTGATACATGAAAAAACTTACATATAATACAGAGGGTGCGTGTAAGAAAGCTTAAAAATACATAACAGTAATTTACATAACTGTTATAGATTCAAATAATTATTGAAAAAAAAAAAAATTATTTGAATCTATAGCAGTTATGTAAATTAGTGTAATGCATTTTTAAGCTTTCTTACACGCACCCTCTGTTTTATATGTATTATATGTAAGTTTTTTCATGTATCAATCTTGAGGTATATAAATATTGAGTTTTGTCATATCTTACTACCATGACTGAATCTTAACCATCTACTTTGTCAGGGTATGTCATGCATCATCTTATTTTATCTGATGAGGACGTACTGTTGAAGTTAGCTCAGTACCTCTGAAATATGTATAATAAAATATACTTGATCACAATGAAGTTCTATTTTTGTTAATACTTTGAATGAATATTAATAACTCCGGAAAACCATTACTGTTGAGTGCTTGTAAAACTAATTCTTTGATTTATTCATCGAACCTTGTTTAACCTTTAAATATATATATGGCTTAGTGGTTAGAGCATTGGCCTCGCAATCGAAAGGTTGTGAGTTCAATTCTCAGACCGGGTGATGTGTTGTTTCCTTGAGCAAGACACTTTATTTCACATTGCTCCAGTTTACTCAGCTGTAGAAATGAGATGATAGGGACTGGGGTCCATATCATTCCACTGTAAAGTGGTCGTGGAGGTGCCACGGCAAAAAAGCACCCAGCACTCACTGTAAATGAGGTTGGTGTTAGGAAGGGCATCCAGCTGTAGAAATCAAGCCAGAATCAGTTCCCGTCCCACCCTTGCAAGCAGGGAAAAAGTGGACGTTAAATGAAATGATGATGATGATGATATATATATATATATATATATATATATATATATACACATATATATATATATATATATATATATATATATATATATATATATATATATATATATATATATATACTGTATATATAGTTATGTAATAAACAACATAAGATAATTATTTCATTTGCCAGTGGTTTCTTGAAGGCAGATGTGTCTGTCTTCAGTCGCCAGAATGAATATATAACATGGTGTTTTTATTAAATATGGATTTGAAAACACCATTTTATTTATTCATTTTGACGACTGAAGGCAGACACATCTGCCTTCAAGAAACCACTGGTAAATGAAATAATTATTTTATGTTGTTTATTACATAACTAATAAGCTCTGTAGCCTACATAGAGCACTCTTTTTTCCTGTACCTTTCCGACGGAAATACTTCATTTATATATATATATATATATATATATATATATATATATATATATATATATATATATATATATATATATATATATATATATATATATGTATATATATATATATGTATATATATATATATATATATATATATATATATATATATATATATATATATATATATATATATATATATGTATACATATATATACGATATTAAACAAATGGAAACTATATTTATAAAACCATATTTATTTCATTATACATATTTCAGGGATACCATATTAAAAATATGGCATGCCTTCGTCAGATAAAATACAATATATAAACAGTTTTATAAATAATTTTGACGTACCATAATATAAGCGACCATTAAATTAGGAGGCTGCCTTGGTAGTATATATATATATATATATATGTATATATATATATATATGTATGTATATATATATAATTGGTGTTGGATGCTTGAAGCGTCCGTTTGCGGTAGGCCGTTTGAGCACTCGATGCTCTCATAGAGCAGAGTATGATATCACAGAAAATAAAAGAATCAGTATTGTGACGAATGGAATTTATTGGACATATTACAATCGTTTCTCTGGCAACCAGCTCGCGGCACGATCGATGTGATGATCGAACCTGACTCAGAAAATCGTAAGGTCCTCAGATACGTCTTGATTCTACGAAGCAAATTTTCCTATATATATATATATGTGTATATATATGTATAAATATATATATATGTATGTGTATATATATATTCAGGTTTGAGGTTCACCACTGGATAGAGCTGGTCAATTCTTCCTTCCCCCTTCTTCTCTCTTCTTCCTTTCTTTCTTTCTTTTTTCTTGTGGCATGAGATTGAACGCTAACTTATGTTCCCATCCCTTTCTGTTTTCCTTTATCTGACCGGTAGTAGCACACTGTAAGCTTTAGCCACGTCACTCGAGGGCGACCGGCAAAGGTAGAAGGTGCTGAATAGCGGTCGCCCTCTGGTCCTCAATTTTCAGCCCCATGGATTTCATCTATTACATTCACGTATTATATTTCGAATACCTGATGATATCACCGGATTCATACGGAACCCAGTCATTGAAATGATCATAGTATAACAAACCTTTCAAGGATTTACACAAATCCAGCCTCCTGTCATTTCATTATATATATATATATATAGAGACATTTAACGTAGAAGAGAACTGGGAGTTCCTAAAAAATAACTTACTAGAGGCGACGGATGAGGTTTGTGGCTGGAGTAAGACCTCAAGCAGGAGGAGAGTGACTTGGTGGTGGAACAATAAGGTAGATGAAGCAGTCAAGGCCAAGAGACAGGCATGGAAAGAATGGAAGAACGGGGGGAGCAGGGTACATTACATAGAGACCAAGAGGGAAGCTAGGCGACAAGTATACTTAGCTAGGAGGGAAGCAGAGGATAGAAAATTCAAGCATGTTTTACAACGTGAGGACCAGAAACAGGAGGTATTCAAGATTGCGAGGCAGTGTGTCAGAGATAGTTGTGATGTCATTGGAGAGAAGTGTATCCGGAATGATAAAGGTGAGCTTGCCCTCACAAGTGCTGAGAAGAAAGATGCATGGAAGAGTCATTATGATAGATTACTAAATGAGGAGAATGCATGGGAAGAAGAGACCCTACCCCACGTAGACCCTATAGAGGGACCAGCAGTACAAGTCAGCGGCAGCGTAGTAAGTAAGGCAATCAGAGATATGAAGATAGGGAAGGCAACCGGTCCATCGGGTATAGCTGCCGAGATGCTGAAGGCATCTGGGTCTGTAGGTCACACTATAACCACACGTATCGTTAACCAGGTAATACTAGAGGGGGCCATACCAAAAGATTGGTGCAGTAGCACCATTGTCAACTGCTACAAAGGTAAAGGCGATGCACTAGATAGAGGAAACTATAGAGGTATAAAGTTGATGGACCAGGTCATGAAAGTAACAGAAAGAGTTATAGCACAGCTGATTAGGGACCGGGTGAATATAGACGAGATGCAATTTGGGTTTGTTCCAGGGAAAGGCACCACTGATGCGCTCTTCCTTGTGAGGCAATTACAGGAAAAGTACCTAGCTAAAAGTAAGCCACTCTACTTGGCATTTGTCGACCTTGAGAAAGCCTTTGACAGAGTTCCACGTGCAGTAATCTGGTGGGCTC
>OZ024755.1:31684080-31716580 GCA_964016885.1 Eledone cirrhosa
TCCTGTATTGGCAGACTTAGTGAAACTTCTTATAGTGGACTCTTTCAATACATTCGCAATGTTAACTTTAAAAACGAATGAACAGTATGTTGATTGTATATTTGTATTGATATCTGTAAATTAACAGATGGTTAAGTTTGATAGCTTGACATATCAATGTTATACCGTATCCAAACAACCACTAACAGGTTCTTAATAATCTACTATTCAACAACTAGCATACGGCTAACCATTTATTTACTACATCATACATTAAATCTGTAGAAATTCGGTTGCCATACATTCAAACCACTTCAAATGGAGACAGACATGTCCCTATGTTGGGCCATATTGCGACGGAAACTAGAAATACTAAATATTTATTTTATGTATTAACAATTTTTAATTATTCCTCTACCAAGTGACTGTTTTAGTTGTTTAACGGGAGCCAGAAACTATTTAAAAAACTCTTTTCAATTCGGAAACGATTCCTCTACGTTTTACAACCGGCATTTCAATATGCACCCCCTTCTTTCAGTTATAAAATTACCTTAATTCATCGTTGTTTTATATTATTAAATTTCAAAAATGCTAAATTAATTAAATTCTTCATAGTATATCAAGAATAATTTTTGTGTGTTTGAAATTCCCAAAGACGAATTTATTTGCTGTGAACAGCAATTGTTCATCAGCTGTGTTGTTCTCATTGGAAACGTGTCACTAGAAAGCACATGTCTCCCCTTTCATATATTACTTTGACACTTCAAACCATTTATGATCGCTTTTTCTGCAGGTCTTGCTAACTTTTAATCCAGCTTGTTCAATATTTCATTCTTAACGATATAATGTGTATTTGTTTAATGAAATATCTATATTAATTCTCTATATTCGTAGCCCCCCACTACTTGCTGATACCATATGGTCGATTCTTACACGCTTCCGTTTTTCTTCTCGGATAGCACACGTACATACACACACACACACACACACACACACACACACACACACACACACACACACATACATATACATACATTCATACCCATACATACATACATTCATACACACATACATACATTCATACACACATACATACATTCATACACACATACATACATACATTCATACACACATACATACATTCATACACACATTCATACACACATACATACATACACACACACACACACACACATATACATATACATATACATATATATATATATATATCGTTTGTTAAATAGATACAATTCCGAAATTATATACTGTTTTTCAAAACAGTTTAAAATAAAACGACAGTTGCTGTGATGTAAAATATTGTCCTTCTTAATCAGTAACTTTTAAAGAATATCGAAAAATGCTTCAAGAAATTTTGTTTGTGGGTTAAATATTATTTTACTCTTTAAATCTTTTGGTCGTATCGGAAGTTTGGCAGGGGCGTGGTGGGGTGACCGCCCGCCGGGCCCACGCATAAAGGGCTGTAAAATATCCCCTTGTCTGTCATGTTAATAGGGGCACCAAAAATGACCTATTGAGGAGCCCTTTTACTACGTCACCAGGCAGCAATTTGTTTTGAGATGTCGTCTTTTTACTCGGAGATAAATTGCAATTAAATTATTCCAACCGCCCAATCACGAATTCTTCAACATATTAATTATCGTTCAAAGATATTTAAGATTTCTGTCCGTTCCTGGAAACATATAACTAGTCGAGTGGCGAAAATTGCAAATTTTGCTTTTAGATGTATATCTTCCCTTGTTTTCAATTCTAAAGAATTTTTGACTACGTGGAAACACGTGTATATAATTGTATACGTGTGCTTCAGCAGTTTGCGTTGGACGTTTTCTATATATATATCAGAGATTTTCGCAGATTTTCCTCCCAACCCATACAATTCCTACATATTTACCATACCATAGTATTTCTTTTTCAACTTTATTTTCTTCAAACATTTGAAGGTAATATGTGACCAAGTCGCCAGCTGTTATACATGGTCATCTTAAGCTGTATACACATGGTTAACCTTTCAAGTTCGATCAGTGGAAATGTGTTTTTCTAATATTTTATTCATCTATTTTTTTTTTCTGGCAGACCATCCAGCTAGTTATGACTCGTATAATAAAATTAACCCTTTTGATATCAATCCACTCAAAATCTGGTTCTATGAAACAAAAGTACCCATATTAAAGGATTCCTATTTAAATTAAAACCTTCCAGCATAGATTTATACAAGAATCTATTATGTTTCAAATATCTTGTAAGTGCATAGCTCTAGATTAATTTACCATAAGGTTTCTTTTGGTGGGGCAAAGCTATGATCTCCCTTCTGCCTAAATAAATTCTTCGCCCACTTATTCCTAGTAGGGTTATAGGAGCAGAGTCCTCAAACATGCCTTCCAGTGGGTCCTGTCACAAGTATCTATCTCCAATTGATTTGGCTGGATCCCCAAGTGAAATCAAGCTCGTGAATGTTATCCTATCATCTTGTTTGTAGTCTACTTCCAGGTCTTTTGGCTGTTGGTTTTACGTAGACATCAGGAGATGCATCATTTGATTTCTTATCTGAGCACCTGTGAAATCCATGGGCAGCACGGCATCTCTCCACTTGTCATGGTCCTTCGTCATCTCCTCCGTGAGCTTCAGCGATCTGAGGTCCGCTCTCACCACCTCCGCCCATATTTTTCATGGTCTTCCTCTACTGCGTCTTCCTTCTACTGGGATTTCTTTACCCAGCGGTCATCCTCCATGCGCATCACATGTCCATATCATCTCAGTCTTCTCTCCTGCACACTATAACTTATCCCTGTTATACAGTTTCTCTCTCAACTCATCCATGCTTGCTCGTTCACATACATTGACATTACTCATCCAACAGAGCATGCTTGCTTCATTTCTCTCCAGCCGTAGAATATCCTCTGCAGCTGCTGCCCATGTCTCACTATCGTGCAGCATCGTGTCTCACACAGGCATCATATAACCGGCCTTTCAACAGAGGAAGCATCTCCCTAAACTTCTTCCAACCCATCCTTATTCTAGATACTATGGCCTCGGAACACCCCCCTCCCATGCTAATCTGATCACCTAGGTACCAGAAGCTTTCAACCACTTCTATAGAACCTACCTGCATTTGGAAAATGTGTCTATCACTACTTCTACTGTCAAATTTCCCTGTACATTACTGCGTATGTAGTTTTCCCTACCTGTTAGTTTGCCTGCTATCCCACTACATCTCTTGTGTACCCAAGATCTGCATCGTGTACATTTTATAGAATTTATGCCAGTTCCTTTTCTACATATTGAACATGGCCATTTCCCAGATGGAATCAGTTTTGTCCTCTCTTCTACTTATCAACATTTTTGTTTTAGCTAGGTTCACTATCGGGCCTCTTGATTCCAACTGTTGTTTCCATAGCCAAAATTTATTTTCTAGCTCCTCTGCTGATTCTGCGATAAGAACCAGATCATCAGCATAGATAAGTTCCCATGGACAGCCAGTCTTAAACTCCTCTGTTGTGGCTTGGAGGACTATAATGAACAAGAGCGGGCTGAGGACTGAACCCTGATCTACTCCTACTTGTATCTGGAATTCCTCACTAAACTCCATTCCTACTCTCACTTTACTGACAGCACATCTGTACAAAGCTTGCACTGTCCTCACAAGCCATTCTTCAATACCTAGTTTCCTTTGGGACCACCAGATGACAGATCGGGGTACCCTATCAAAGGCCTACTATAGGTCACAAAAGCTATGTACAGTGGCTTATATGTATCTCATCGTCATCGTTTAACGTCTATCTTCCATGCTAGCATGGGTTAGACGAGTTTGTTCCATTTGATGCGGGAATGGTTGGGAGACCGTGACTCGCTCGTATTTATTTAGGCATTGTAAAGTCCAGTTACTGTAGGTTCACCATAGCGAACATTCGATGTGTAGTTTCCAGTAGGTATATTGTACTAAGCAGAGTGTAATACTAATAATAATAAAAAGCACAAAGTATTAGATCTTCATTACATTTATTGAGGTGTGATGTGTGTTTCACGATCTCTTCATTATAATTCTTCCCCTCCCCTATCCCACATACCCAAACATTTCTTCTCACAAAACCACCAATCAAAATGAAGTAAAATTAACCACCATAAATGAATGAGAACTGATATGTACTTTTTCAAAGCTGTATAGGAATTTTTGTCATTGCCATAACAGAAATCTAACGAGCTTTCGATTCCAGAGTTAAACCCAATCAATACAGATCGAACCATGAACCAATCGATTGCGAAACGTGCATCACATCTCAATAAAAATCTAAGACCTCGTCCTTTTAATCATTATTAGTGAGTGAGTGTGTGTGTGTGTGTGTCATCAAGGTATTTGAGAGGGTGGTGAGATTACGAATAACTCACTTTCTTGAAAGCAACAGGCTGCTGAACTCCAACCTATATGGGCTCCGTAATGGAAGGGACTGCCTAACGCAGCTCCTGCATCACTTGGATGACATTTTGAGAGCTTTAGGAGAGGGCTCCAACACTGTCATCTACTTTGATTTCAGCAAGGCCTTTGACAGGGTTGATCACAAGATTCTATTGAAAACACTATCCAACATTGGTGTCTCTGGAAAGTTACTACAGTAGATCAAGTGTTTCCTGACAGAGCCCAACATGTTGTAGTTGGAGTTAAATCAAGCCCAGCCCAAATCAGTAGTGATGTCTCGCAAGGCACTGTGTTGGGCCCACTTCTTTTTATCATCTACATTAATGATGTTACTGACATCATCAAGCACAGCAACATAAGAATCTTTGCAGATGATTCCAAGCTCCAGAAGGTCATCAATGGAGTGGGTGACCAGACATGCCTTCAATCAGACCTACTGGCTGTTATCCAATGGACAGAAAAGAAAAGTATGTTGCTGAACGAGGATAAATTTGAGTTAATCCACTTTGGAAAAGAGGATACCCTGAAACTACCATATTTCCTTCAGGTGAAACTCTCATGGCATCCAACATCAGAGACTTTGGGAGTAGTTGTGGGCAATAACATAAGCTGGGCCACTCATAAACAGCAAAGTTGAAATGGTTTGCCGAATGTTTTCCTGGATTCTCAGAACCTTCCAGTCGAGAGACATCCACACTGTTATCCTTCTCTTCTCCACTTTTGCCTGACCCCACCTTGAATACTGTTGTCCACTGTGGTCTCCCCACACGAAGAAACAGTATCATGAAGATTGAACCACCTCAAAGGTCAATCACAAAAAAGATAGATGGCATGTCAGGCCTTGACTATTGGAGTCGACTAGAAAAGCTTAATCTTTATTCTCTCCAATGTTCGAGTGAGCGCTACATTATCTGCATGATGTGGAAAATATTCCATCAGCATTGCCCAAATGATGTTATCACCTTTAAGGTACACCTAAGGCTTAGTCCCCATGCTATCAGCCCACAACAAAAATCACACTCGCATCTCATAACAATATGGTACAATTATTCCACCTCAATTGGCCCCACTCTCTTTAACATTACACCAAAACACATCAAAACAGAAACAGAACCCAATAAAGTTCAAGAAGTCTTTGGACAAATTCCTTCAAGAAATTCCAGATAAACCTCCTACACCCGGGTATGTCTCCGTAAACAATAACTCTCTACTTGAGTGGCCCATGGTGTCCAAATCCTGATTTGAAAGATTTCGCCAGGTGGTGCTATTAAGTTAGACACGGCCTGGGCCAATACTGGCCGAAACCTATCAAAGTTTATATATGTGTATGTATATATATATATATGTGTGTGTGTATATAGTGTGGGAAGTATAGTAAACGAAACTTCGTTGTTTTTTTTCTATTATGTGTGTATGTATGTATGTATATATATAATGTATGTGTGTGTGTGTATCAAAGATTATGGAAGTTGAAAAGCATATTACTTGATGCTTTTGATAGTAAGGAAGAACAATTAGACATACAATATAGAGGAACAATGGGAGTTTCTGAAAGTTAACCTATTGAAGGCAACTGATGAAATCTGTGGCTGGAGCAGACTGTTAGGCAGGTGGAGAATGACATGGTGGTGGAGGAATCCATGAAGGACAAAAAGCAGGCTTGGAAAGAATGGCAGGATGGGGGTAGTAGAGAACTCTATCGGATAGCTAGGAGAGAAACTAGACACGTATACTTTGCAAAGTGGAAAGCAGAGGATAGTAAGTTCAAGCATATTCTACAACGCGAGGACCAAAGACGTGAGGTGTTCAGGAATGCGAGGCAATGTGTCGAGGAAAATGTGTCCGTAACGAAGATGGTATACTTGCCCTCACTGATACTGATAAGATAGCTTGGAAGTGTCACTGTGAGAGACTACTGAATGAGGAGAATGAATGGAATAAAGATAGTCTGCTTCACATTTATCCAACAGAAGGACCAGCTGTGCAAGTTAATGGTAGTATAGTAAGTAAGGCAATCAAAGATGTGAAGACAGGCAATGAAAATTGATGGAAGTTGCGGACTGGGTAGACCAATAAAAACCTGGGACTAGGTGATAAAAACTGACCTTGCTCACATCTCTCTAAGACAATGTCAGTGGATCGAGATCTTTGGTGTCATGCAGTTGTACAGAAGACTTGCCTTCCCTTGCATACAAACCTAGACAGTAGGCACCTCTTAACCCAATGTACACCCCACCTTACACACCCTATCCCATCCTCCCATTTTTCTCCACTGTGTTGGTGACACAACAAAAAGCACTCAGTCCGTTCGCCTGATGTTAGAGTAGAAGACACTGAAGATGGCAGACAGTGAGAGCTGAGCAGCATGTGGTTGTGAAACACCACTCAGCCATACCTTTGTAGCATTTGATATTGTCTTTAGTTTCTAATTCTTTGCTGTTTCCTTTGATTATAGATTGATTTGTGGAACTGTACAGCTGTAGTGAATATTCTACATATTGAGATGTGGAACTGTACAGCTGTAACTATTTTATATTCAGTATTGTGTGTATCATCTCCATTCATACTTGATGTAATCAATATTGATCCGACAGGAGAGAAAACATGGCAGTGTGGTTAAGGTCTTTGCTAGACAAAAGCTTTTCAGATTGTCCCATTGTGTGGTACCTTGGGCAAGTCATCATATGTCTTTTTTCCTTGCTTGCAGATCATGTGAGGACTTAAGCAGAGCTACTGACCTCTCAGATGGGTCAGGGCTCTACATCTTGCTTACATACACTCTACAAAGTGTACCAGCTCTATGGAGGTTTTTGTGTGTTTATCATAACTGAAAAATTCTCTCAACCCTTTGACAAGATTTCTGTAGCTGGATGCCCTTCCTATCACCGTCATTACTGTGTCTTCTGCTATAACCCAAGATTGTGTGTAATATTTGATATACAGAAACTGCAAAAGGCCTGACACGTGTATGTGTCCATGTCTGTGTTTACATCTTGTAACTTAGTGATGAGACAAATAAGAGATTGATATAAGAATCAGACTGAAAAGATGAGTACAGGGCTGGATATGATTGACAAAATCCCTACAATATGATGCTCCAGTATGACCAGTCTGTGTGAAACCAGTAAAATAAGTACTGGGGTTGATATGATTGGCAAGATCATGGCAGTGCCCTAGTATGGCCAGTCTAATGACTAAATCCAGCAAAATTAGTGGGGTTGATATAAGGCATTGCTCCAACATGGCCATATTTTAATGACTGAAACAAGAATATAAACATAATAAAAGTTATAACCTTGTTTACTGCCACCTGTTGCATTGTAAGTTGTTGGGTGGAGTAGCAGATAGTGTGTGTATCAGCGGTTTTCAATGTTTGTGTGTACGAACATCATGGTATTTTGAATTAACTTTTTCTAAAATATCATTCTTCTGGATCTCAAACTTTCTGCGAAAGAAGTAGCATAAACATACATATTAATTGAGCAAACACCACCTGTCATAAACACACTCACACCATTGTTTACTGTACATCTTATTTACTAGCTACGGTTTGACAGGTCATCATAGACTACGTCAAAGACCCAATCAGTACTTGTGTGATTGAGGTGATACAGGCATGGCTGTGTGGTCAAGGTGGGAGTACAGACATGGCTGTGTGGTTAAGGTGGTACAGAAGTGGCTGTGTGGTTAAGGTGGAGGTACAGACATGGCTGTGTGGTTAAGGTGGTACAGACATGGCTGTGTGGTTAAGGTGGTACAGAAGTGGCTGTGTGGTCAAGGTGGATGTATAGACATGGCTGTGTGGTCAAGGTGGATGTATAGACATGGCTGTGTGGTCAAGGTGGAGGTATAGACATGGCTGTGTGGTCAAGGTGGAGGTATAGACATGGTTGTGTGGTTAAGGTGATACAGACATGGCTGTGTGGTCAAGGTGGGAGTACAGACATGGCTGTGTGGTCAAGGTGGGAGTACAGACATGGCTGTGTGGTCAAGGTGGGAGTACAGACATGGCTGTGTGGTCAAGGTGGGAGTACAGACATGGCTGTGTGGTTAAGGTGGTACAGACATGGCTGTGTGGTTAAGGTGGTACAGACATGGCTGTGTGGTTAAGGTGGTACAGACATGGCTGTGTGGTTAAGGTGGTACAGACATGGCTGTGTGGTTAAGGTGATACAGACATGGCTGTGTGGTTAAGGTGGTGGTACAGACATGGTTGTGTGGTTAAGGTGGTGGTACAGAAGTGGCTGTGTGGTTAAGGTGGTGGTACAGACATGGCTGTGTGGTTAAGGTGGTGGTACAGACATGGCTGTGTGGTTAAGATGGTGGTACAGACATGGCTGTGTGGTTAAGATGGTGGTACAGACATGGCTGTGTGGTTAAGGTGGTGGTACAGACATGGCTGTGTGGTTAAAGTGGTGGTACAGACATGGCTGTGTGGTTAAGGTGGTGGTACAGACATGGCTGTGTGGTTAAGGTGGTGGTACAGACATGGCTGTGTGGTTAAGGTGGTGGTACAGACATGGCTGTGTGGTTAAGGTGGTGGTACAGACATGGCTGTGTGGTTAAGGTGGTGGTACAGACATGGCTGTGTGGTTAAAGTGGTGGTACAGACATGGCTGTGTGGTTAAGGAGGTACAGTTTATTAGTGTTGTGGGGTTGTAGGCACTGCAGATAATAGGTAGTGTTGATTATTATATAGAAACTACATAATGACTACTTTGATACTAAACATGGCCAGTTGCAGACTGGAGAAAAATATCACGTGTTGATGCACAAAGTTCGATCACCAACAGCAGTTTAAAGAGTAAAGATGAAGTCCAGTCCATAGGTTGACATCAAGCCATCGTTTTGGCTGCCGGCCACTGTTCTTACCAGCCAACCTTCCTTCCAGGTATAACCTACTCACACCACAAGTTGATCTTTTTATATGACTGTATAGTTTGAGTACTCTTGACTTGACAATTGATGTAATTGGTCTAAGTTTGGTAATCTTGAGCAGCTCAGCTCACTGATATATATATGTATATATATATATATATCAGTGAGCTAGCATGGAAGAACGGATGTAAAACGATGATGATGATGATGATGATGATGATATATATATATATATCTTAGACACTAAACTATACAGATATGGTCGCTGAGCCCCTTGCCAGTCATAAGTCTCATGATGTGGTTCTGCAATGTAGAGAGCTTCTGAAGTGGCCTTGTCGTCCAATGAACACAGCCAAGACCATATAACACAACTGGTAGGATGTAAGTATCGAAGATCTTAGCCTTCAAATGATAGGATAGGAAACTCGTTTTGATGTTAGTACTTCCTTGTTCCTGTTGAAAGCTGCCCAACCTAGAGCGATGCGATACTGTGCGTGCAGCAACCATTTCATTGTTGTTTGATGATAGCTGGTGGTTGCTTTACGGAGTATGTCAGAAAATATGGATGATGTCTGAAGTATACTATCAATATTTACTTTATAGTTGGTTTTGCTTTCTGAGTGTATTGTAAGTTTATTATATATATATATATATAATCAACTAATTCCCTCTAGACTGTGTTCCAGCATGGCCACAGTCAAATGATAGACCAGTGCTATTTTTGATTCTAACTCTAACATGTCTGTCTATTTGCAGGTAACCTCTCCAGTGGCATCTCTTTTTATAACAATGCAACACAATGTCACCCTTAATGGTAAGGAAATATTTTTATTTAGCAATATTTATTTCTATTTTGCAGTAGCCCTGCATGTTGTAAAAGGTAACGTTATGAATATGAGGACAGCAAAGAGGCTCACAGGGTTAACTCTTGTTTTAAAAGGTTTAGCACCAGGAAGGACATCCATTCGTAAACTAGATGGTTTTGATACACGTGTTTAATAGTCAGGTCAACCATGAATGATCAGAACTATGATCAAAACTGTGACAATGCCATCTATTTTTAAATGTTTTTTTCTTTTTTTAAGGTGTGATTTGAGGAAGACTTCTTAGTTGCCAATTTTAGCATGTCAAATGCCCACACAGGCTCTTTTACTTGTAGTTTGTTAACTCTATCATTACCATATTTCTAATGAAAGACACTATCTGTCATTAACCCTTTCATTACCATATTTCTAATGAAAGACACTGTCTATGATTTTCAAATAATTTTTAGGATAATCATGAATTCAGAGAAGTTTAACACTAACTTTCCAACTATTGTATCCCCTTCCTCATTCAATCCATCCAACATTGAAAGTTGGTCATGACCCCCATTATACTGCCAGATACCACGATCCTGTTATACTGCCAGATAGCAGACATGTCCCAGTTTCCCTACCACTGTGGGAAGTAGCATGAACCCTATTTCCATCACTGCCTTTCCAGCCTGGTTGAGAACATGGCGAGGGTCCTAATGTTGTAATAGTGAAGTGTTAGTATTGATAAAATACACCCACTACACTCTGTAAAGTGGTAGTGTTGGTTTCATGATAAAATACACCCAGTCAGTACACTCTGTAAAGTGGTAGTGCTGGTGCTACAATAAAATACACCCAGTATACTCTGTAAAGTGGTAGTGCTGGTGCTACAATAAAATACACCCAGTACACTCTGTAAAGTGGTAGTGCTGGTGCTACAATAAAATACACCCAGTACATTCTGTAAAGTGGTAGTGCTGGTGTTAGTAAGAGTATTCAAATATGGAATGTGTGAGCAAGACATGGTCATGTGACCTAGTTTGAGAACATCACAGTACATCTAACCTATGCAAGGCAGTGGATGTTAAAATGATAACTTTAACATAAACAGCTTAGTCTTCACAAATCAGATTTGTAAATATATATTCCATATCTTTTAATATCCTGTCTGTGAATGTGTATGGCTTAGTAATTAGAGCATTAGACTTACAATTGTGAGGTTGTGATTTTTATTCTCAAATCAGGCTGTCCTTGAGCAAGATGTTTTATTTCACGTTGTCTAGTGGTCTGAGGATTTTTCATCCCCTTCTACTGTATTGATATCGAAAACTCTAGTAAAAGAACCAAAAGATCTGTTGTTGAGGCCACCTCTTGTTTCTCTATACCATGTGACAGTCACATTAGCAAGACAAAAATATTATTAGTGTATTACATTAAATATTAAAGTCTTTACTCTAATACAGCATATTTTCACAATCTGTCCCCTAGTAAAAATACTATAAACTTTTGAATTAACAAACCCAATGTTTTACTAAATCATTTACAGGAGTTAATGTTTCTATATCTGTTGATTTAATGTTTGAATATGACATTGTTTTCAGGCAGTGAAGATTCACAAGATAATTATTACACATATGGACCAAAGGATGCTTGTGCTGTATTTTTCTACATGCTTATTTGCATAATTGTTCATGCTATCATCCAAGAATATCTTTTGGACGTAAGTAACTCTTTTTTGTTTACTTCCAAGATTTTGCAGTATGATGTCTGTATCTAGTTTAGAATAGCTACATGATACCCTTGTCATAGAAGATGACTAAAAGGGTTGGTACAAGTCAGGGCATCCAGCTATGACATTCCTTCAAAAATAACCCTGTGCCTACAAGGCTAACTCCTGCCTTAACCCATTATCATTTAAATAATTCTATATATATTTTCACTTTATCTCATATAATATTTTTGTATTTTCATGGTAAGCACTTTCTCATATATCACAACTACGAGATTTTGATATTTATTTTGAGAACAGTACCTTAACATAAATATGAGCAGCCGGTTATGGCTGGTTTGAAGAGAAAGGTGAGAGAATTCTGGCTGGATACAGCCGGTTTAAAACGGTCAAATCTTGCCAGAATTCTCTCATCTCTTTCTGTTCAAACTGGTTACTCCTACTTATGTTAAGGTATTGGTCTCAAAATAAATATCAAAATCTTGTAAATTCAATATTATGTGTGATAATTATGAGTGTTTACCATGAATATACGATAGTAAATATAGTTATGTAAATGCTAAAGGGTTAAAATGCTTGTTGTATTTTAAAGTACATCATATTCCTGTGTTTTGTAATAGTTGAAGAGGTTAGTGTCAGGAGGGGTATCTGGTCGTAAAACATTGCCACAAAAAGGAACCCTTGACAAGTATGAAGCCTGTGATGGGGCCTGTAAAGTTAACCCTTGCTTTAGCAGGGAAAATGGCCTTAAAATATTTGAATGTTCTTATTTAATTATAACTCAAATTATGTGTAGACATTTCTTCAGCTTATTACAACTATATATATCTATTTAATTCTCATCCTTGTGAGGCAGTTACAGGAAAATTACCTAGCTAAAGGTAAGCTGCTCTACCTGGCAAACAGTAGACAGCTTCTCCTACAAGGTTGACTGAATTAGCAGCAGAAGTGGGTGTTCTGAACGTACAGTGGCCAGAGTAAGAACGGGATGGAAGAAGTTCAGGGAGCTACTTACCACTGCTAGCTGCAAAAGGCTTTTTTTCCCTCAAAATAAAAAGCAGACTGTATGTGTGCATATGGACAGCAATGTTGTATGGTAGTGAGACCT
Organism: Eledone cirrhosa; assembly: GCA_964016885.1. Classification (NCBI taxonomy): domain Eukaryota; kingdom Metazoa; phylum Mollusca; class Cephalopoda; order Octopoda; family Eledonidae; genus Eledone; species Eledone cirrhosa. Next base: position 31,697,001 of record OZ024755.1, read on the forward strand.
GTGTGAAGAAGTCTTGCGTACATTGGAAAGAAATGAAGCTTGCATGCTCCGGTGGATGTGTAATAGTAATATACATGAATAGCAAAGCATAAACAAATTGAGAAACTAAGCATTCGAGGAATTAAATGTTGTGTGCAGGAGAGATTATGTTGGTATGGACATGTGATGCGTATGAAAGATAATAGTTGTATAAAAAGGTTCAGAGCGCTCAGTCGATGGAAGCTTTGGAGTGGGGAGACCGAAGAAGACCTGGGATGAGGTGATAAAAGCCAATCTTGCCCAATTGCATTTCTGAAAGGCTATGACACAGGGCCGAGATCTCTGGCGTTATGCAGTAATACAGAAGACCCGACTTCCCACAGGTACAAGCTGAAGCATATAGACAATAACCCCCCACCGTAAAGTGGTTGTTTAAGTGTCACGCCAAAAAGCACCCAGTACTCACTGTAAATGAGGTTGATGTTAGTCCAGCTTTAGAAACCAAGCCAAAATCAACCCCAGGTGAGTGAAACATGGTCCTCTGAGACTGGAATTACTGGAGCACTGAGATAAGGTTTAGTGATCCTTATATATCAAGTATTATGCCAAAAACAATGTATTTAAAATTAAACCAGTATTTACACTTGGTTGATACTTCAAATGCCCCTATTAATTAATTTCACCTGCCCATAAAAGTCAAATTTAACCAAAAAAATCAGGTAAAATTATATAATTGTAAATTATTGATATTTAAACATCTACTGACAAAATTTCAAGCCTGCACATAGAAAATTAAGAAAATTACAAATAAAATTGATAACCCTCTTGAGTATGATTAACTCGAAATAATTTTCTACTTTTGGCACAAGGCCAGCAATTAACCAGTGCATTACTGGTACTTTATTTTATCGACCCCGTAAGGATGAAAGGCAAAGTCACCTCGGCGGGATTTGAACTCAGATCGTAAAGGGACGTAACTATGCTGGAAAGCATGGCGTCCGGTCCTCTACCGATACTGCCAATCCACACTCAAAATAATTGTTTCTACGTTAGGCACAAGGCCAGCAATTACCCAGTGTATTACTGGTACTTTATTTTATCGACCCCGTAAGGATGAAAGGCAAAGTCAACCTCCACACTCAAAATAATGCGAACAGATAAGCATGTCATTTGAAAATGAATCCGAATGCTAAAGGGTTAACACAAAAATCCTTTTTCTGCCAGCAAAGTTAATAGCTCCCCGATTTTTTTTTTTTTTTTTTTTTTTTTTTTTTCCATCCCATTCTTACTCTGTCTACTATAGTTTAAAGAAGCCACCACTGCTACTTAGGTTATCTAGACCAAAGAAGGTCTCCCCTACTTCTCTGGAGAATTCCAAGGATTTGAAAGAATGCCAGAGTTTTAGAAAAAGTCAAATGAAACAATGTAATCAGCTTAAAGAGAAAGTGACTGTAATCTTAATATCCTGGTATTTTTTAGCAGAAAATATCTAAATCTGGTTTATTAATTCAAATGTTTAGTGTCTTTCGTAGTATTAGAATAAAGACTTTCAATTTTAATGAGATGCTGCCATAATACTGTTCTGTTTAATGATGGCGGTGGTGGGGATGATTGCGATGATGATTTATGTATTTGTGTTTTTCAGAAATTCAATCGCAAGATGCACCTTTCCAAGGTAAAACACAGTAAATTTAATGAGTCCGGCCAATTAATTATATTCTTTGGTTTATCAGCTTTTTGGGGAGCAGATATGATAATTCGGGTAAGTTATCATCTATTTATAGTTTCTATTAAAACTATGTATTATTACTTTAACCCTTTCTTCAATATATTCCAAATGAAATGCATCCTATTAAATGAGATTAATGAACAAATTTGAGGGATTCAGTAAGATTATTAATTATTGATAACAATTTAACATACGTAAAATAATGGTTTCTGATTTAGGCACAAGGCCAACATTTTTTTTGTGTGTTTTGGGGTGGAGGAGTCAATTAAATCGACACCAGTGCATTACTGGTACTCTTTTTATCAACCTCGTAAGGATGAGAGGCAAAGCTAACCTCTGGGATTTGAAATCAGAACGTAAAGGGCCGTAACTCAATGCCACAGCATGTTGTCCAATGCTCTACTGACATGAAAATATTATATAAAATAATGAGAAGATTCTAATTTAAATAGGAAACTTTTAAAATTGGGGCTTTTCTTTTAGAGAACCAGAGAGATTTTTGGCCAAGTTGCTATAGAAACAGTTAAACTTACATTTGAAACTAATTATTGTATTAAAATTACTTTAACCTAAATATTCTGTTTTTCAATTAATCAAGACATGGGAAGAGATTTAATAATATAACTCATTAAGTTGGTGTTTGCATAAAATTATGTTGTAAGCTTTTTAGATAAATATAACACATTTTTGTATCTTAGAACCAAGGCTGGATTCCGGTTATTTTGTATCAAATGAGTTAATGAAGAATTTGGAGGGATTTACTAAAGTTGTTATTTAAGATATTTATAAAATAACTTAATAAAAGGTTCTTATAATGTTGGAAGATTTTAAATTCAATAGGAACCCGTTAAAATGGATGGTTTTGTTTAAAACGCTGCCTGGCAACTGACTTGGTAAACACCCACAAAATTGTTAACCATCTTGCCAACAACAACCCTGAGTCGCTTTTTGATTTCCATGTGTCTAACACGCGTGGACATGCCCACAAAGTCAGAAAACAGCACAGTTCCCATGACTTTTGGAAACATTTTTTCACGCTCAGAGTTGCTGAAGCATGGAACAAACTACCTGCATCGGTTGTTAGCTGTCGAGACACTGCATCCTTTAAGGCCTCCATGCTTCCCGAGATCCGCCAACAGAACAGCTAATGTTCCCCCTCCATACACACACACAGATGTATACCATGACTCGTACACTATTCACTTCCCTGACATTTGTGTATTATTCTATGTACTATACATACACCTTTGACGAGTTGTAGTGCACCTGAGCACTTTACACAATAATTTTATTATTATTATTATATTATTTTAAATAGAAATGGAACTGGTTTTGTTTAGATAGAAACAGAACTGGTTTTGTTTAGATAGAAATGGAACTGGTTTTGAGTTGGTGTTAATTCTGCTACTTAATTGTTATTTTTACCTACATTTTGTTTTGTTCTACAGGAAGCTTATATCACAAATATTAATGCATTATGGGAAAATTATCCACATGCTGAATTACCGTAAGTTTTATTTGTGGGGTTTTTCTTTCCTGAATTTCTTTATATTGTCTCACAGGAATTCTGTAGAGTGCTATAAAGTTGCTCCGATTCCTTGTTTTGGTGTCATCCTAAACAATACAATTTTATTGCTATTGGCATGTGAATTATCATTATACAGTAATTGTGGACTGGGCTCTACATTGGGTTCTTGAGCAAGATCTTTTGTTCCCATTGATTTTCATGTTATGACTGGGGTTCCTGTTGTTAAACATCCAAATGATCTATGAGATACAACTCTGAAGGTCAGCTAAACTTGTATAGGTGCGAACTGTAACACATATATGTATATGTATAAGACTGGGGTGCTTAACATTAAAACACCAGAGACGCAACCTCGCAGGAGGCCAGCTATACCTGCATGGGTATGAGCTGTAAATTTCTATATTTTTGTTTTCAATACCCTGGAAAGCCATCTCCCTCTAACGGCATCAGTGATTGTTAAAAGATTGCTACCTTTCTTTGGTCAGATGTTCCTTCCAGGTGACAGAATGACCCTTAATGTGCAGCACCATCAAGCCTGCAATTTTATACATAAAATATAACTGACATCTTAATTAAATTCTTGCATTTTTAATCAATATCATTGTTATTTTCTAGGTTTGTTGTCAAGCTTTTCTTCATCTTACAGGTATAACATTTTTATATTTAATTTTCTATGATTTTCTTTCTAAAGTAAATTCTATTTAAGTTGTTGTGCATTCCACAGACATGTGTACCCTTAATGTAATTCTCAGGGAGATTCAGTGACACAGGGCCGCCCATAGGAGCATTGGATTTGGTGTACTTCATATTTGTTTCGGTTGCTGAATACAATCAAGGGTCGTTGCTTCTCCTGAAGGTCAATAGTTCTCTTCCAACTCTTGAGTGCTACTGGTAACATGTAACCCAGTACAACCTGTCGCATGGTCGGGTTGTTGGCGACTAAACCTGCAACCCCACCAAGTTTACTTGGGGAGGAGGGTGATTTTGGACACCTTGCAGGACAAAAACAAAACCTGACAAAGGGCGGAAGAACTCATAAGAGTCAACAGCCATCTAAAAAAAAAACAAAAAAACCCTGCCAAATGAATGGGTGGCAGTAGTTCCAGCTGCACGCATCGAAAGACTGGTGTAGTGGTTCTGAGAATAATGCGGCTTTGTAGATGATCAATGATATATATATATATATATATATATATATATATATATATATATATATATATAGGGATATATGTATATATATATATATATATATATATATTCCATGTAGTTTCAATTCTGTTCAATTGATTTGATATATTTTCATTGTGTTGTATATATGTAATTATGTACTAATATATGTCTCTGTATTTGTAACTATATGTGTGTGTAGGTATATATGTATGAATATGCAAGTATATATGTATGAGTGTGTATGTATATAAATTATTAAAATGTCATAATACTTGGTGGTTGTTTCTGATTAAAGCTTGTAATTTCCACTGGATCAGCTAATAATAATAATTTCTCTCTTTCCAGATTTCTTACTGGATACATTGCTATTTTGAACTCTATCTCCAAAAAATTAAAAAGGTAACCTTATGTTGTGTATTTCTTTGTGTAGAAATGATGTCCTTCTTCATCTCATCACATCACATGTTTTCCATGCTGGGGTTGGGTGTGTTATATTCTGAGAGTCAGATGATCACATCTTCTCCATATGTTCCAGTTTGGTTTGGCTTCTACAATTGCTAACCATGCTAGCGTGGAAAATGGACGTTAAACGAAGATGATGATGATGATGATGATGATGAATTGTATGTCCTTCCTAATGCCAACCACTTTAGACTGGTCTGGGTACATTTTAACATAGCACCAGCACTATCACTTTACAGAGTGGTGAGAAATGGGAACCTTTACATGGTCCACTCTGTATGGAATTCATTCCAAATAATTGTTTCTACTTTAGGCACAAGGCCAGCAAATTACCCAGTGCATTACTGGTACTTTATTTTATCGACCCCCGTAAGGTTGAAAGGCAAAGTTAACCTCGGCGGGATTTGAACTCATAATTTAAATAATTGTTTCTACTTTAGGCACAAGGCCAGCAAATTACCCAGTGCATTACTGGTACTTTATTTTATCGATCCCCGTAAGGATGAAAGGCAAAGTTAACCTCGGCGGGATTTGGCCATCTCTCAATATATACACATTCCTGGCACATTCCATTCTTGTTGCTGGAAGAAGAATTACAAGCCAGACCTCTGCTACCTCTCCAAATCAATGGACGTCCTGTTCAGACTTCTCACAAGATACTCCACCTACTGCCAACAGAACAGCTGTGATACACATCAGCAGAGAGATTCCTGTTATATACACTATGGAGGGTACCATGGTGGAACTTAAGGCTGATTGGGAATCCTTCAGTTCAGAGGTAGAGGAACAAATCATCAACTTTGAACCTGTTCCCAAGAATTATACTTCATTTTGTAAGATTCTGAAAGATGCTGCCAAGGAACACATGAACATGACGTAAGGTTTCCATCAATCTTACACCCCCGTGCTGGCTCCCAGAATATAAAGAGCTTCTCAAAAGCTAGAGGCCTCAGGCACACCTTACACTATAAGATAGATACTGGTCTTTGGTGGAGGAAAGCTCAAGTAGCGGAAGGCTCAGTAAACAGCTGGGGGCCTGATGCACACACATTCCGAACTGTGCTTATCACTTGCATACTCAGTTGCAGAGTACTGTTCACTAGGCAGGGAGCTGCTATACCAAACAAGTTGACTCATCCTCAACTCAGCAATGAGAATAGTATCTGGCACACTGAAATCTACACCTTCTCAGTGGCTGACTACCATTTCTCATATAGCTCCTCACATGTGACATCAGAAGATGATCTGTGAAGCAGCACTTCTTACCAAGTATAAGCCAGACCTTCCCATCCATGAAGACCTGCAAAACCTTCCCAACATGCACTTGAAATCACTCGAACCATTCTGAGAATCAATGAAGACCCTCTAGGATAACTTTGATCTGAAGGAAGTGGCGAAGATCATGGAATGAATCCAAATTTGCCACCAAGACCTCGTCCAGGACCCCACATCTAAACCAGCTAGCTTTGACCTTCCCAGAAAGCAATGGGTGGCCCTTATTTGGATCCACACAACACGTCCCAGGACAGCCCATTATCTCCATCAATGGAAAATGAAAGACAGCTCAGCATGTGACAGTGGGGACTCTGACTAAACAGTACTGCCAGTAGTTTGGGATTGCCCCCTCAAACGTTTTCCCGGCAACCTGGAGGCAATCCATAATGCTGCAAATGGTGCCTTGGTCTGGCACACCAGTCTCGACCTACTTCTCTAACTATTGTGCATATGTCATTCAACAAGAAGATGGTGGGATAAATACATTTTAATGACGCCAGCACTACCACTTTACAGAGTGTACTGGGTGTATTTTATCATGACACCAGAACTACCATTTTACAGAGTGTACTGGGTGTATTTTATCATGACACCAACACTTCCACTTTACAGAGTGTACTGGGTGTATTTTATCATGACACCAGCACTACCACTTTACAGAGTGTTCTGGGTGTATTTTATGGCATTTTACAGGGTGTAGTTGGTGCATTTTGTGGCACCAGCCCTTGAGAGATTGTCACATGTTAGGCCAGACAGTAGAGTCCTCTCTAACTCTATATTGTCTCTTTTTGATTGCCAAAAACTATAACCCCTGGTCTCTCACACCACATTTACTTTTAGTGTTGTGGTACTGGTAGACAAGTGTTTTGTATTATGACATACTACCAGTCAGTTCAGTCCTGTGTTGGTACTGGTAGACAGGTGTTTTGTGTTATGACAGACCACCAGTCAGCTCAGTCTTGTCATTTCCGTCATAGTGTTTTACCTCCAGAAATATTTAAAATAAAAACTCAACCATTTTGAAGAAATTATCTACAAACTTGGTAATATAAATATATATATATATATTTTTTTCCTACATTTTAGGATGAAATGCCAGCCAGACTTCTATACATCAGTTTCTACCTGGTTACCATTCTATTGGCATATGTATTCAAGTATGTAATGTCTCTTCTGGCTCTCTTTCTCTCTCTTGACTTATTGCCTATACACACATAACACAACATTTAATGACATCAATTAGTAATAATATGGGAAGTGATATTGGACTGTAAGATGGAGGCAACGGGAGAACAGTTACCTAGTTATCTTTGTTGTTGCTTCTTTTGTTTTCATATTTCCGGACTTAAAATTCCCTTCCTTGGAGTACAAGAAGCTCTGAGAAAAATGTTCCAGTCTCTTCTCTTTGGAATTAGATTTAAACTTTATAAACTCCTTTCAAGTGTTGTTTATGTTTGCTTCAGTATTCATGAGAAGCTGAAGGATGACATCAATTGCTGGTGTAATATTTCATAGAAACAATTTTCTTGTGTAAATTTTTTTGTTTATGATGCATGTGGGTGTGTCCTTAAATGTCAGGTATTGCATTCTGTTATTGATTTGTGGGTTGAGTTTATGTATAAGCAAAGCTTCCTTAATTCTTAAATTGCTCACATTTTTCTCTCTGGCTTCAATATTGGCTGTTATGTTTGTTGGGGTTTCTAGACTTTTCAGTGTTTTTTTTTGTTTTTTTTTTTTAATGAGGATGCGTGTGTGTTGAGGTGTTCTTTAATGCGATTGTGGAGTGCTCGAGTCGTACCAACGTAGAACTCCTTACATTTATTGCATTCAATCCGGTATACTACGTGTCTGCTGGCACATACCTGTATCGTAGATGGGGCAGTTAGTCAGTGAGCATTGGTTGTTGTTGTCTCTTTTTAGACAGGTATCCATGCAGTGAAAGGCCAGAGTGTGCTAATTGTATGGCCAGTCCTTCTTTGTGGATGGCTCTGTGGTTATGCTTTCGCTGAAATGTGGTACTTTCATGAAGCAGGTGTTAGAGGAGGTCTTATATCTGGGGCACCTTCGATTCTTAAGATGATTCACTGTGGATGTTGGGTATCTGTTCGTCTTCAGTACATCTATGAAGTGTGCAGTGTGTAATCTGGTCCTCTGTCTTGCTACATTTATTCCGGATACTCGTAAGTTCATTTATGTATCTGGTTTTAGCACCAAGGAGAAGGGCTGATCTATAATGAACACACAGGTCTCTGCTGGTGGCTTTCTTATAGAGGTTGGTGTATATAGCACCTTCATCTGTCATTCTAAGCTGGAAGTCCAGCAGAGAGAAGGAACTATTTTTATCAGGGTAAATCGTATGTTGTTATCTATGTTTGAAAATTTGTCATAGATATTATGTCGGCCTCTTCACGGGATGATGTGAGGATGAGTATATCATCTATGTATCGGGTGAAGACAACACAGGAGTGGCAGGGTGTTGAGTGCTCGATGTCCAGTTGGTTCATGTAGTTGATGGCTAGAAGGCCTGAAAGACTGGACTCAATTGCTAGGCCTGTTGTTTGTTTGTACGTGTTGTAGTAGAAAGTGAAGTATGTATTTTCTACGATGATGGATAGAAGCTGATCTATGTCTTGTAGAGTGAGGTCGAAGCAGTATATGTTGTATGAAATGTTGTCAGTCACTAGGTTGACTGCTGAATGAGCAGGTACTGTTGTGTAGGGGGAGACAACATCGAGGCTAAAGGCATATCTGTTGAGTTGGTTAGGTTGTAGGTGATGTAGTCTTTGTAACACTCCGCCGGAGCTGCTGACATGTCTAGGAAAAATAGCTGGCATAGGCTTGAAGATCTGGGAGAGGAAGCAGGATATTTTACAGTGTGGGTTCTTCTATACTAGAGACAATGGATTTAATTAACACTGGTTAATGAGGTGATAGAATGTTGGCAGGCTGCTCTTTCTGGTGGTGAGGTTTTTATATTTAAGTTCTCTCCATCTGCAGATGTCCGTCCAGGTGGTGTTGATCTGATCTGGGATGTTTGTGAGTGCAATACTAGTCTGTAAGGTTTTGAGTTCAATTCAAGAGCACATTGTGTTCTTGAACAAGACACTTCATTTCATGTTGTTTTTCGTGGTCATTTAGCTGGCCTATGAGATTCCATCTCAGTCTACTACCACCTATAATACTGTAACACTACTACCACCTATACTACTGTAACAGTCTACTACTATAACACTACTACCACCTATACTACTGTAACACTACTACCATCTATACTAATGTAACAGTCTACTACCACCTATACTACTATAACACTACTACCACATACTACTATAACACTACTACCACATACTACTGTAACACTAATACCACCTATACTACTGTAAGACTACTACCACCTATACTACTGTAACACTACTACCACCTATACTACTGTAACACTACTACCACCTATACTACTGTAACACTACTACCACCTATACTACTGTAAGACTACTACCACCTATACTACTGCAACACTACTATCACCTATATTACTACTGTAACAGTCTTCTAACACCTATACTTCTATAACACTACTACCACCTATACTACTATAACACTACTACCACCTATACTACTATAACACTACTACCACCTATACTACTATAACACTACTACCACCTATACTACTGCAACACCAACACTCTAATACGACCTATACTGTTCTTTCCAGTTTCAGCCGTGTGGCGTTGTGTATGATGGTCCTTCATTATTCCGTGGAGTTCATATTTCACGCAGCTCGATTGTTACGTTTTAAAGAGAAGCAAGAAATAGCAGCTAATGTGTAAGTATGGTTCTCCTTCTAGTAGTGCGGTGGTGTTGGGTGTGGATAAACAGAAGTCTAGTAAGGCCCCTCCATTCGTATTTAGATCGGGGTCGCCATTCCTTTCAGTCACTCCTTTCCATGTTAGGTGGTCAGTGCCAATATGTGCATTGAAGTTTCCCATCAGGTTATGAGACTCGGTCTTAGCTACATCTAACGCTGCCATGACTTCAAGGAAGGACCTGTATTTGGGGTCCTTGTTTGGTACATAAACTTGCACCATCCAGAGAGACCTATCTTTCAGCCTAAGCTTCAAGAGGCAAATCCTCCCTCCTAATGGGATCCAGTTCATAACATTCTAACAGCCAGGGGCTTGTGAGTATCCCCACTCTCACCTGTGCAGTCATTTCTGGCGTCACACCTGAATAGTGGAGTTTCCATCCAAATCTACAGTATCAGAGCCACAGAACTTTGTTGAGGAAACCCCGACTATTTCTAGCTGGTAGCACCTAGCCTCCTCAACTAGTTCCTGCTCCTTGCCTGTAAGGGTTGTGATGCTCCAGGTTCCAACTGTTAAGTTTTGCTCCCTTCCGTATATGCAATCTTTGTGCGTCCATCCCACATCTCCCACGACAGGTCGCAGGCCCATTGCCAGTTTTTGCAGCATGAAATGGAGACTGCAATATATTTTACAAACAGTCTCCTCTATCTAAGGCCTTGACGCATCCTTTGTTAACCCGTGAAGAATGGTGCAGTATGCTTTTTCTTTCTTTTCCTCATAATATTGCAGTTTCGGTGGTCTTATTCATGCCAATCTGGTACTTTGTCAAACCTGTGAAGACGTGGCTTATATCAAGGAAAAACTGCTCTAAAAGATGATAGTGATATGTACACATATATGAAATTCATATTTTTATTTTTATTTAGATTAAATATTTTTAGCTGAAATTATCCATATTATTTAATGCTGTACATCCTGTAATGATTTAACAGAAAAAAACCTAAAAAACTTTTTTTTATAATTCCAATTACTAGTGGACAGATGTGAAAATGAACAGCATTAGAGTAAAACCTTTCATTTTTAATGTGATACATTCATAATGATGTTTTATAGTTCTCAACACTATCTTGCTAATGTGGTTTCATGTGGTACAGGACTTGAAGATATCAACCTAATATTGCTAATGTGGTTTATAACTGTTCTTACATTTGTTTTTTCCTTTTTGTAGGTTTATGGTATGGAATGTTTTGTTTGTAATAGTGCGACTATGCATAATAACATTGGCATTTTTAACATTCTGGTGAGTATATTTGGACTATATGGTTTGGCACCAGTATTGTGGCATACACTCTGTATATGTATGTATACATGCACAAACTATATATATATATATACACTACCAAAATTAGATTAAAGATGCCATGTCTGAGAATATCAGAAGCATGTACCATGCCACCTGTGGAATAAGCGCAAAGGTTCCAAGTAGTAAATCTGAGCATTTAACATTAAATTAAAAGTTGAATGACATATATATAAAATAAACATATCAAACATTGACGGGGGATAATTTGTAAAGAGTGTAAACACACATAGTTATGGAGCTAACATATTAAAAATTAACAAGAACCTTGAAATATTGATTGATCTCCTTTGTATATATTCCATTAAAGAAATATATTTCACCATTAATCAGTGAATTGTAGGTGTAAAATCTTGGATCATCGGCATATATATATATATAATCATCATTTTACATCTGCTTGTCCCTGCTTGCAAGGGTGGGACGGGTCCCATACAGCACAGCATCTCTCCACTTGTCACAGTCCTTCGTCATCTCCTCCGTGAGCTCCAGTGATCTGAGGTCTGCTCTCACCACCTCCGCCCATGGGATTTCTTGGCACTTCTTTACACAGCGGTCATCTTCCATGCGCATCACATGTCCATACCATCTCAGTCTTCTCTCCTGCATACCACAACTTATCCCTCTTATACAGTTTCTCTCTCAACCCATCTATGCTTGGTTGTTGACACACATTGACATTGCACATCCAACGGAGCATGCTTCATTTCTCTCCAGCTGTAGCATATCCTCTGCAGTTACTGCCCGTGTCTCACTACCATGCAGCATCACGCATCCCACACAGGCATCATATAACCGGCCTTTTCGTATGCAGGGAGAAACCCTTCTTCGTCAGCAGAGGAAGCAGCTCCCTAAATTTCTTCCAACCCGTCCTTATTCTAGATACTATGACCTTGGATCATCCCCCTCCCTTGCTAATATGATCACCTAGGTACCGGAAGCTATCAACCACTTCTATAGAACCTACCTGCTTTTGAAACATGTCTATCACTGCGACTCCTACTGTCAAGTTTCCCTGTACATCTACTGCATATGTAGTTTGCCCTGCCTGCTATCCCACTACATCTCTTGTACCCAAGATCTGCATTGTGTACATTTTAGAGAGTTTATGCCAGCTACTTTTCTACATATCAAACATGGCCATTTCCCTGACCACTATGACCAGCACCCTAACCACTAATTATTCTGAGTAAATATATTCCACTCTGTCTATTAGTATTTTCCACTGTCTATTACTATTCCACTCTATTAGTATCCACATAGCTGTGAACAGAATGACTGCAATCCACACACAACCCAATACTCTCTCTCTCTCCTCTCTCACACACAGCCCAATACTCTTCTCTCTCTTTCTCTCTCTCTCATACAGTCCCATACTTCCCCCTCTCTCTCTCTCTCATACATACAGTCCAATACTCTCTCTCTCCTTCGTTGCTGTCTTAATCCTAAAACCCTGTTCTCTACCTATTTTATCACCATTCCTCCTTATGTCGTTAAGGTATTAAGTTCAAGATTGTAAAATCAGAAATTGTAGGTCATTGCAGGAAATTCTCCAAAGAATTTAATTTTAATTTCAACAATGTTTTTTATGGGAGTATTTTTTTCAATTTTTATCTCTAGGTATGGATTAAGTAAGACCAGTGAATCATCAATAAATCGCCAATCAGGCAATTTCAATACCATGTTAATCAGGTAAAAAAAAATGTTTAATTTTATTTTTCTTGATTTTGTTGTTTAATGTTTAACCCTTTTGTTACCATATTTCTAAAAACACTGCCTATCGTTTCCAAATAATTTTGAAAATAATAATTTGGAAGGATTTAGTAACATAACTTTCTCAGTTTAAATTAAAACAATTTTTAAAGCTTAATTTAAGTTTCTTACATGGAATTATTATGAAGTTTTTAGATAAATACTTGAAAATAAACAAGTTTTGTATTGTAGAAACCAGGGGCAATTTTAGGTAGTACTAGACCACCCGTGACCCGTTGGGTCATGTTCACTTAAAAATAATTTTTAAATAATTAAAATATACACAATGTATATAATGTAAAATTACATTGGAAAGCCAATATATATATACGTGTATGTGTGTGTGTATATGTACGTGTATATATATATATATATATATATATATATATACGTGTGTTTGTGTGGGTGTCTGTGGCCTATATACACTGGTTACACACGCACGCACGTTATCAGATACATATAACTTAACATTCAGTCACCAAATTCAAGCTAGATACAGTAATGCTGTATTCAATTCTTTGAAGTCGCCTATCATAATTTCATTCAACAACACCACCAGCTCTCTCACAACCACTATCAGCGTTTGTATTCACATTTCAATGGTACCTTACTTTCAAAGAATTTTCCCATTATACGCTGATTTGGTTATTTATAAAGGTACCCGAAAAAACCCGCATATCTTGGGAACCCATGGTCCGATTTACGCGGAACTTGTCGTTTCACTGTATTATTTGCAAGTATTTTCACAAAGAAAATATCAAATCATTTTTCACTAATAGCTATCTCCACTTCAAAATTCTTTTTTCTATATCTCTACGGATGCTTGACTGTTTGTTCTGAAAGATTTTTCTGCTTAAAAAGTTGCAATGTTAATGAAAAACTGGTTTTATTTACAAAAATTTGAAAGAAATTATTCTTACTTGTCTTAGTTTTTCCTTTTCCTTTCATTTTCTGACGTCGGAATCAACATTTTCTCATATTTAGGCTGTTACAGTTTGTTCAAAAGAATGCTTTTGATGACAACATTCTTAGTTGACTGGGTATTCTTCAGAAACAGACATTTTCTTTTCGTTTTCCGCGGCTAAGGGCTACATACAGTTGACCGTGTTGGAATACAGGTCGTTCCAGATAAACCAAGACGTTTTCCATAGTTTGTCCTTGTGCTTTATGAATAGTCATAGCAAAGCACGATTGAACTGGGAATTGGCTTCGCTGCAAAGGGATATCCTCACCTTCGGATAGATTAATTCTTATTCTAGGTATCATAACGATCTCATTTCTGAAAGCAGCAGTGTTGATCCTTGCTACTATGAGATTGTCGTGCAGGTCTTCCACGATCATGCCCGTTCCATTACAAAGCCTTGGAGGATTCAAGTTCCTCATAAGAATTATTGGCGATCCTTTTTCCAATTCCAGGTTATGTGGTGGCAGTCCTAATAGTTCAACCGAATCAAGGAATCGGTCGGGAAATGAGTGGCATTGGCACCATCACTCACAGAATTATAGGATCGGTACTCTTTTATGGTTCCAGGGAAGTGTCTGATACAGGTTGAATTGATGCTTCTCATCATTTCATTGATAGGTACTAAGATGCAATTGTTCGAAAACACTTCAGCTGGATTGTCGAATGAGGGGTAGATGAAATTAATACATTCTTCCATAGTTGTTGCTTGGAGAACCATTTCTTTTGGCAAAATAATTTCCTCATTTTCAGTTTTTTTATCTTATCTTCTCTAATATCCAATAGGAACTGTGAATAGTCTCCTGCTCCCCCACCCAATCGCATGTTTGTCTTCAACTGAAATCTTTTGAAGCTTCGCCATAAGTAGGATTTTTTAATGCAGGCGTTTTCCAAGTCCGCTTCATTTCCCCTTTTCACTACCGGAAGAAGCTGACGGAAATCGCCACAGCAAATTGTCAAAATTCCACCGAATGCCTCCTTGTTGTCGCATATGTCATGCAGAGTGAGGTCAACAGCTTCGAAGCTTTCCCTCCGAATCATAGGGCACTCATCCCAAACAATCAGCCTTGAATGCTGGAAGAGGTTTGCCGTCTTTGAGTTTTTATCAATGTTGCACAAACCATTTTCTTTCACTACTATCGGTATTTTGAACCTAGAATGCGCCGTTCTTCCACCAGGCAATGCCAGATGACGCAACAGCAATAGCCACGTCGCCGTTTCCCCTGACTTTTGAAAGAATTAAGATAATCAGGAATGTCTATCCTGTTCCACCTGGAGCGTCGATGAAAATCAATGCAGATGTGTTCGTCTCTAAACTGTTACAAATGAAGTCGTACACGTGTTTTTGTTCACTACAAATCGTCGCTGCTCTTCTCTGCTGTATTGCAATTCATGCAATAACTCCAAATTGCAAATATCCTGATTAGCAACAATATTATTTGGCCTTGGCAAGTTAAAGTCACTAAGACGTGTGCCCAGGTCGTTAAGTTTGTCTTCAAAATACAGAAGACATTGATCATAATGTCTCTCGCTAACAAAAGGTTAGTTTCTGGTAGCCCTTTTTTCTATTTGAAGGTAATCTTCAGACAGCGAATGCTTAAATCAAACCCATAAAGCTCTGGAATTGTCAATTTCCGTATTTGTGAGGAGCATGATGAATAGATCTCTCATGGCTTTGGGAAGCCTTGTTCACTCAGCATCTTCCAGAGTCTGCTGCTAATGATCATCCGATTGAAGCAAACCTTTCTCTCTGCAGACGTCTTTGAATAATGGCAGGAGTTCTCCATCACACATTTTCAAAGAGTTGAAGGATACTGGCCCTTTAACGTGATGCAGAAGGAGTCTTAAATAATACAGGTCACCACTTCGTGGAGAAACAGTGTATACTCGTCCCAAAACGTTCGTCTCAAAAATCCCTGGATACTGCTCAACTGTTTTCCCCACCTTTCAACTTCTTGCTCATTAACAGCTCATGATGCCATCCGTCATCGCCAAAAGGAAAAAATAGAACATACTGCAAACTGTCACAGAACCGATGGGACTCTGAGATTATTTGCAATTGTCCGCCTTTTTCTTTCAACAGAATGTGCCGTGCTTTTGCTTGAAGTTCGGTGCTGTTTTGTATAATAATGGCAACTTCGTTTGCAGTTTGTGTGCAGTGAATCTTCTCTCATGTTCCATTGCTGGTCTCCTATCAGGATCAATAATAATCGAAGCTTCGGAAATATTTTTAATTTGTTCTTTTGCCATTCGAAATGAAGCAAAGTAAGGGTTATATTGTCTGAGTATTATTTCCCATAATTCAACTGTCGCGCTGAATGCCATCGTTATGGAGTATCCTGATCCTCAAATCAACACTATCCTGAGGATCTAAGAAGTAAATTTGAAGAAATTGGGGTTGTTCGTTGGGATTAGGGGTGAAGGAACCGATGTAATGGTGAATTTGACCATGAATAATGATAGGATTCCATCCACTCCTTGAGGAACAAACTTCTTCAGCCCCAAAAGATGTCATTTGGAACAGGCAGTTGTATTGTCTGAGGTTCTTCCTGAACTCGTTTGCTCTAGGTTGATTAGTACTAAATAAACTGAAGTTCCTGGGGTAAAGGCTGCAGATTCCCCAACCTGACTTTTCCATTCATACAGCAAAAGTTAGCAGTTTCACCATGAAAAAGCATTGCATGACAACAGACAGATCTTATTCATCTGTTCAACATCAGCAGAGGTTACGTCGTTGAACTGTCCTTGCTCTATCCCTAATGGTTTGTTGGCAAAGACGTTCAGTTCTCTGAGCGTCCGACTCATGATCTCTCCTTCTTCTCTTTCCCCTCTGTTCCGCCTGACGCTCAGCTCTCCGACCATCTGATTCATGATCTTTCCTGCTTCTGTCTCTTTCCCTCTGTTCTGCCAGATCTCATCGATCCTTCTATTCGCATGCCTGTCCCGAACTTGTTGGCGTTGACTCCTTAGCCGTGCTTTCTTTCCACTATCGATAGACCAACCAGATGTTTTCTTTCTTCCTCGTCGAGGCATTATTTATCGTATTCACCTTAGAAAAAATCCCTATTACCTCAACAAATATTTTTTTTAAATCATCATTTAGAAATATTTCTAAATAATGAAAATATTGTCTGTTTAAACAACTCGTATTTTTCAAATCATATTCACTTAAAAAATACTTAATAATTAAAATATTCTGTTTAAAGAAAGCTGAAATATATATATATATATATATATATATATATATATATATATATATATATATATATATATATATATATATACTCGGTGTACAAATAATTTGTATTTTTTAAGTCATTTTCACTTAAGAATATTTTTTAAATATGCCAAGAAATATTTTTTCCATCGTATTCACTTGAAAATAATAATAAAAAAAAAAATGAAGATATTGTCTATGTAAATAAAGCTATTTGTGAAATCAAATTCACTTTAAAATATTTCTAAATAATTGAAATATTCTTTTTAACAAAAGCAAAAATATAAACACCTACTGTTTAACACCAACTGGTATTTTTCAATGATATTCATTTAATGCTATTCTGATAATTAAAATATCGTCTGTTTAAAGAAAGCTCGAATATAGATACTTGAAGTACAAACAACTTGTAGTTTTGAAATCATATTCACTGAGAAATCACTGAAAAATGTTTTTTTAATAATTATTAAAAATATTTTTCGAATAATGAAAATAGTTTGTGCCGATTTACGTCAAACTTGTTTTATCCCAATTTTAGGGTTATATCACTTACAGGACTATACCTCCATTATGCACCGTTTTGGCTATTTACGAAGGTACCCCCCCCCCCCCACCACCACCACCACCACCAACACACACGCGCGTCTCTAAGTACGTAAACACATGCACTGGCACACATACACAGGGTGGCAGTAGAACTGTGAAAGAAAGAAATAACGTTATGGATGTAGGGGGGGGGGTAAAGTAAATAAAAGTTAAGGACGCTGTCTCTTTCCCTATCTGTCATCCCCTCACTCTCTCTCTTTCCCTATCTGTCATCCCCTCTCTGTCTCTCTTTCCCTATCTGTCATCCCCTCTCTGTCTCTCTTTCCCTATCTGTCATCCCCTCACTCTCTCTCTTTCCCTCTCTGTCTGTCGTATCTACAGAACAAAAACCAAAAAACAAACGGATTATTTCTTTCGATATTCATTATAAAATAAGATAAATTGAATTTAGATGAATTCCTTGCTATTTTTGGAAAATTGAAAATATTTTCCATGTGCGATTTACGCCAAGCTTGTTTTATTCAGAGTATTTTCTCATTATGCAATGTTTTGGCTATTTACGAAGTTTTGCGGGTTATGTTAATTTCGGGGTATTTTCCCAGTATGCACCGTTGTGGCTATTTACGAAGGTACCCCCAAAACCCGCGAATCTCGGGAACCCGGGGTCAGATTTTCGCGAAACTTGTTTTATTCAATTTGTATTCCCATTTCAGAGGCAACTTGCTTTCAAAGTATTTACCCATTATGCGCCCTTTTGGCTGTATTACATAACAGACAAGCAAGCAAGCACGCAAGATCAGTTTTAGTAGATAGATTGTGCCAACACCTTTCAATCATTTCTATATTTCCTCTGCCTGTCGCCCACCTTGTGTACTCTCTGTTGACCGCTGGTATCTGTCATCTGAGTCACTTTTGCCCATCGCAGTCTTTGACAGGTTTTAACTGTTTTAATAGCTGTTGTAGAGATCAGTTTTCTCATTTTTATATGTATTCAAATTATGCTGGGAGGTTTTAATTTAAATAGGAACCCTTTATAATGACTGGTTTTAATTAATAGAACTAGAGGCAGTTTGGTATCAAAAGGGTTAAATATTTTAGGATGATCAATTCATTGATTGATTTTATTTGGTTTCTTTGCTAGAATACTTTGTTTATCTGCAATTTGTTTGCTACAAGTATGGATGATGTGGAATTTTATCAACTTTCATATTGTACGTGTGCGGGAGACATGTGCACTCTTAAATAAAAAATCACCAAAGAAAAAGCTTCCTAAATTGAGAGGTAAGAGCAATATCTTTTCATTATCCTACAAATACACCCAGTACACCCTGTAAAGTGTTAGTGCTGGTGCTACATTAAAATACACCCAGTACACTCTGTAGTGGTAGTGCTGGTGATGATAAAATACACCCAGTACACTCTGTAAAGTGGTAGTGCTGGTGCCATGATAAAATACACCCAGTACACTGTAAAGTGGTAGTACTGGTGTCATAAGATACACCCAGTACACTCTGTAAAGTGGTAGTGTTGGTGCTTCAATAAAATACACCCAGTACACTCTGTAAAGTGGTAGTGCTGGTGTCATGATAAAATACACCCAGTACACTCTGCAAAGTCGTTGGCATTAGTCTCAAGCCATAGAAATCATGTGAAATGGCAACCTGTTGTGTTCGGCTACCTGCCAAGTTGTAGAGGACAAACTGTCCAAGTCAATACTTGCTCTTGGATAGGTTTGTGGTAGAGCCTGTAGTAGTGGAGACTTCCAGTATTCTTGGACCTCAGACCACACCCTACTCAC
>OZ024755.1:31721580-31844080 GCA_964016885.1 Eledone cirrhosa
GCTGTCTTACACTAAATATTTTCTGGTGTTTTAATCTACAATACTCAGAAAAATCTTTGTCCAGTCTCAACTAGTCTGGGTGGGCTTGTTAAAGCTAGGGTCATTGATGATAGTCTCAACTAGTCTGGGAAGGCTTAATAAAGCTAGAGCTGTGTATCTCTTAGATTAATGTTTCTCTTTTTTTTATGTTCTATCTGGAACCACCATTTTAATTAAGGCAGTGCCCAGATTCTATTAAATTTCAGTTCTGCACAATAGCTTTTTTTTCTCTTCTAAGAAAAAAAAATCATCAGATCAGACATTGCTGATGCTGTCTGCCCTCTCAAATTCTGGTATGAAGTGTCACCACTTTTCTGGTGAAAGAAAGTAGGATTTTAACTCGGAACCAGAATGGATACCACAAAACATTCTCTCCCCCCCCCCCCCCAAGTTGTTCCCAACAAAATATTAAAGAGTGAAAACAAGATATCAATTGTTTTAAAGTTTAATACAAAATATGAATTTAATATATAATATATACACAGTATGTCCCCCAAAAATGTATACACGTTTATTAGATGGGACATTGTATATATATACATATAAATCTTTTGATAGAAGACTACCAGCATTTCATATACAATATTGGAGTGCTTCTATTTAGAAATTACTTTATATTTACATATGAATTGTATAAAATATTTGACATGAATGGAAAATGATACAAAACCACTTGGAAATATTAAATGTATATAAACAATTCTAATTGAAGCTGATATCATCAGAACATTAAGGAAATGTTAGAGTTGTACATGTCTGGCAGATGACTTTATCCGAGACTCTTGTTGAAACGATAACAATTACATCATGGAAGATTCATTTTAGCTATTCAAAAACTTAACACTAAGAAATAAATGTTAAGCAATGATTCTCAAACAGAATGTACTTGGATGAGGAATTTTAGCCAACTTGGAAAACAATGTTTGTATGTGTATATCGTCATTTTTCCCTGCTTGCAAGAGGGGGGGTGGGGGTCCTATTCAGCACAGCATCTCCCCATTTGTCACGGTCTTTCGACATCTGAGTTTCAGCGATCTGAGGTCTGCTCTCACCACCTCCGCCCATGATTTTCATGGTCTTTACCCAGCAGTCATCCTCCATGTACATCACATGTCGATACCAACGCAGTCTTCTCTCCCACACACTACACCTTATCCCTCTTATACAACAGTCTCAGATCAAATCAAAATACCAATATATGCAACTATAGTGTATATTGTATATATACATATGAAATACCAATATACACAACTATAAGGGTATAGATGACAATACTTCAGCTTTAATCCTGTTTGGAACTATATAATTATAGAGGTTTGACAAGCTTGTTCATGTTAAAATAGTGTTGAGGTAAAAATTATGAGATGATAATCTAAATTGAGGAATCCTGGGATTGCAAGAGGATTTGACCTGGGTTTCTGAGAATCACTGAGATAAAGGGAAGTTAAGTTTTTTTGTGTTTTTCATTGATTAAAATAACCCTTCCTCGGTGTAATTACTATAAAAACTTAAAGATCTGAGAACCAGTGAAACGGACAGAAATTAGTTTCTATAAATTCATTAAAACATTAAAATTCGCTTCTATGCAATAGGTTGGTAATACCCTTTGAATATTGACTAATTACTATTAATGAGAAAAATATATTTAATGAATTTCTCTTTTGTAATAGGTTACATAAAATATATATATAAACACTTTAAAAGGAAAGTTAAAAGTAAATCTAGATAAAGAACAAATCTGTCTCAAGCCTAGAAGTTCATCAGGCCACAGCTTGTCCTGGTTTCCTTGGCTACTGGTACTCATTCATTTTCAGCAGCTGAGTTGACTGGAGCAATATGAAATGAAGTGTCTTGCTCAAGGAAATGAACCTTATCACTGATAGCAAGGGTTGGATCATGTTTAAATGAAATCTTATTAAATAAGTGGTTTATGTAATTTAGAGAATAAAACAAACGTAACATTTCTACTAAAAGTACATCAATAAGTTTTGAATATTAAACTAGTGAAAGTTCCGTATTTCTCGGTGCCAAGGACGCACCCGAATTTTAACAACCAAAAATAAAAAAAAATAAAACCCTTTGGCCTTCAGGGCGCATGGTAGATTTGAGACTTAGGAAAGAAGTAGCGTCTTCGATGCTGGGAAATACGGTAGTTTTGTTGTTAAGAGTTAATACAATGGAACTAAAAGATAAAAACACGGAATATAAACTGAGATACAATTTTTTTTTTTTTTTTGGAGGGGGTCCTGAATTTAAGTAACCACAGGTAATCAAAATCGGGTTTACATTGCAAATTCATTATCAGATTCAATGATCTTCTTAGGCCAGGATGCATGGTCACGTTTCATTCCAGCATTGATGTGTCCGGTTCTACTCGGTTCCAAGGGTCTATAAGGAACTGACGATCGGATTTCAGCAATCTGTTTCCTGCGGATCTCTTCCACTACCATACAAGTTGAACAAGCTTGTGTCCACAAGAGAACACAGCAGAAGATGCAGAGCAAAGGACCACATAAGGCAAAATAATAACCCCAGTTCAAACTGACATGTGGCGCTGTATTAAGAATGACTCTGTTCATAACTGGGAAGTCATCCCAGATGTCACCTTCTGTGTGAATTCCAGCAAACGCAACACCAAAAATTAGGGAAAGAGCTGAAAATATAATTAAAACAAAAAAATAAAGATGGTGAAGAAATGTGAAAAACATAAGTTGATTCTCAGACAAAGGAGATAGAGTGTCCATTGGTCTCTCTATTTCTGATACCCAGTTTACATGTAGCAGAGAAAACACTAAGTGTTCATGTAGCAGGCAAAACACCCACTGTACATGTAGCAGACAACATCTTGTACAATAATTATTCTAAATATTCAAAACAAAATCCAATTCACTCACCTGAAAATGTGACAAATCCTGCTGAAGCAATTTCTCCAGTGACAGAACCATATTTCTGACATGCCAAAATAAATATCCCAACAGTAGACATGGTTAAAGAAAACATACCAATGGAATACAATACTTGGCCAACATACAACATTTCTGCAAATAAAAGAACACATTTATTAACTCTTAAAATCCTCTACCACATTCTTTAAAAGTACAAAACAGTTCTACGATTGCAACACACAAAAACCCAATCTTTTACATATTTTCACAACCTGTCTGCTAATAAACATTTGAATTAATAAGCCTTCTTTTAGATATTTTCTACTAAAACATTAGATGATGTTAAGAGGTAATTGTAAAAGTACTTTCGTCACACCCTGTGGCTTTATTGACGACTCTTCCCCTCTGTCTCTTCTTCGTCCACAATTACTCCATCTTTGAAGTGATTGACTGAGTCAACATGGAGTAAAGAGGACCCTTTCCTCTTGTCAACAACTTTCCAACCCCCCTAGCATTGCTGCTACAATAAAATACACCCAGTACACTCTGTAAAGGGGTAGTGCTGGTACCACAATAAAATACACCCAGTACACTCTGTAAAGTGGTAGTGCTGCTACCACAATAAAATACACTCTGTAAAGGGGTAGTGCTGGTGTCATGATAAATACACCCAGTACACTCTGTAAAGTAGTAGTGCTGGTACCATGATAAAATACACCCAGTACACTCTGTAAAGTGATAGTGCTGGTGCTACAATAAAATACACCCAGTACACTCTGTAAAGGGGTAGTGCTGGTACCACAATAAAATACACCCAGTACACTCTGTAAAGTGATAGTGCTGGTGATATGATAAAATACCCCCAGTACACTCTGTAAAGTGGTAGTATTGGTGTCATGATAAAATACATCCAGTACACTCTAAAGTGGTAGTGTTGATACTACAATAAAATACACCCAGTACACTCTGTAAAGGGGTAGTGCTGGTGCTACAATAAAATACACCCAGTACACTCTGTAAAGTGGTAGTGTTGGTGTCATGATAAAATACATCCAGTACACTCTGTAAAGTAGTAGTGATGGTACTATGATAAAATACACCCAGTACACTCTGTAAAGTGGTAGTGTTGGTGTCATGATAAAATACATCCAGTACACTCTGTAAAGTAGTAGTGATGGTACCATGATAAAATACACCCAGTTCACTCCGTATCGTGGTAGTGCTGGTACCATGATAAAATACACCTAGTACACTCTGTAAAGTGGTAGTGTTGGTGTTAGCAAGGGTATCCAGTTGTAGAAAACATACCAAAACTGGTGAGGCCCCTGATCTGTCTTGGTCTGTGATGATTTCTCCAAATCATGCCAGCATGGATATCAGACATTAAATGATGACAATGATGATGGTGGCGGTGCTGATGAAGGTGATGATGATGGTGGTGGTTGTTGTGGTGATGATGAGGGTGGTGGTGGTGATAATGATGGCAATGTGGATGATGGTGATGATAATGATGATGGTGGTGGTGATGATGGAGGTGATGGTGATGACAATAGTGATGATGGTAACAATGATAATGATGGTAGTGGTGCTGATGATGGTGGTAGTGGTGGTAATGGTGATGATGGTGGTGGTGGTGGTGGTGCTGATGGTGATTGTGGTGGTGTTGGTGGTGCTGATGCTGGTGATGGTGGTGGTGTTGGTGGCGGTGATGATGGTGGTGGTGGTGATGATGGTGGTGGTGTTGGTGGCAGTGGTGATGATGATGATAGTGGTGGTGGTGGTGGTGGTGGTGTTATGTCTATTTTGCCAAAGTCTGCCACAAACCTACAATACTTACTTGGTAGAAGTAAGACAGGGGCAGTGTTCTCCAGGTGTACAAGAGATACTAGTTTATACTTCAACTGAGTGAGGGTTTTAAAGTCAGCATATGGATACTCCAAGTAAAAGAGACCAACGTTGACTGCAGGAACATATAATTGATTGAATGTTTTGCCAACGTCGCTATTCTGGCGTTTGTAACGCAGAAATCTTCGAGATCTGACCAGAGCCTGCATCACGTTGTACTGGCCTAAAGAGCGTTTCTTTCTACCGTTCACTGAAAGAGTAGTGGTTGCTTCAGTTGATGGTGTTGAACTACCGGTAGGTGTAGTGGCACTGGTGCTTGTTGTTGGGATGTCAATCGTGATCGGTTCTATAGGGTTGATAGTCTGGAAGTCAACCACAAACCAGTAGGGTAAGAAGAGAGCTGTTAAAGAGAGGATCATCGTAACTAACATGAGGTTAGACAGGAGGAAGAGACGGCTATTTTGAGGCCAGTATTTCACAACACCCCTCATGACGGAAGTTCAGTCAAAAAACAACACCTGAAAGTAAATATATAAAAAAATATCTTCAAATAAATGTAAAATGGAATGAGAGTTGGGTGGAGAGACAGGCTGACAGGTAGAAAGACAGAGAGAGACAGACAGTCATGTAGACAGAGTGACAGACTGACAGTCATGTAGACAGAGTGACAGACAGAGAGACAGACAGTCATGTAGACAGAGTGACACACTGGCAGTCATGTAGACAGAGAGACAGGTAGAAAGAGTGACAGAGAGACAGACAGTCATGTAGACAGAGTGACAGACTGACAGTCATGTAGACAGAGTGACAGACAGAGAGACAGATAGATAGACAGTCAGACTGACAAGTAGATAGAAAGACAGACTGACAGATGTATTTATTGTCTGAAGATACATAAGTAGATAGCTATAGATAGATGCTTTTCGATGACCAAATCTTCGAGAGACTCGATTAGGCTGCGTTGCCCAAGCGATTTGGGGGTCTTAGTCTTCGTAAATGTTCGCCCCTCTCTCTCCCTTGTTTCCTTTCCTCCACCCTAGTGAGCAATACCCTCTCCTTTCCAGCATGGGCTAGTTCCAAAAAGGAGATGGAAGAAGCTCTCCAGCAATGGAGTCAGTTGGGCTTGTCTCTTCCTGAGAAGGTGAAGGACAGTCAAAGTCAGAGAGCTTGGGACAGCATACATTCGAGGGTCACTTTTGACTCCCTCTTCGACCAGTCGGATTAGTTTTCAAGGTGCCGCTTACTATCCGCCAGTGCCAAATACTCAGGTGACTGGGTTGATGCTCTACCCGTGGCTAACGTTGGTGGCCTACTCAGCTTGGACGAATCTCGTGTCTCCATTACACTCAGAGTGGGAGCCGACGTCTGTACGGGTCTGAAATGTCGGCGTGTTAGGCTCCTCGACTCCACAGGCCTTCACGGTCTATCTTACCGCCTGAATACTGGTTGCTTCACACATCACACTGAGCTAAACCTCATCATTAAGAAAGCTTTGGCCCGGGCAAACAACCCCTCAATTTTGGAACCGCCTGGGATGTCCAGAATTGATAGGAAAATACCTGACGGCCTTACCCTGTGCCCCTGGTAAAGAGGCAGGTACCTTGTCTGAGTAATTCTTTTGTTTCTTCCCACATCCTCGATGCAGCGGTAAGGGCGAGAGCCACAGCTTTCGTAGCCGAACGGAATAAAATCCTAAAATACTGTGATCTTTCAGTTAACTACATTTTCCAGCCTGTGGCGTTCGAGACGTTTGGGCGAATCGGGCTGCTGTGAGGTTCTTGTCTTCACTGGCAGTTCGCCTAACAGAGGTAACTGGTGAAGCTCGTGAAGGCGTTTGGTTGTTCCAGCGCATCAGCCTCGCCATCACCCGAGGTAACGCCGCAAACATACTGGCTTGCCTCAAAAATTATTAGAGAGGTTTCCTAGTGCTCTTCGCGATACCGTTATCTTTTGCTCTGGTAACGGCTCAGTTGTCGCACCCCCCCCCCCCCCTTTGTAGTATAACTTGGTTTTTCTCCCTCTGTTTCTATATGTGTATACATGCATCTTCATATAAGTGTGTCTGCGTGTGTGTGGGTATATATTTTTTTACCCCTAATTTTACGTAAGTGTGCGTCTATGTATATCTGATTCCGTGTGTACATGTATTTTTTCCGTTATTTTATTCCAACCAATCCCGCCGAGGTTAACTTTGCCTTTCATCCTTACGGGGTCGATAAAATAAAGTACCAGTAATGTACTGGGTAATTGATGGCCTTATGCCAAAAGTAGAAACAGTTATTTTATTCCAACCTCACTTTCACTTATAATAGATTTTAATTTAATATCTTATATCCAAATAAAGATTCCTTCTGATGAGCGATATCAGGCGTTTCTGTTAGAATCATCTAACTTCGTGAAACCTTGGGTAATGGAATAATTATATTGTGTTGTTTATTAGATAATTAAATTATATATATATAGTCAGTAGGCACCTCTTAACCAAATATACACCCCAATCCACTACCCCTACCCTATCCTCTCTCTGTAAAGTTCGTACCACAACATCCAATCCAAATAAATGAGATAATGAGATCGAGATCGTGTAGGTGTCACGACAAAAAAACACACAGTTCGGATCTAGCTGTCGAAACGGCCGCAGCTCAGCCGTCACGGTCCTGACTCTTTTCCTATTACCCACTCTACTACCCTAAGTATTGAGTACTCTGGTGCGTTATGGTCCACCTGGTATCTTACCACACCCTCTTTGTTATACCAATATATATATATATATATATATATATATATATATATATATATATATATATTCTGAAGAAAAAGGCGGCAGAGACATAAAAAATTTTGATAGTTAACTTAGTATTTCATACTTCTAAGTAACTCAAGTACTTGTATATGTCACTGTTATAACTAATTATACTAAACTCGTCCTATGGACTGAGTACTCTTACCCTTGGATATTTCTACCAAACTTATACTACAGTATATATATATATGTGTGTGTGTGTGTGTGTGTGTGTGTGTGTTTATATATATATATATAGTACGCAGGTGTATTGTGGAGGAAAAAAAATGTCATTTCCGTCAGTTATGGAGGACATTTGAAATAGTTGAACTGATTAATAATATAAAGGGAGGGGCAAAAGTTAGGTGTTTATTGCAACATGAATATAACTTGTGTAGATTTTATAGAGATATTTCAGATTTAAAACTATATAGTATGACACACATACCTTCTTGGTCATACTAACAGGCCATTGTGTGTGTGTGTATATGTGTATGTGTGAGAGAGATTAAAACACGAGTTAAATATAAAAAACTTAAATATATAAACAACAACAAAACAATGATAATAACGTGAAATCTGAAGATTTTTACCTTAATGATTAATACGTATGTTTAAATTGAAAACAAGAGTCCTTGTATGATGTAGTAGTTTAGTTAGAAGTCACCTGTCCAGTAAGTTACAGGTGCGCTGCAGTCACTTTAACTCATCAACAGCTAAGGGAAGTAACTTAACACTTATCAAACAGGTAGTATTTCAGCTTAATCTTACAAACTTGAACGAGCTTAAATGTCTGCTGGGTATTATAGATTTCGCAGTTAGCCAGTCCACAATATATATATATAGAGAGAGAGAGAGAGTCGGGACCAGACGGCTGAACTCGTGCCGTTGCAACAGCTAGTACCATAAAAGATGAAGTTAGAAATAGCACGGAAAATATATTTAAGGGTCTGTTTTTTTTTTTATCCTTTCTTTGATTCGTCAAAGTGACATTATTGAAAACATGAGAGGAACAATTCTTTAAAAAAAAAAGTTGTATAATGTATATAAAGTATATAAAGTATATATATATATATGCAAAAGTTCTATTTAAATTGTTGGGATACAACAAGCAAACACTTTTATAACTGATATAAAGCACTCGACAAGAAATTGGAGTAAATATACGATATTAACAAATGGAAAATATATTTATAAAACCATATCTATTTTATTATACATATTTCAAGGATACCATGTTAAATTATGGTATGCTTTCATCAGACAAAATACAATATATACCAGTTTTATAAATAAATTTTAACATACCCTTTCAAAATGCAACCGTTACTTTTGGAAGACATCAGGATATATATATATATATTGTTATACTTTGGGAGGGTCATATTGCCATAAAGAAACACACGCACCAGTTGGTTTCACTCCAATTTATTATAAATTTCCGGTTGGTTGGTTGGTTGGTTCCACAACCGGACGGTTGTTCATATATTGTCAAAGTTCTTTCATCACACATTCTGTGACCTCTTCAATGACTGGGGATTCTTCTCCTTTGTTCTGTCCTACGCCATCCACACACACACACACATATATATATATATATGTGTGTGTGTGTGTTTAATTATATTGGAATTTACCAATATATCTCCCGTTAAAGATTATAGAAGCTCAATGCTAATCAGTATCCTTGGTCAAGCAACCTCCGTGGATTATGTTATGGCATGAACTGCAGAGCTCAATATTTTAATAACAATGAATAACCAGTTTTACAAGATTTACATTATTTGACCCTACGATCGTTTCAATGTAGGAGGGTGGGCTGTGCCTCAATCGTTGCCCACTGAATCTATTGAAGCACACACCACCCTCCTGCATTGAAACGATCGTAGTGTAACTTTTAACTGATTATTCATTGTTATTTTATATATATATATATATATATATATATATATATATATATATATGTGTGTGTGTGTGTGTGTGTGTGTATATATATATATATATATGGAGTCACATGGCTTAGTGGTTAGAGCATTGGCCTTGCAATCGAAAGGTTGTGAGTTCAATTCTCAGACTGGGTGATGTGTTGTTTCCTTGAGTAGGACACTTTATTTCACATTGCTCCAGTTTACTCAGCTGTAGAAATGAGATGATAGGGACTGGGGTCCATATCATTCCACTGCAAAGTGGTCGTGGAGGTGCCACGGCAAAAAAGCACCCAGCACTCACTGTAAATGAGGTTGGTGTTAGGAAGGGCATCCAGCTGTAGAAATCAAGCCAGAGTCAGTTCTCGTCCCACCCTTGCAAGCAGGGAAAAGCAGACGTAAAATGAAATGATGATGATGATGAAATGATATATATATATAAATGAAATAAAATAACAGGAGGCTGGACTGGTGTAAATCCTTGAAAGGTTTATTATACTATGATCATTTCAATGACCGGGTTCCATATGAATCCGGTGATATCATCAGGTATTGGAATATAACAAAGGAATATGTAAAAAACCATGGGTCCGAAAAATCAGAGACAGAGAGGACGACTGACCAACTAGCTTCTCGGCCAGTCACCCTCAAAGGCAATATATATATATTTTGGTATAACAAAGAGGGTGTGATAAGATACCAAGTGGACCATAACGCACCAGAGTACTCAATACTTAGGGTAGTAGAGTGGGTAATAGGAAAAGAGTCAGGACCCCGATGGCTGAGCTCCGGCCGTTTTGACAGTTAGATCCAAACTGTTCGGATCTAATTGTTGAATCGGGCGGAGCTCAGCTGTTGGGGTCCTGACTCTTTTCCTATCATCATCATCATCATCATCGTTTAACGTCCATATTCCACGCTTGCATGGGTTTGGACGGGAGTTTTCCCACTTGAGGCAAGAGCGGTTGTCTTGCTCGCATAGGACTGTCTGGCAGGTTTTCTACGGCTGGATGCCTTTCCTAACACCAACCACATTTACAGTGTGGGACTGGGAGGCTTTTACCGTGTTGCCTACACGGCCACATTACAGCGTGGACTGTGTGTTTTTTTGTTGTGACACCTACACGATCTCATTTGTTTCGGCCTGGATGTTGTGGCACCAACATAACTTTACATTGAAAGGGGTGGTGTGGATGGGGTGTGGGTGGTGGGACGGGGGTGTATTTTGTTAGAGGTGCCTACTGACTGTAGTAGGTTTTACTATGTATTTAGGTAAGGCAGGTCTTCTCTATTACTGTGTAGCGCCAAAGATCTCGGTCCAGTGACATTGTCTTGGTGAGGTGAAAGTGTGTGAGGTCGGAGTTTATCAGCTCATCCCAGGTTTTTCTGGGTCTGCCTACTCCGTGGCTACCGTCTATCTTTATTGCCCTGCACTTTGTTATACAACTATCGTCCTTCATGCGCATCACGTGACCATACCAACGTAGCCTTCTCTCGAGTAAACAACATCTGATCCCTCTTATTTCTAATTTTTCCCTTAGTTCGTTTATGCTTTGCCGTTCACGTATATTACTATTACACATCCAGCGGAGCATGCAAGCTTCGTTCCTCTCTAGTCTGCGTCTATCCTCTGCACACAATGCCCAGGTCTTGCCATGCAACATTGCTCGTCATATGCAGGCATCATACAGCCTGCCTTTCATTTTTAGGGAGAACCCTTTAGCGGCTAATAGTGGTATAAGTTCTCTGAACTTTTTCCATCCAGTTCTGACTCTAGCTACTGTACTTTCAGAGCACCCTCCCCCACTGCTGATTTTGTCACCCAGGTAACGGAAGCTGTCCACTATTTCTATAGAACCATCTGTGCAATTGAAAGAGCTAGTATTCTGTGGGCACTTGCTGCTACTTATTGCACCAGAGCACCGGCCACATATAAAATCTATGTTCTTAGTTAGCTTACCTGTGATCCCACTACATCTTTTATGCACCCATACTTTGCATTTGGGACATAAAATGGAGTTTCTACCTACTCCTTTCCTACACACTGAGCATGGCCATTTCCCGGATGGGACCGGTGCCCTATTTTCCTTCCTACAAACTAGAACTTTAGTCTTAAACAGGTTAATTTTAAGGCCTTTTGATTCTAGGCCATGCTTCCATGTTTGGAATTTCTTCTCTAGTTCGGCCATTGATTCAGCTATATATATATATATATATCATCATCGATTAACGTCCATCTTCCACGCTAGCAAGGGTTAGATGGGTTTGTCCCATTTTGAGGCAAGTTGTATCGGGTGACCGTGTCTCGCTCATATAGGGGTGTTTCTGGCTGGATGTCCTTCTTAATGCCAACCACATTTACAGTGTGGGCTGGGTGCTTTATATATAAAGATATATAGATATAGAGAGAGAGAATAAGAAAATGCAAAGTAGTTGCAGATGTTAACACATTTGAAAACATTTTACTTCTCAATGTGCTCAGTAAATCTCTCATCTAGCTGCTTGGCATCGACATATGAAACTTCATATATTATTCAATATATTTTTATGACAACATACTGAGATAAACATCAGTGGAATATAGATTATCAATTTATATTTAATCCATTCTGTGTAAAGAACAGACAAGACTTTCCATTACTATTGGGGCTTTCACTAAGCCTTGTAGTATCAGCTAATATTATAATAGGATTAAGCCAGTGTTAATTACAGGAGATTTGTGTGTGTGTATATATATACAGATACATAATTATATATATATACACACATATATATAGAGAGAGATACATATATACAGATATATGTATATATATACATACATCAACATCATCATCATTTTACATCCGCTTCTCCCTGCTTGCAAGTTACATATATATATACATATATATATATATACCAGTGGCGAAGGGTAAGAAGATTAACCTGGGCATGCAGTCCAATCGCCATGGCGGAAAGTGGGGCTCTGCAGCCTTAACCCCCCCAAATGACCCTCCCGGTCAAAGCCACATGTAGTGTTATCTAGTGTGTGTGTGTGTGTGTTATCTTTTTTTGTGTCTACGATTTAGTAAGCAGCCAAAATTCTGCTTCCTTCAACCGACGCAATTGATCAACTCAAGATTCTGTAACACATGCACTGCATGCACGGACCCTTCGCCCCTGATATATATATCTTATATATATATATATGTGCTTATATATTTATGTTTATATATAAATGTGTGCGTATATACATACATATATATATATAAGCACATGCATATATACCCACACATACACACATACACACATATATATCATTGTTTCAGCTTGTGACACACAAGCTGAAACCACTGTGTCGGTCAGGATTTTACACATCTCTGTACCTCCGACTGCAATGGTCACCTCTGTCTCAGCACTGCAGACTCTATATATACATTATATGCACACAAACACACATATCATCATTTTATGTCCGCCTCTTCCTGCTTGCAAGGGTGGAACGGGAACTGATTCTGGCTTGATTTCTACAGCTGGATGCCCTTCCTAACACCAACCTCATTTACAGTGAGTGCTGGGTGCTTTTTTGCCGTGGCACCTCCACGACCACTTTGCAGTGGAATGATAGGGACCCCAGTCCCTATCATCTCATTTCTACAGCTGAGTAAGCTGGAGCAATGTGAAATAAAGTGTCTTGTTCAAGGAAACAACACATCACCCGGTCTGAGAATTGAACTCACAACCTTTCGATTGCAAGGCCAATGCTCTAACCACTAAGCCATGTGCCTCCTCATATATATACATATGAAGTATTTCCGTAGGAATGGTAAAGGAAAGGAGAGTGCTCTATGTAAGCTACAGAGCTATTTAATTATGTAATAAACAACATAAGACAATTATTCCATTTACCAAAGGTTTCACGAAGACAGACAAGCCCAACAGAGACATCTGAAATCGCTCATCAGAATGAAAATTTAATATGGATGTAAGAGCATATTAAATTTTCATTCTGATGAGCGATTTCAGATGTCTCTGTTGGGCTTGTCTGTCTTCGTGAAACCTTTGGTAAATGGAATAATTGTCTTATGTTGTTTATTACATAATTAAATAGCTCTGTAACCTAGATAGAGCACTCTCTTTTCCTTTATCCTTCCTACGGAAATACTTCATATATTACCATCATTTAACGTCTATCTTCCTCGCTAGCATGGGTTAGACGGGAGTTGTCCCACTTGAGGCAAGGTTGGTCGGATGACCGTGTCTCGCTCGTATAGGAGTAACTGGCAGGTTTTCTACAGCTGGATGCCCTTCCAAACACCAACCACATTTATAGAGAGAGAGAGAGATAATACGTGAATTTGTATATCTATGAATTTGAAAACTGATGGTATAGCGCCATCTAGTGTATTCCAACAGAAGCTAAATAAGGGTAGCTTGCAATGATGACGTTATCATTTCTGACTCTGGTTGTTATCAAGCTAGTGCTCCCTGCTGAAACTTAATATAAGTTCAAACATACAGTTTACAAGTATGTACATGGGCTGATCATCCACATTTGCATATAGAGTATTGACAGGAAGATAAAATAAGGGCATTAACTCTAACATAGCTTTATATATAAGATATGTGAATGTATATATCTGACATCATCATTGCTAGCTACCCTTACTTAACTTCTGTTGGAACACATTAGATGGCACTAAGCCATCAGTTTTCAGATTCCTAGCTGAATGCATACAAATTCACATATTTCATATACAAAGCTATGTTACAGTTTATGCCCTTCATCATCATTTTACGTCCGCTTTTCTCTGCTTGCAAGGGTGGGATGGGTCCTATTCAGCACAGCGTCTCTCCACTTGTCACAGTCCTTCGTCATCTCCTCCGTGAGCTTCAGTGATCTGGGGTCTGCTCTCACCACCTCTGCCCATGTTTTTTGTGGTCTTCCTCTACTGGCACTTCTTTACCCAGCGGTCATCCTCCATGCGCATCACATGTCCATACCATCTCAGTCTTCTCTCCCGCTCACTACAACTTATCCCTCTTATACAGTTTCTCTCTCAACTATATGTGTATCATCATCATCATCATTTTACGTCCGCTTTTCCCTGCTTGCAAGGGTGGGACGGGAACAGACTCTGGCTTGATTTCTACAGCTGGATGCCCTTCCTAACACCAACCTCATTTACAGTGAGTGCTGGGTGCTTTTTTACCGTGGCACCTCCACGACCACTCTACAGCTGAGTAAACTGGAGCAATGTGAAATAAAGTGTCTTGCTCAAGGAAACAACACATCACCCAGTCTGAGAATTGAACTCACAACCTTTCGATTGCAAGGCCAATGCTCTAACCACTACACACACATATATGTATGTGTGTGTTTGTATAAACTTTTTGGAATGATGAGGAAGGTAGCGTAGAAATAGTTGGTAGTTTCTCTAAGTTAGGTGACCTAATTTGTGGTAAAGAAGGTCACAATGAAAGTTTCTTTAATCTAGATGACCAACTGTATATCCTCAAATATAAACTGAAGAATATGGGGGGAGGGGCACTTATATTCTCCATCTAAACATATGTTGATTAGCTACTTCGGTTTATAATCGGGGTTTGGACTTTTGTCCATTTCTCAGACATAAAAAGGGGATCAGCTTATATTTGAGTATATATGATAATTAGTAGTGGAGGTCACTGTTGATATATATATATATATATATATATATACATATATGTATGAGGGTGGATTGAAAAGTTGACTATGAAGGAGTGATGCTAGAGCTGTGAAATCTTGCATGCATTAATTTCAACTCTTATTAATAACTGTATTGTTTCTTTCCAGGTAAACTGACATCTGACTGTTCAAAGAAGACCTTTAAAGTAACTAGTAGTGACTCCTCTTGAAGATGGACCAAATTTGGCACTTTAGTGTTATTAAGTACCGGCAGAAAAAGGGTTTAGCTCCCAAGGATATTCATGCTGACACGGTTGCTACATTAGAAGATGAAGCTCTGGCTTTATCAACAGTTCAAATGTGGGCAGCTGAATTTAGGAGAGGAGGGGAGTCTTGAAGATGACCCAAGGTCTGGACATCTTACAACTGCCATCACCGAGGAAAACATTGATTGTGTTCACCTCATTGTGATTGACTATAAATCAAATGGCCAATGTTATTAGTATATCTCATGAAAGAGTTGAGAATATTCTGCACAATGAACTTGGCATGACAAAGGTTTCTGATACCTGATCAAAGGTGCACCAGGCTGATCATATTACAGGAAAATCTGACATTGTTTGAGGCAGATCCAGCTGGTTTCCTTGAATGTTTCTTAATCCAGGATGAGTGTTGGGTTCATCACTTTGAGCCAGAGACAAGGTGACAATCCATGCAGTGGAAACACCCCTCCTTACCTGCTCCAAAGAAGTCCAAGGTCATTTCATTTGCAAGGAAATAGCCTCAGTTTTTGGGGGTGCAAAAGGCCACACTATCAATGGAGAGTACTATGCCAACTAAGGCAGTTATGAAAGGCTATGAAGACCAAACACCCAGGAAAACTAACAAAAGGGGTCTTGTTTCATAAAAACAATGATCCAGTACACAAGTCCTTGGTTTCAGTGGCTGCTGTGTGTGAGTGTGGCTTTGAACTCCTTATTATCCTGATTTGGCCCCATCTGACATGAAAAAACACTTAACTGCAGTTGATGATTTTTTTGAAAGACACTGTCATTAACCCTTTCATTACCATATTTCTAATGAAAGACACTGTCATTAACCCTTTCATTACCATATTTCTAATGAAAGACACTGCCTATGTCATTAACCCTTTCATTTCCATATTTCTAATGGAAGACAGTCTATGTCTTTAACCACATTTCTAATGAAAGACACTGTCTATGTCATTAACCCTTTCATTACCATATTTCTAATGAAAGACAGTTTATTATTTTCAAATATGTTTGAAAATAACCAATTTGGAGGGTTTTATTAATATAACAAATGCATTATTAAGTTGGTGTTTGGATATCAAACAACTCCTGGTTCTATGATACTAAGCTTTTTACATAAAATTATGTGTCAAGGTTTTTAAATAAATACATACACTTTAAAACAAACAGTTTTGTATCATAGAACAAGTGGCAGTTTGAGGTTGTTTGACAACAAAAGTGTTACTGTCTGTATTTCCATGTTGGTGTAGGTTTGATGGATCTGTAATATGTAAACTTACTCCTGTGACATCTCAAAAGTTCCTGAGTTGTAGAGTTAATTCCTTCAAGAAATTTAACACTGTCATGTGACATCTTAGTTACATACTTGTATATCTAAGTCAGCCTATTTTGGGGTTTCTATATACACATGTCCATAGTGATATCTGTCTATCATCATGCGTCCACTTTCCATGTAAAACGACAATGATATATATATATATATATATATATATGTCAGTACTGATGTATATGTGTATATATATGTATAAACACATTTCTATGTACATGTGCCTGTACATGTATAAATCATCATTGTTATTTAATGTGGTTTTTTTTTCATGCTGACAGGGTGTAAATATATATATATATATGTGTATGTGTTAATCTGTGTGTGTATATATATATATATATCATTATCTTCATGTGTGTATATATACATAATATTTGTTTCTGTGTGCATCTACATATGTATACAATAAATATATTTATGTTGTATGTCTATGTTTGTACCTGTACCTGTAAGCTCAGTCTGACAGTAGTTTATGCTAAAAAGAAAATAAGACGCAAACATACATTACGAAATTGACTGCAGAACATTTATTTTCATCTGCGAAGTCTTAGAAAAAAAGCATGTTTACACTCTCTTGAGTCTGCAGGGTAATATTTATCATAAAAGTCCAATATAAACTGCTCTGGTTTGAAACCAAACTTTTGATATAGCAACATGGCTGGATTGTTGGCAGAAACATGAAGTGTGACATCTTTGCCCATACAAGTCTGTATAAGATGGTAAAGTAAAAAGGAAGCAATACCTGAACGACACCATTCAGGGTGGGTAAAAAGGAAGGAAATATATGCCTCATTATATTTCACATCTGGTACCATGAAGGCGAATCCTATAACAATCTTTCGGTATAAGACGACACAACTGAAGTCAGGGTATTGTAGGCACTCCGATAGATCAATGCCAGGCCAGAAAAACTGTTGACAAAGAGAATTCACTGATGGAATGTGTTGTGGACGGACGTAACAATAATCTATTGAATAAGTTGGAGGAGGTTTCCACAAAGGATCATTTCGGTGTGGATACGCTCGGATTTCTTCTAAGAGACGCATTTTCAAAGGTCTGGTTTCATAGTCCCTCATGATGAAAGGTTTAAGCCACCGTGTGGTGTATGGACTACAAATACACTGTAACTGATCATCATCTGTACCAATAAGCCTGTTAATAAATAAAGGTTGTTTCTTGTTTGATTTGGGGGGATAGATTTCAGGGTGGGTCAGGAATCTACTGAGTACCCTGACATCAGCAGGATGGCAATATGATGAAGGAACACCATGAATCTGGCTATAGTCTTTGTCCACTGAGGAAGAGTTCAACATACCCAAATGATAATTAACTTCAGCATCTAAGTCAAACAGGGGTATACCTTGTTCTCTCTTCACTTGCCGTACCAGTAATTTGCGGCGAAACCTATGAAATTCAACTGGAAGTGTTGAGTTCTCGGCAATGTGGTTAAGTCGCATAAGAAGTTTCTTCTCATGGTACAAACTAACAGGAACAAACTTAATCGTTTTGGGCTCAGGAATAATTTCTTCTACCTCTTCCTCCTCCTCCTCTTCTTCTTCATCTTTCTCCGATTCTTCTGTTTCATTTGATTTCTCTTCTTGATCTTCACTAACTTCCTTTTTCACTGAATCTTGAGCAAGTTCTTCTGATTCCTTCATCTCTTCCTGTCGTTCAAATTTTGGAAGAAATTCATTCTGAGTACTTAAGACTTCTCTTTTGGGGACTTTACCCAATGGAGGATTGGTAGTCTTAAAATCAAAGTTAAAATATTTGTTGCTGTTATTATTATTATTGATGGTTGTGAGTTCATTATTAGAAGAGATCTTTTCATCTGTCACTGACAAAGATGGAATAGAAAGCTGAACAGAGGAATCAGAGGTTCTTGTGAAAAGAGGTCCATTAGACTTATCATCTAGAACAGCAAACATCTCTTGCAAAGAAGGCGACAGTCGGGGAGAGGTCGGACTAGGGGAACAAGCTGGTATAGGTGAGAATGTTCCAATATCAATTTCCATATCACTATCAGACTCATCTTTTAAGAACGGCGGAAATGGCATACTTATTTGTGATTCCAGTGATTCGGATTTTGTGGGTTCTGGGAGAGAAGGTTCTTCTTCGTCTTGTTCCATAAAATTCCCAAGTTCACCATATGCTTTGAAATCAAACGTGCAATGAGAATAGGAGGAAGATTCCGATTTAATATCAATGGGTTTCAATAAAGAATCTAGCTTGGGTTGTATATTAGTCGTTAAGAGATCATTACACGTAGACACAGCAAAAGTAGTTGTGGTAGTAATATCATTTATGTTGGATCTACTGTTATTAACACTGGTCAAACTGGTGGAAGAAACCTTTGTTGGGTTTTCCACACTCGCGGTTTTTCGTTTCGTGAATGCAACACCTTTTTCTTTCCGTTCTATCGCCACTTCCAGAGAAGACTTCTTCTGTCGGCCTCGTAAACCAGACGGGAGTATATTAACATCAACTGGAGGAGTCTTGGAGCGTTTGCGGAAGTTTTTCCACGAAGATTCTAAATTCATAAACGACATTTTACCTTCAGCTAATTTCCACCAGCCAGATTCACCTATCTCCTTTGATCCAGAAATGAAATAATTAGGACAGCCTGTTGACAGGATACCCGCAACAGTACCATGCCATAAATTCGTCTTTTTTCGGTTTCCAAACAGAAATTTCCAATGTTTGTCAATAAAAGCACATATGTGATCTTTCCAACGATAATAACCCATTTTACCTGTCCCGGTAAACTGTAAATTATATAAGGCCAGTGAAACTACATGAATCCACTGGAGTTTCACTCTCTGACATGATTCTTGGCTGTCTGGAGAACAATTTGAGCAGGTTAATTCGAAGAAGATATCTCCCAATAACTCGGAAGGCCGACCGTTCTGGAGACAGGTCGGGTGGAAAAGAAGACTGCACTTGACACATGTTAACATTTCTTCGTTTGGATTGGCATCGCCTCCACAATAACATTGATTATGTCTCAGAGAAGGAGATTTCGAAACCCCTTCCATCATATTGTAAACTAAAATACGTTGAAGTAATCGTTAAATTTCCCAAAGTTCCTTCAGAACAAAACATTAATATTGGCTAACTACCACACAGCTTTCTTCATTTCTATCCCTTTTTACGCTGCCCACACATTTATACAAAGAAATAGCATTAGATATACTTAAGAATTGTGCCATGTATATTAGAATTCATTCCAAATTCATACTGGGTTGTTTATATTTATATATATATATATATATATATATCAGTGGACGAAGAAGTGTGTATGTGTAGATATACTAATCTATATATGTATGTGTAGATATATTGGTGTATATATATATTTATCAGAGTATATATAGATATATCCGTGTATATATAGATATATTAATGTATATATAGATATATCAGTGTATATGTAGTTATATCGAGCACATGTTGTGTAAATACATTTGACACAATTACCGGCAGTGTCCTGGCGATAAAACAGATTACTAAGGAAAGATAACTTTGAGCGGCGGTAAATATAATTTGCATTCGTAGCTGAACGGAATACATTTGTGAAATAACGCGATTTATTAATGAATTTACATTTTTTCATGCTGTAACATTCGAGACATTGGTAGGAAGCAAAACAGCCAACATCGAGGGTCCTGTCGTTGTTGGCAGATAACTATACTGAAATATTAGGTAATGCTCCTGATAAGAATGCTTAGTTATTCTATCACCTTAGCCACGCCATCACCCGTGACAATATCGTGTCTTACCTTTCCCCAAAAAATATTTAGAAAACAACACTAACATTTCCTGTTGTTATGTGCAAGTCGGTGGGCATGTCTGCTTTTCTCTATTGGTATGTTACGTTTGTAAGTGATAATAAACATTATTTAATTAACTAGAATTATTATCTTCTTTAGTAAATTATATCATTAAAAAAATCCTGACCAATAAAAAAAAAAAAAATTCGTTTTTGATATTTTCGCTTCGAGTCCGGAAATTGAGTTTCATGGACAAAGGGACATAACTGTGTTATCTCTGCTATTGTAATGTCTGCTATTTGGTCTGTGTGACAATAAAGCCTCGGGGGAAATATATTGGCCCTTTTTCATACCAAATCAGCTGGTACGACACTTGATTCTGTCATTAAATAACTGTTTATTTTAAAAGGTACATATTTATCAAAAAGACTTCCCGTCATAAATTATGTTCTTCCAAACTGCAGATGTAACATGAGAAAGTTATAGGCAGTTTCTTTAGAAAAGTGACGATGGAAAAGTCAAACTACCAAACTTAATTCAGTTGTAAAAGAAACAATTCAATGAAAAGGAAAAAAAAGAGAGAAGACATATATAGTGTCCATAGCAGACTTACACACTACATTACACTACAGTACACACTGCATTACACAATACAGGGGATGTTGGTGTATCTAAACACAGAAGACATACACACTACATTACATACTATATTACACACTACATTACATACTATATTACACACTACGTTACACACTACATTACATACATATTACACTACATTACACTCTGTAAAATACTGTGATAGCGTGGCTAAGGTGTAAGAATAGCTAGACACCCTCATGAGCATTACCTGATATTTCATTAAACTGAGTTACTAATAATGACAAAACCTCGTTACCTGTAGACCATCACACCACATGTTAGCTGTAGACTATCACACCACATGTTACCTGTAGACCATCTCACTACATGTTACCTGTAGACTATCACACCACATGTTACATGTAGACCATCGCACCACATGTTAGCTGTAGACCATCGCACCACATGTTACCTGTAGACCAGCACACCACGTTACCTGTAGACCATCTCACTACATGTTACCTGTAGACCATCACACTACATGTTACCTGTAGACCAGCACACCACATGTTTCAAATGATTGAAAGATATTATTTTCTGATAAAACATTGAAGGAAAAAAAAAGAAAAGAAAAAAAAAAGATACGGGCTGTGTGAAGTAACTTGACTTTTATTATTCATTGAGGGAGATATAGCTACTATTTCGAGCAGGTCAAATGACCATATTAGGAGCCTGTAATGAAAGAATTCAGTACTTTAGTGAGCAATCAACGACAATATCTGTAATAACTTGACATGTCTACAAGGTTAGGGTTAGTTGCTGAGATGAACAACTAGCTGACCAGGTAGACCACATACTGTACTGTAACTAACCAGGTAGACCACATACTGTACTGTAACTGACCAGGTAGACCACACACTGGACTGTAAATGACCAGGTAGACCACACACTGGACTGTAAATGACCAGGTAGACCACACACTGGACTGTAAATGACCAGGTAGACCAAGTATACCATACATTTTAGCATGACACCAAAGCAAAATTGTTAAGTGTCAAGCAAAAAACCTGTATGAATTAAGTGAACTCTGACAGTAGCCAGCATAAAATACTGTGACAGCCAACATGAAATACTGTGACAGCCAGCATGAAATACTCTGCCACTCCAACATGAAATACTCTGGCACTCCTATTGTAGGATCCATTTATTTTATAATAAAAATATAAGAAATAAAGGTCTAAGAAATAAAATATATTCCACAAGTGAAAAGGTATGGCTGTGTAGTTAAAGAGTTCAATTTGTAACTGCTTGGCTTTCAGGTCAATTCATGCTCTAATGTTCATTTATTGATGTAACTGGTGTAGTACCTGTCAAAAATAACAAGTTATATTTCTTCTTCTTACAGAAACTCTTATTATTTGCAATTCAAGCCTTGTTCCATTTTCTTATGTTTTGTCTTCTTTTTCTTATTATCCCAGCTCCACTCTTTCTCTCTCTTATTATCTCAGCTCCACTCTTTCTCTCTCTTATTATCTCAGCCCCACTCTTTCTCTTATTATCTCAGCTCCACTCTTTCTCTCTTATTATCTCAGCTCCACTCTTTCTCTCTCTTATTATCTCAGCTCCACCCTTTCTCTCTCTTATTATCTCAGCCCCACTCTTTCTCTCTCTTATTATTCACAACTCAATTTCTTGCTTGTTTCTTCCTCTCTATCTTTCATCATCATTGTTTAATGTCCATCTTCCACGCTAGCATGGGTAGGACGGGTGACCCTTCTCAGTGAAGACATGTGGCTGTTGTGATCGAAAGCAAGAGGCTGAATTAAGTGCAAGAATTGCAGGAGTTGGTGCAGTAATGCACCAGCTTCAGCATTCAGTAATCAGAAGAAAGGAGTTAGGTGTAAAAGCCAAACTTGCTATCTTCAATTTGGTATTCGTGCCAACCCTTACTTAAAGTCATGAATCTTGGGTAATGGCCGAAAGAATACGATTGCAAATATAAGTGGCCGAAATGGGGTTTATCCAAAGTGTCTTTGGAGTAACATTATTCAATAAAGTGTATAACTCAGAGAGCAGAATCACTCCAGGTAGTGCCTCTATTTCTCCGAATTGAGAGATCACAGGTCCGATACTATGGGCATGAGGTTAGAATGTCTCGGGGAAAGAATCACTGGACAGATTTTACGGGCAAAACAACCGACAGGAGACCCAAGAGTAGACCCCGAGCAAGATGGTTGGATAAAATCCATGAACTGGTCTCACTTGTGCATCCAACTGGAAGGTGTGTTTGAGGACTCTGCACCCATGACCCTCGCATAAATAAGTTGGTGAAGAAGTAGAAGACATGTGACTTACATGTGTTCAGCTCACGATTGTAAGTTATCAATACACAATTGTCAAAGGTGTATTGCAACCTTGAACAAGACATTTTAATCCATGTTGCTCCAGTCCACTTGTTGCAGACTGTGTCATGCTGTCCTTGAGAATTACGTTAAGAGTACACGTGTGTGTAGAATACTCAACCATTTACACATTAATTTCATGAGTAGGCTGTTCCATTGTCTGCAAAACTCTTCACATTTTTATAATCATTATTTACCCTCACTTTTCTTTTTTCCTGTTTATTATTTAAAAAGATAGTCTCATTATTGTATACTTCTGTTAATAAATATCTATTAAATAATTGGTAGCCGAGGTTAACTTTGCTTATCATCCTTATAGGGTCAATAAAATAAAATACCAGTAATGCACTGGGGTTGATTTAATTGACTTTCTCCTCCCCAAAATTGCTGGCCTTGTGCCTAAATCCAAAACAAATATTTATTATATAATTGGAAATAAGGTAGAATTGTGGTCTATTTAGAATAATTTCCACATAAAATCCATGAATAATTAATCTTCTTTTAAGCACATGGAATGGACTTTTGTGGTTTTTGATGAGTGTTCCAGTTGTTTGATCACCAGGATATGAAATTAACGTGGCTGAGTATTC
This sequence comes from Eledone cirrhosa, assembly GCA_964016885.1. Classification (NCBI taxonomy): domain Eukaryota; kingdom Metazoa; phylum Mollusca; class Cephalopoda; order Octopoda; family Eledonidae; genus Eledone; species Eledone cirrhosa. Next base: position 31,745,644 of record OZ024755.1, read on the forward strand.
CACAGAACCTTTAACATAGTTCTCAGGGAGATTCAGCATGACACAATATGTGAGAAGGATGGCCCTTTCAATCACCTATTTCTCTAGCTGAGTGGACTGGAGCAACATAAAATAAAATGTGTTTCCCAAGGACTGGATACACAGCCAGGGACCACCCAAACCATTAAACCTGCTCCCAAGGACTGGATACACAGCCAGGGACCACCCAAACCATTAAACCTGCTCCCAAGGAGTGGATACACAGCCAGGGACCACCCAAACCATTAAACCTGCTCCCAAGGACTGGATACACAGCTAGGGACCACCCAAACCATTAAACCTGCTCCCAAGGACTGGATACACAGCCAGGGACCACCCAAACCATTAAACCTGCTCCCAAGGACTGGATACACAGCCAGGGACCACCCAAACCATTAAACCTGCTCCCAAGGACTGGATACACAGCCAGGGACCACCCAAACTATTAAACCTGCTCACAAGGACTGGATACACAGCTAGGGACCACCCAAACCATTAAACCTGCTCCCAAGGACTAGATACAGAGCCAGGGACCACCCAAACCTTAAACCTGCTCCCAAGGAATGGATACAGAGTTAGGGACCAACCAAACCATTAAACCTGCATCTTTACACTTCATCATATATTTAATGCAGGGACATAGCATTGCTAAATAGTTGAGAAGTTTGCTTCAGAATTTTTAGTTTCTGGGTTCAATCCCACTGTGTGTCATGTTGGGTAAGTGTTATTCACCATGGCCTGGGGTCCAACTCAAGTAAATATAGGTAGAAGTGAAACTGTCGGAAGACCCGGCTTCCCACGAATACAAGCTGAAGCATATGTACAGTATGCCCTCTCCCCCAGCCCAAACTGCAATGTTGACGGGTAAAAGACACGGCAAAAAGCACCCAGCCCACACTATAAATGTGGTTGGCGTTAGGAAGGGTATCCAGCCGTTGAAAACCAGCCAGAAACACCCCTATTTGAGCGAGACAGGGTCACCCGACCCAACTTGCAACTAAATGAAACACGTCTTAACACATGCTAGTGTGGAAGATGGACGTTAATCGATGATGATGATGATATTGTGTCTCTTATTCAAAGACCAGCCTTGTGTCGCTGAATCTCCTGGGAATACACAGCCATATGATCGTTAATTTCACCAGCAGGTTGTTGCTCAGATAGAACAACTGAACCACTCATCCTCAAAACCGACGGAGGTCCATTGCATGCAATAAACAAAAGCTGAACCTGCTAAAGAAAAGAGATAAAGTAATTAGAAACGTTTCAGTTTATAACAATAACACGAGAGTTATTTCCCTTGATTACACATCCAATATGGCTTCCAGGCGACTGTGCAACATTATTCGTCTTACCGGGTAACTTTATATTTATATATCAAACCTTATTTCTTTTTTACTTCACTTCTTTCTTTCATATAGCAAATGATCGTCATTTAATATAGAGGCCCATTTTTATTATATAACATTTAAATGTTAACGATAGAGAAATGTTAATAAATAAAACCTACTAGAGGCAGGCAGTGCCCTTGTGGGAGAAGACAAATATTTCAACATATTTAGATGTACCAAGTATCAGAGAAAACAAATTAGTAAAGATAATTATTGGCAAAGGTTCACATTTTCTTATTTTCTTATTAGGAAGATTCTGGAAATTATTGAGACGCTGCAGAGGCCTCAAATAGCAGTCAAATGTCCCTCAAACCACATCATATCGCCTTAAAAAAACGGAAGGGCATATATATATATATATATGTTTTCCTCGATGTTAAAAGTTTTGTCAGTAAACACAGTTAGTATATTAAATATGATTTACAAATAAATCAAGAAATAATTAAGTGAGAAAAAATATGTAATTGTGATAATTGTTGTTGTGTTGGAAAAGGAATATAAGGAGAAGGTCAACTAACGTTTTTGATCTTAAGTCTGTTTGACTAGGGTTATATATATGTGTGTATATATATATATATATATATATGTATATATGTACAAACCCCGTCCCACTTCAGTTTAGAAAGATACATTAATAAGAACAACGCATTAGTTTCAAAATGACAATATTTGTTGAACAAATCACCTTAAAGTATTCACATGTCCTTGAGAGGGAAAATGTTCCTGATATATTCTCATTAGAGAAAATTAAAAAAACACAATTAAAATAAAATATTAATTCTACACTAATTAATGTGTGACAATAAATGAGACACCACGGAGGGCGCCTGTGTCTCTACTATGTCTTGCTAGAGGTTGGAATATATAAATACTGTTGGATTGTAAAGTCTGTTTATAAACTGTAACATTTGTTTAATACAGTCTGACGTAATCAGTATTGATTCACTATATTTAATATTAACTTGTGGTTTTCTGGTTCTCTGAGTTCCTGAGTTCAAATCCCTCCGAGGTCAACTTTACCTTCCATCATTCCCAGGTCGATAAAATAAACTAACAGTCAAGTACTGGGGTTGGTATAATCGATGTCCCCTCTCCCCAAATTGTTGGCTATGTATATTGATTAGAAACGATTTAATACTAACTCGCCGTGTTAACTGAAGGACTTTGCCTGACAAGGTCATATATACACCCATTACAATATATTTGTTATTTACCTGAGAGATACCGAAGTCTTATTAAATTTTATGAATCAAAAAAATAGTTGCATTTTCTCTTTAAATTTTAGTTTTAAGTTAAAAGTTGTGAAAAACATTTTAAATGTTAAATCATCGATGTTAAGCTAACTGTTGGGAAATGTTTAATGTGGGAAGGCGGTATTTTAGCACAACTCGACGGACACAGGAAAAATATTTGTATTAACTAAACCTACGTTATTATTACGGGGTCGATAAAATAAAGTACCAGTAATACACTGGGGTAATTGCTGGCCTTGTGCCAAAAGTAGAAACAATTATTATTATATTGTATATTTTTTCATAGAATATAATTGATATAAACATTATAAAAGACGGTAACCTTTTGAAATAAAGCGCAGTGACCTCCATTTCTTCCAGAAAATAAAATATAAAAGGGCCGAAAGACTCGCTTGAGGGGGTTTCTTCTCTGAAGCCCTTCTACTGTCCAATTTCCCTGAGAGTTTCTCCTCTGAAGCCCTTCAGCTGTCCAGTTCCCCTGAGAGTTTCTTACCTCTATATGACATTGATGTAAATATTATAGAAAGAGAAGCGAACCCATGTCGCTCAGAACACATAACGGTTTTATCTTGTTCCCACGGTGCCTTTAATTATTATTATTGTTAGTAAAACATTAAAACAGAAATTTTATTCAAATTAAACCCACGAAGTTGGTTTAAAAAACCATTGATAATTACAGAAAGTTTAAAAATAAAAACAAAATTAAGTAATGAGAAAAAAAGGGGAACGGTTAAAGAAAGGCAGATGTTGCTGGAAAATAGAGGAAAGGATTTAAATGTGACCTTCCCATTATTCTCTTAATGCCATCAATAAATATCTTGTGTAAATATATATATATATATATATATATACACGGATATATATATATCTGTATATATATATATTAGTTTTGCGAGGTTTTTTATATGAAATCGTGTGTCGAAACAAATATTGTTATACTTGGGGAGGGTCATATTTGTGTAATAATATTGCCAGAATTAATAACAGAACACACTCACTGTTTGGTTGGTTTTCGCTTCTGTGTCCTTTATATCAGTTAATTTAATTTATTCGGTCCTCAATGTTACCATTGACTGACCAACGGTCAAAAATACAGATACAATATAGACACAAACACATATATATAGTCTATCAAAGTTCTTTCTATGGCATTAGCTTGTGCCAAGCTGAAAGGTGATTGAAAGACACTGTTTTCTGTTATATAAAAACTACAATAACAACAGAACAAATCCGCTTCTTAAAACACTGTGTTTCCTTCAAAATATACACAACAAACATATCAAAAGAAGTAAATAATTTATTATTGAACAAAACACAAGCTGAACGACTAAAACACACAATAACAGTTAATATGAAAAGAACAACATACACAAAAGTTAACGAACTTTACAGACAGAAACGCATTAACGGTAAGGAAGTCGGAAATCTCAGCACACCAAAGGAAAGGTATGACTTCATGAGCGTCATCCGACGTGAAACGAAATATGCCCGAAACGAATGCAATAGGCATTTCGATAAGAAATTAGAATGTATGAATAAGAAAAAACTACAAGAAAGGAAAATAGAATATTCTCAAAAATACCCAGATAACATCAACAATATCCGCATGACTGATGTAAAACTACCGGAAGAATTTACCAATGACCACACAGTAAATATTTATGGGAACACTTTAATCAGTGAACAAGAACAACAAATCCAACAGCTACTACCAAAATTTGCCATCTACAAAAAGATTAACCCTATTGAGTGCAAAACGGAGCTGGAAAAGTGTTTCACAAAAATACGTTGGAATGCAAAAGTAAACAACAACAACAATAATAACGGTAGTAGTAATATAAACAATAACTCTGAGTATAGAAATAACAGCTATAATAGTAATAGTCATAACAATAGCAGGAGAGTGAGAAATAGTAATAATTGTTTCTACTTTAGGAACAAGGCCAGCAAATACTCAGTGTATTACTGGTACTTTATTTTATCGACCCCGTAAGGATGAAAGGCAAAGTTAACCTCGGCGGGATTTGAACTCAGACTGTAAAGGGAGGTAACTATGCTGGAAAGCATGGCGTTCAAGCCTCCACCGATACTGCCAAAATAATAATAGAAACATTAACTACAGACACAGCAGCAGCGACCACAGTAGTAATAACGGTAACAATACGAATAACAACAACCACCACAGTGGTAAAAATAGAAATAATATATGTAGCAACATTAATGATAGACACAACAACAACAAAAACAAGAAACAATACAAGTAACAACCACAATGGTAGAAATAACAGTAACAACAACAATAACGGTGGAGAAAACAACAACAATACATCTAACAATCACAGCAACAATACATCTAGCAATCATAACAATAATAATAATGCTAATGATAGGAACAACAACAACAACCATAATAACAATAATAGTAACACACACAACTATGACGATAGATATAATGACAACCCCTTAGAGAAACTATTCTTCAACCCAGCTGACAAAACATATAAGATGGGTAATATCTATCCTACGAGGTTACCCTTTAATAAAAGGGTTTGCATACCACAACAAATAGATGATGAGACAGAGGCACAGTTCACCATAGCTAGAAATAAGATTAGACAAATAGTAGACCGGTATACTAAGAGACAGAGCAGACCAGAGGTCCAACAACTTGGGAGGAAACCTGTAGAAGGCTTGGTTAGCCTCAAGCAGCGCACAAGGGATGGTGAGGTAGTATGTCTACCCATGGATAAGTCTGGTAAGATGTCAATAGACAGCATGCCGAACTACATCAAGGCTATGCAACCCCACATCACCAACACGAGCGAAATTGCACAGCAAATACATGATGGGAGAGAGAAAATCCTCAACGCTCACATGATGATGTGGACCGACATCCTAAAGCCAAGCAGACGCACTGCCAACAACTTCCAGGCGTCTAACAATGGCCTACCACCCTTGTATGGGCTCCGCAAAGACCACAACAAGACCTGGTACGCACTCATCAGATAAAATACAAAAGTTGGTTTACAGATAGTGACATATTCATACAAGAACTTAATGTGAGTTCTATTTGAATAGTATTGAATACTATTCAAATAGAACTCACAACATTAAGTGTACTGGGTGTATTTTATTGTGACACCAACACTACCACTTTACAGAGTGTACTAGGTGTATTTCGTCATGGTACCTGTACTAAGGAGGCTACTGTGTACCTTGTAAGTTCTCTTTACTCTAGTGTTTCCATTAAATTGCATATCTTTAAGTAATTAGTATATTTAACCCTTTAGCATTTACATTACTCTATATTTACTATTGGATTTTTACGGTAAAGTCTTTACCTCACATAATATCAAATCTATGATATTTTGATATTATTTATTTTGAGAACAATACTTTAACATCAGTATGAGCGGCTGGTTATAGTTGGTTTGAACAGAAAGGGATGAGAGAATTGTGGCTGGATATGGCCAGTTAAAAAGCTAAAACTGTAACTTTTCTATTATTTTCTATTATTTCTATATTTCAGCGCCCGTTACTTCTCAGCAGAGCCTGGCTCAGGTTCAGGGAAGGTAATTTTTTTCTTCTCACAATCTTTATACATGTTACATCATCATCATTATTTATATAATGTATATTTTCCTTCATGAGTTAGATAGGTTATTATGAGGTCTGGCAGGTCAGTTGACCATATCTTGCTCAAACACTCAAACGTTTTGGGATTGCTTTTCTAAAGCTGAATGGCCTTCTTAATGCTAACCACTTTACAGAGTTGACTGGGTGTGTTTTATCGTGGTACCAACACTACCACCTCACGCAGTAGACTGTGTTTTATTGTGGTACCAACACTACCACCTCACGCAGTAGACTGTGTTTTATTGTGGTACCAACACTACCACCTCACACAGTAGACTGTGTTTTATTGTGGTACGAACACTACCACCTCACACAGTAGACTGTGTTTTATCATGGTACAAACACTACCACCACACAGTAGACTGTATTTAATTGTGGTACCAACACTACCACCTCACACAGTAGACTGTGTGTTTTATGATAGAGATAGGCAGTGGGTTGGCAGAGTTGTTAGAACAGCAGATAGAATTTTTTGCAGTATTTATTCTGGTTCTCTGCTCTGGGTTCAATTTTTACCAAGGTCAACTTTACCTTTCATCTTATCAAAGTCGATACAGTACCAGCTAAATACTGTGGTTTAATTCTTTCTTTCTTTCTGGATAAAGTTGATTGGAAAGGAGTTGTTTAAATGCTGGGATGGCACCCCTGCAAGTCAGCAGTTAAAGGCCCAGGCTGTACGAATATATCAAATATACATATACAGGTTTGGCTGCCTCCTATGAGTTTGTACTTCATAGGAAGTTTATCAGAAGTTTTAATGATATGATACAAGACTATTTTTCCATTGTTGATACTGTCCATTGGTTATAACTCCTGGCAGAAGAAAGGAGCTGATCATCAGATCAGACCAAGGAAACAATGTTTCCATTAGTCTCTCCATTGCTGATACTGTCAGTCACAACTCCTGGCAGAAGAAAAGAGCTGATCATCAGATCAGACCAAGGAAACAATGTTTCCATTGGTCTTTCCATTACTGATACTATCTGTCAGTCACAACTCCTGGCAGAAGAAAATTCTCCATTAATTGAACTAATGTATTTCATTAGAGATATGGTCATAAAAGGGTTGAGATATTTCAACTATATTAACCTTAAAAATGACTACAACAAAACATTATGACCGAAATATTTTCTACAACTTGAATAAAAAGCTTGTTGTTGTTGTTTCAGGGTGGCGGTGCTGGAGGCAGCATCAAGTGAGTATACAACATTTCTTATATTTACTTTGGTAAATTAATAATTTTTTTAATAAATAATATTTATGCTAGAACATCTAGTTGAAGATTATTAAAATAGATATAACTGCTTTTCAATTAGAAACCTTCGCTGTGAAAAAAAATACCCTGTACATACTTGTATATAAAGCTAGAAATATGCGACAAAAAAAAAAGAACGATAAAATGGGGGGGGGGGGGGGGTGACCTATATTCAAGGTCAATATTTTGGCAATTTCCACCAACTTCAAAATTCTATGTAAATGAGATGCTAAAATGTTTTTGCATTCTTTTCATTCAGTAGTCTTTCATAGTAACTCTTCCATGATACCTTCTTATCAGCATCAATCAGTGCAAGTACACCATTATCATCTCAGACACTCTTCTCTCCATCAACATCACAATTTTCTCTGACACATTGCCTCACAATCCTGAACACCTCACACCTTTGGTCCTTGCATTGCAGAACATGTTTAAATTTCTTATTTTCTGCTTCCTTTCTTAAAAGGTACACTTGTCTCCTAGCTTCTCTGTGAGCCACCTAGTAGGCTTCTCTACCTCTGCCATTCCTTCCATGCCTGTCTTTTGGCCGTAATTGTCTCATCCACCCTACTATTCCACCACCAAGTCACTCTCCTCCCTACAGACCTGCTTCAAGCACAGATTTCATTTGTCACCTTCAGTAAGTTAACTTTCAGGAATTCCCACTGTTCCTCTATATTGTATGTTTCTATTTGCTCTTCCTTACTGTCAAAAGCATCAAACAGCATACCTCTAAATTTGTTACTGGCAGTGGGGTTCTTTAACTTCCATATTTTTCTCCTCAAGGTTGTCCTCTGTCGTCGAGTTCGTCTAGCCCTGACTATGAGGTCACTAACTACTAGGTTATGTTGGGAGGTGCATTCTTCCCCAGGGAGGGACTTTATCTTTACATCTGTCACTCTGTCTCATCTTCTAGTGAGGATAAAATCTATCTGGTTGGCATGCTCACCTGATCGGTAGGTGATCAAGTGATTGTCTGGTTTTTTGAAGTTTGTGTTACAGATAGATGATTGGCATCACAAAATTCCAGAAACCTGGAGCGTTCCTCATTTCTAGCACCGAATCCATAACCTTCATGGATCCCTTCAAAGCTGTCGCAGAATTGCCCAACATACCCTTTAAAGTCACCAGCAATGATTATGAAGTCCCCGTCACTTATTTATGAGGTCATGTGCGTCAGTGATTTGTAAAACCTGTCTTTTCGTTTGTCTGACAGTCCGGCTTGAGGTACACATGCAGATATAATCATTACAGTTGTTTTATTTAGTTCTTGTCTAAGTTTCATGATTCTATCATTCACTCTATTTATTGCAATTACCTTATCTACCCACTTTTCTGCTACCATAATCCCTACTCCTAGTCCATTGTCAGTTTCCACCCAGGGGGATGACTGAAGTTTCTTCACAACAACCTACTACTGGCCACTGAGAAATGAGTGGCTAGACAAAAGGTGACCCGATGGGTGGAACAGCACTGTCGAGCCATTGAAGTTAAGAGACAGGCTTGGAAAGACTTGGAAATGGGAGCAGTGAAGAACAATATCAAATTGTGAAGAAAGGTATAAAGAAACTGAATACAGGGTGTTATACAACACAAGGATCAATGGCATGAGTTATTCTGCAGAGGAAAGCAGAGTGCTAGTGTGGACCAGGATATTGTTGAAATGATACCTATGTACTTAGCTTTACTGATGTACAGAAGAAAGAGGCTTGAAAATGTTATGAGAGGTCACTAAATCTGGAGAATGAGTGGAAGTAAGAGGGATTACCCCCCATTTGACCGAAGGACCAGCTATTGAAGTTGACAGTTACAGAGTCAAAGAAGTAATGATAAAGTTGAAAAATAGAAAAGTAGCTGAACTGCTAGAGATAGTCACTGAGGTGATGAAGTAGGAGTTGAGATAGTTACATTGTCAGTCAGGTAATACATGGTCATAATGTCTGCTATAGCAGTATACTTATTGTTTTATAGGAAAAGATTATTCTCTAGAAAGGAGCAACCACAGAGGCATAAAACTGATGGATCACATTATGAAATTGACAAAGCTTTAGCACAACTAATTAGGGGAAACAGTCAAATGAGGTGAAGTGTAATTTGGTTTTGTGCCTAAAAGGAGCATTACAAAAGTCCTCTTCTTAGTAAGACACCTACAAGAGAAGTTTCTAGTTAAGTGTAAGCCACCATATCTGGCTTTTGTTGATCTGGAGAAGGCCTTTGACAGAGTATCTGTCTGTCATCTGGTGGTGCTTAGGGCAACTTTGTGTAGATGGTTTGTGAGAGCAGTACAAGCCATCTACAGAGGAGCCGTCTGTAAAGTGAGAGTAGGAAAAGAGTTTAGTGAGGAATTTAATGTGTAGGTAGGAGTTCATCAGGGCTCAGTCTTCGGGAATTTAAGTTTGACTGTCCATGAGAACTTTAGTATGCTGATAACCTGGTAGGAAGTAGACATTTTCACACATTTTTTACTGAAGTTAAAAACACTTTAAAAGTTTTACTGAAGTTACACTGTTGAAATATATAGAAAACTTTGCATGATTAACACCTTAAAGAATATTACTAGAAAGATATGGCAAGTTACACTAGAGTAACAATAACTGCTCCAGCTTGGTCTCAGTTTGTTGGCTGGTACTAGCAATGACAGTGCTCCAGCCTGGTCGATACTATGAGGCTGCTACATGTACTATAGTAACAATGACAGTGCTCCAGCGTGGTCGATACTATGAGGCTGCTACATGTACTATAGTAACAATGACAGTGCTCCAGTGTGGTCAGATACTATGAGGCTGCTACATGTACTATAGTAACAATGACAGTGCTCCAGCCTGGTCGATACTATGAGGCTGCTACATGTACTATAGTAACAATGACAGTGCTCCAGCGTGGTCAGATACTATGAGGCTGCTACATGTACTATAGTAACAATGACAGTGCTCCAGCCTGGTCAGATACTATGAGGCTGCTACATGTACTATAGTAACAATGACAGTGCTCCAGCGTGGTCAGATACTATGAGGCTGCTACATGTACTATAGTAACAATGACAGTGCTCCAGCCTGGTCGATACTATGAGGCTGCTACATGTACTATAGTAACAATGACAGTGCTCCAGCGTGGTCAGATACTATGAGGCTGCTACATGTACTATAGTAACAATGACAGTGCTCCAGCCTGGTCGATACTATGAGGCTGCTACATGTACTATAGTAACAATGACAGTGCTCCAGCGTGGTCAGATACTATGAAGCTGCTACATGTACTACAGTAACAATGACAGTGCTCCAGCGTGGTCAGATACTATGAAGCTGCTACATGTACTATAGTAACAATGACAGTGCTCCAGCCTGGTCGATACTATGAGGCTGCTACATGTACTATAGTAACAATGACAGTGCTCCAGCCTGGTCGATACTATGAGGCTGCTACATGTACTATAGTAACAATGACAGTGCTCCAGCCTGGTCAGATACTATGAGGCTGCTACATGTACTATAGTAACAATGACAGTGCTCCAGCCTGGTCGATACTATGAGGCTGCTACATGTACTATAGTAACAATGACAGTGCTCCAGCCTGGTCGATACTATGAGGCTGCTACATGTACTATAGTAACAATGACAGTGCTCCAGCGTGGTCAGATACTATGAGGCTGCTACATGTACTACAGTAACAATGACAGTGCTCCAGCGTGGTCAGATACTATGAGGCTGCTACATGTACTATAGTAACAATGACAGTGCTCCAGCCTGGTCAGATACTATGAGGCTGCTACATGTACTACAGTAACAATGACAGTGCTCCAGCCTGGTCGATACTATGAGGCTGCTATATGTACTATAGTAACAATGACAGTGCTCCAGCGTGGTCAGATACTATGAGGCTGCTACATGTACTATAGTAACAATGACAGTGCTCCAGCGTGGTCAGATACTATGAGGCTGCTACATGTACTACAGTAACAATGACAGTGCTCCAGCGTGGTCAGATACTATGAGGCTGCTACATGTACTATAGTAACAATGACAGTGCTCCAGCCTGGTCAGATACTATGAGGCTGCTACATGTACTACAGTAACAATGACAGTGCTCCAGCGTGGTCAGATACTATGAGGCTGCTACATGTACTATAGTAACAATGACAGTGCTCCAGCCTGGTCAGATACTATGAGGCTGCTACATGTACTATAGTAACAATGACAGTGCTCCAGCGTGGTCAGATACTATGAGGCTGCTACATGTACTACAGTAACAATGACAGTGCTCCAGCCTGGTCAGATACTATGAGGCTGCTACATGTACTACAGTAACAATGACAGTGCTCCAGTGTGGTCAGATACTATGAGGCTGCTACATGTACTATAGTAACAATGACAGTGCTCCAGCCTGGTCGATACTATGAGGCTGCTACATGTACTACAGTAACAATGACAGTGCTCCAGCCTGGTCAGATACTATGAGGCTGCTACATGTACTATAGTAACAATGACAGTGCTCCAGCGTGGTCAGATACTATGAGGCTGCTACATGTACTATAGTAACAATGACAGTGCTCCAGCCTGGTCGATACTATGAGGCTGCTACATGTACTACAGTAACAATGACAGTGCTCCAGCCTGGTCGATACTATGAGGCTGCTACATGTACTACAGTAACAATGACAGTGCTCCAGCCTGGTCGATACTATGAGGCTGCTACATGTACTATAGTAACAATGACAGTGCTCCAGCCTGGTCGATACTATGAGGCTGCTACATGTACTATAGTAACAATGACAGTGCTCCAGCCTGGTCAGATACTATGAGGCTGCTACATGTACTACAGTAACAATGACAGTGCTCCAGCGTGGTCAGATACTATGAGGCTGCTACATGTACTACAGTAACAATGACAGTGCTCCAGCCTGGTCAGATACTATGAAGCTGCTACATGTACTACAGTAACAATGACAGTGCTCCAGCCTGGTCGATACTATGAGGCTGCTACATGTACTATAGTAACAATGACAGTGCTCCAGCGTGGTCAGATACTATGAAGCTGCTACATGTACTATAGTAACAATGACAGTGCTCCAGCCTGGTCTCAGCCTGGTACATGTACTATAGTAACAATGACAGTGCTCCAGCGTGGTCAGATACTATGAGGCTGCTACATGTACTATAGTAACAATGACACTGCTCCAGCCTGGTCGATACTATGAGGCTGCTACATGTACTATAGTAACAATGACAGTGCTCCAGCCTGGTCAGATACTATGAGGCTGCTACATGTACTATAGTAACAATGACAGTGCTCCAGCGTGGTCAGATACTATGAGGCTGCTACATGTACTATAGTAACAATGACAGTGCTCCAGCCTGGTCAGATACTATGAAGCTGCTACATGTACTATAGTAACAATGACAGTGCTCCAGCCTGGTCGATACTATGAGGCTGCTACATGTACTATAGTAACAATGACAGTGCTCCAGCCTGGTCAGATACTATGAGGCTGCTGCATGTACTATAGTAACAATGACAGTGCTCCAGCCTGGTCAGATACTATGAGGCTGCTGCATGTACTATAGTAACAATGACAGTGCTCCAGCCTGGTCAGATACTATGAGGCTGCTGCATGTACTATAGTAACAATGACAGTGCTCCAGCCTGGTCGATACTATGAGGCTGCTACATGTACTATAGTAACAATGACAGTGCTCCAGCCTGGTCGATACTATGAGGCTGCTGCATGTACTACAGTAACAATGACAGTGCTCCAGCCTGGTCAGATACTATGAGGCTGCTACATGTACTACAGTAACAATGACAGTGCTCCAGCCTGGTCAGATACTATGAGGCTGCTACATGTACTATAGTAACAATGACAGTGCTCCTGCGTGGTCAGATACTATGAGGCTGCTACATGTACTATAGTAACAATGACAGTGCTCCAGCCTGGTCAGATACTATGAGGCTGCTGCATGTACTATAGTAACAATGACAGTGCTCCAGCCTGGTCGATACTATGAAGCTGCTACATGTACTATAGTAACAATGACAGTGCTCCAGCCTGGTCGATACTATGAAGCTGCTACATGTACTATAGTAACAATGAAAGTGCTCCTGCCTGGTCGATACTATGAAGCTGCTACATGTACTACAGTAACAATGACAGTGCTCCAGCCTGGTCGATACTATGAGGCTGCTACATGTACTATAGTAACAATGACAGTGCTCCAGCCTGGTCAGATACTATGAGGCTGCTACATGTACTACAGTAACAATGAAAGTGCTCCTGCGTGGTCAGATACTATGAGGCTGCTACATGTACTATAGTAACAATGACAGTGCTCCAGCCTGGTCAGATACTATGAGGCTGCTACATGTACTATAGTAACAATGACAGTGCTCCAGCGTGGTCAGATACTATGAGGCTGCTGCATGTACTATAGTAACAATGACAGTGCTCCAGCCTGGTCGATACTATGAAGCTGCTACATGTACTATAGTAACAATGACAGTGCTCCAGCCTGGTCGATACTATGAAGCTGCTACATGTACTATAGTAACAATGAAAGTGCTCCAGCCTGGTCGATACTATGAGGCTGCTACATGTACTACAGTAACAATGACAGTGCTCCAGCCTGGTCGATACTATGAGGCTGCTACATGTACTATAGTAACAATGACAGTGCTCCAGCCTGGTCGATACTATGAGGCTGCTACATGTACTACAGTAACAATGACAGTGCTCCAGCCTGGTCGATACTATGAGGCTGCTACATGTACTACAGTAACAATGACAGTGCTCCAGCCTGGTCGATACTATGAGGCTGCTACATGTACTATAGTAACAATGACAGTGCTCCAGCCTGGTCGATACTATGAAGCTGCTACATGTACTATAGTAACAATGACAGTGCTCCAGCCTGGTCGATACTATGAGGCTGCTACATGTACTATAGTAACAATGAAAGTGCTCCTGCCTGGTCGATACTATGAAGCTGCTACATGTACTACAGTAACAATGACAGTGCTCCAGCCTGGTCGATACTATGAAGCTGCTACATGTACTATAGTAACAATGACAGTGCTCCAGCCTGGTCTCAGCCTGGTACATGTACTACAGTAACAATGAAAGTGCTCCTGCGTGGTCAGATACTATGAAGCTGCTACATGTACTACAGTAACAATGACAGTGCTCCAGCCTGGTCTCAGCCTGGTACATGTACTATAGTAACAATGACAGTGCTCCAGCCTGGTCAGATACTATGAGGCTGCTACATGTACTATAGTAACAATGACAGTGCTCCAGCCTGGTCAGATACTATGAGGCTGCTACATGTACTACAGTAACAATGACAGTGCTCCAGCCTGGTCGATACTATGAGGCTGCTACATGTACTACAGTAACAATGACAGTGCTCCAGCATGGTCGATACTATGAGGCTGCTACATGTACTACAGTAACAATGACAGTGCTCCAGCATGGTCGATACTATGAGGCTGCTACATGTACTATAGTAACAATGACAGTGCTCCAGCCTGGTCAGATACTATGAAGCTGCTACATGTACTATAGTAACAATGACAGTGCTCCAGCCTGGTCGATACTATGAGGCTGCTACATGTACTATAGTAACAATGAAAGTGCTCCTGCGTGGTCAGATACTATGAAGCTGCTACATGTACTATAGTAACAATGACAGTGCTCCAGCCTGGTCAGATACTATGAGTACAGCAACTTAAGAATTTGATTCCATAAATTGTAAGAAAAAACTGGTCTTTTCACCTATTTTTGCTGTTATTTCAGAGAGGCAGGAGGAGCTTTCGGAAAATTAGAGGCAGCTCGAGAAGAAGAATTCTTCAGACGATTGGTAAGATTTGAGATTTTGATACTACCCTACCCCACCCCACCCTCTCTCTCTGTGAGGGTGACTTGGTGGTGAGGCTGATGGCTACATGATTGTGATGTCATGTGTTTGATTCCAGGACTATGAGGCTTACTGTGTCCTTTAAGCAAGACACTTTATTTCACGTTTCTCCAGTCCACTCAGATGGAAAAATGAATTGTACCGCTAAAGGGTCAGCCTTGTCACATGCTGTGTTACAATATTCTTAGTCAAGGGCACATGGCTTACTGGTTAGAGCATTGGCCTTGCAATCGAAAGGTTGTGAGTTCAGTTCTCAGATCGGGTGATGTGTTGTTTCCTTGAGCAAGACACTTTATTTCACATTGCTCCAGTTTACTCAGCTGTAGAAATGAGATGATAAGGACTGGGGTCTCTATCATTCCACTGCAAAGTGGTCGTGGAGGTGCCACGGCAAAAAAGCACCCAGCACTCACTGTAAATGAGGTTGGTGTTAGGAAGGGCATCCAGCTGTAGAAATCAAGCCAGAATCAGTTCCCGTCCCACCCTTACAAGCAAGGAAAAAGCGGACGTAAAATGAAATGATGATGATGAATGAAGGGCATCCATGCCTGTATGCCTAGGTACATGTGTGATTTTGTTACTTTCACATTCAATTCAATTACATTAATGTACAGATGTCAAACAGATTATATTTAATAGTTTTGACACCAACACCACCTGAAACCACCCTTACTTTATATCATACAAAACTGTTTATTCTAAAGGGTTTATATTTAGCTAATAACATTCTTTCATAATTTTATGTAAGGACCTTTTGCATTACTTTTCAAATACCGATTCAATTACGAAAAAGTTATTTTACTATATCACTCCAAATTCTTGAATATTTAGAATATTAATGGAAAATCATAGTGTCTTTCCTTAGAAATATGGTAATGAAAGGGTTAATGACAGACGGTGTCTTTCATTAGAAGTATGGTAATGAAAGGGTTAATGACATAGGCAGTGTCTTTCATTAGAAGTATGGTAATGAAAGGGTTAATGACATAGGCAGTGTCTTTCATTAGAAGTATGGTAATGAAAGGGTTAATGACATAGGCAGTGTCTTTCATTAGAAGTATGGTAATGAAAGGGTTAATGACATAGGCAGTGTCTTTCATTAGAAATATGGTAATGAAAGGGTTAATGACATAGGTAGTGTCTTTCATTAGAAGTATGGTAATGAAAGGGTTAATGACATAGGCAGTGTCTTTCATTAGAAATATGGTAATGAAAGGGTTAATGACATAGGTAGTGTCTTTCATTAGAAGTATGGTAATGAAAGGGTTAATGACATAGGCAGTGTCTTTCATTAGAAATATGGTAGTGAAAGGGTTAATGACAGAGACAGTGTCTTTCATTAGAAGTATGGTAATGAAAGGGTTAATGACATAGGCAGTGTCTTTCATTAGAAGTATGGTAATGAAAGGGTTAATGACGTAGACAGTGTCTTTCATTAGAAGTATGGTAATGAAAGGGTTAATGACAGAGACAGTGTCTTTCATTAGAAATATGGTAATGAAAGGGTTAATGACATAGGTAGTGTCTTTCATTAGAAGTATGGTAATGAAAGGGTTAATGACAGTGTCTTTCATTAGAAGTATGGTAATGAAAGGGTTAATGACATAGGCAGTGTCTTTCATTAGAAGTATGGTAATGAAAGGGTTAATGACATAGGCAGTGTCTTTCATTAGAAGTATGGTAATGAAAGGGTTAATGACATAGGCAGTGTCTTTCATTAGAAGTATGGTAATGAAAGGGTTAATGACATAGGCAGTGTCTTTCATTAGAAATATGGTAATGAAAGGGTTAATGACATAGGTAGTGTCTTTCATTAGAAGTATGGTAATGAAAGGGTTAATGACATAGGCAGTGTCTTTCATTAGAAATATGGTAATGAAAGGGTTAATGACATAGGCAGTGTCTTTCATTAGAAGTATGGTAATGAAAGGGTTAATGACATAGGCAGTGTCTTTCATTAGAAATATGGTAATGAAAGGGTTAATGACAGAGACAGTGTCTTTCATTAGAAATATGGTAATGAAAGGGTTAATGACATAGGCAGTGTCTTTCATTAGAAGTATGGTAATGAAAGGGTTAATGACATAGGCAGTGTCTTTCATTAGAAATATGGTAGTGAAAGGGTTAATGACAGAGACAGTGTCTTTCATTAGAAGTATGGTAATGAAAGGGTTAAGGTAAATAAATGTCAAACATGTTAATGAGAGCTGCACTGTTGTTATTTAGGTGGCATTTTGTTGTTATTTCTGAGGTTGAGATATCTCATTAACCTGTTTGTGACCATATCTCTAATGAAATAGTCTCTATTTCTATTGAATAATGAACAATTTTGAGGGATTTATTAAGATTATTAATTATTCTAGTAATAAGATAATTCTTCATGTAAAATTATGTTGGAAGATTTTAATTTAAATGGGAAACTGTGACTATATTTCTAATGAAAATCTGTTTCAATTAATGATGAATTTTAAAGGATTTATGAAAATTCTAAATTATTTCATTACTAAGATAACTTAACATATGATTCTTATAAAATTATGCTGGAAGAGACTAGGTCCCCTAACTCATCTAGACTTAAATACTGACAGCCTTTCCAACCCATGCCAGCATGGAAAAAGGATATAAAATTATGATCATAATATATGCTTTGTTTCCTTTTTCCTTCTGTGAAAAAAAAAAAACTAAACAAAAACTGTTTATCTTTTCTAGGAAAAACAACAGCTTTCTATGTTAAAGAAACAAATCCATGAAGACATTGAATTTCATGAGAGCCAAATTAAGATACATGAGGTAAAGAAAGTCATTTTATCTGCATTTTTGTTTTGTTTTTATTAGTTTTATTATTAAAACACCCAAGAAATCTCTTATTAGATACAACATAGGAGGCCAGCTAAACCTACAGAGGCAGGGGGCCAGCTAAACCTACAGGCAGGGGGCCAGCTAAACCTACAGAGGCAGGGGGCCAGCTAAACCTACAGAGGCAGGGGCCAGCTAAACCTACAGAGGCAGGAGGCCAGCTAAACCTACAGAGGCAGGAGGCCAGCTAAACCTACAGAGGCAGGAGGCCAGCTAAACCTACAGAGGCAGGAGGCCAGCTAAACCTACAGAGGCAGGGGGCCAGCTAAACCTACAGAGGCAGGGGGCCAGCTAAACCTACAGAGGCAGGGGCCAGCTAAACCTACAGAGGCAGGAGGCCAGCTAAACCTAGAGAGGCAGGGGGCCAGCTAAACCTAGAGAGGCAGGGGGCCAGCCGAACCTACAGAGGCAGGGGGCCATCTAAACCTATAGAGGCAGGAGGCCAGCTAAACCTACAGAGGCAGGAGGCCAGCTAAACCTACAGAGGCAGGGTGCCAGCTAAACCTACAGAGGCAGGGTGCCAGCTAAACCTACAGAGGCAGGGTGCCAGCTAAACCTACAGAGGCAGGGTGCCAGCTAAACCTACAGAGGCAGGGTGCCAGCTAAACCTACAGAGGCAGGGTGCCAGCTAAACCAACACAGGCCTGAGCTGTATCAACAACAGTATGATAAGACGGGATCCTATCATTAAAACACCCCTTTCACCTGCAATCTTGTATGAGGGCAGCTCAATGTACACTGAAAAGTCAGGTACTGATCTGTCTAAACTTTGCTAGCAGTGAAATGAGGATGATGATGATCTTCACATAAAATAAACACTGATACATGTTTTTATATAAGGGTCTTGAATATACCTGGCATTTGAATAAAACGTGGGAGGTAGGTTGGGGGACCAGTTGACTGCGTAAGATGTGGGCTCACTGTATTTTAAATTCTCCTGTGCTGATACTATTGCTGTAATATGTTTTAAGGTATCATCACTAACTTTTAGAGCTTCATTTCCTCCTCCATCATATTTAGCCATGTCTTTCTTGGTCTGCCGCTTCCTCTACTTCCTTCCACATTCATTTCCATCATTCCTCAACAGATGACCTAGCCATCTCATTCCAGTTCTCTTTATAACATTCGTCACTGATTCTATTCCTCACACCCAGTCACTTCCGCCCGTCTTCAACACATGACCCAACCATCTTATTCCAGGTCTCTTCACAAGATTCATCATTAATTCTATTTCCATCATCCTCTACAATTTATTGTCAGTCATCCTCTCTCTCTCTCAGCAATACTCCATAGGGCCATTCTCTCCAGCTAACTTTCTCTCTTGCTCTGCATTCATCACCCATGTCTCACTCCCATAAATCATGGCATTTCTCACACATCCACCATACACTTTCCCCTTCAACATTGGCAACTCTCTCCTCTTCGTTAACATGTTACTCATGCTACTCTTCGTTAACATGCCACACTCTCCTCTTCGTTAACATGCTACTCAGTAAATTAAGGATAATGATGATACACAGCAAAAAAAAAAAGCTAACATTTTCTTACTGGTTTCAGTCAATTGACAAAACTGATGCCATGCTGGAGCACTGATTCAGTCATTTACATTAACACTGGTATTAATTTTATCGATCACTTTTTGTTGAACTGTTGCTTTACTGGACATTAAAACACAGTATGTGCCATACCATACCATTTTGTGCCCTCCCATGCCATACCATCTTGTGCCAGACCATACCATTTTGTGCCCTCCCATGCCATACCATCTTGTGCCCTCCCATGCCATGCTGTAATGTGCCGTTGGATAGAATACTTTGTGGTATTCGTTTTAACTCTGCTCTCTCAGTTCAAATCCCACCGAGGTCAACTTTGCCTTTCAACCTTTTGAGGTTGATAAAAAAAGTACCAGTCTAGTACTGGGTTGATTCTTCCTCTATATTTCTTTTTCATTTCTTCTCTCTCACTCTCTCTATCCTTCTCTGAAAGAAATCTGCTGTACTCAGACCTGGAGAGGAGATGGGGTCTGCCAGGTTTAATAACATACCCTAGAAACGCTGTGTATCAATACAGTGCCCCTAAGACTTCCCCAGGAGTTACAGGACCATGCCATGTATCAATACAGTGCCCCTAAGACTTCCCCAAAAGTTACAGGACCATGCCATGTATCAATACAGTGCCCCTAAGACTCCCCAAGGAGTTACAGGACCATGCCATGTATCAATACAGTGCCCCTAAGACTCCCCCAAAAGTTACAGGACCATGCCATGTATCAATACAGTGCCCCTAAGACTTCCCCAGGAGTTACAGGACCATGCCATGTATCAATACAGTGCCCCTAAGACTTCCCCAGGAGTTACAGGACCATGCCATGTATCAATACAGTGCCCCTAAGACTCCCTAGGAGTTACAGGACCATGCCATGTATCAATACAGTGCCCCTAAGACTCCCCCAAGAGTTACAGGACCATGCCATGTATCAATACAGTGCCCCTAAGACTCCCTAAGGAGTTACAGGACCATGCCATGTATCAATACAGTGCCCCTAAGACTCCCCCAAGAGTTACAGGACCATGCCATGTATCAATACAGTGCCCCTAAGACTCCCTAAGGAGTTACAGGACCATGCCATGTATCAATACAGTGCCCCTAAGACTCCCCCAAGAGTTACAGGACCATGCCATGTATCAATACAGTGCCCCTAAGACTCCCTAAGGAGTTACAGGACCATGCCATGTATCAATACAGTGCCCCTAAGACTCCCCCAAGAGTTACAGGACCATGCCATGTATCAATACAGTGCCCCTAAGACTCCCTAAGGAGTTACAGGACCATGCCATGTATCAATACAGTGCCCCTAAGACTCCCCCAAGAGTTACAGGACCATGCCATGTATCAATACAGTGCCCCTAAGACTCCCTAAGGAGTTACAGGACCATGCCATGTATCAATACAGTGCCCCTAAGACTCCCCCAAGAGTTACAGGACCATGCCATGTATCAATACAGTGCCCCTAAGACTCCCCCAAGAGTTACAGGACCATGCCATGTATCAATACAGTGCCCCTAAGACTCCCTAAGGAGTTACAGGACCATGCCATGTATCAATACAGTGCCCCTAAGACTCCCCCAAGAGTTACAGGACCATGCCATGTATCAATACAGTGCCCCTAAGACTCCCTAAGGAGTTACAGGACCATGCCATGTATCAATACAGTGCCCCTAAGACTCCCCCAAGAGTTACAGGACCATGCCATGTATCAATACAGTGCCCCTAAGACTCCCTAAGGAGTTACAGGACCATGCCATGTATCAATACAGTGCCCCTAAGACTCCCCCAAGAGTTACAGGACCATGCCATGTATCAATACAGTGCCCCTAAGACTCCCCCAAGAGTTACAGGACCATGCCATGTATCAATACAGTGCCCCTAAGACTCCCTAAGGAGTTACAGGACCATGCCATGTATCAATACAGTGCCCCTAAGACTCCCCCAAGAGTTACAGGACCATGCCATGTATCAATACAGTGCCCCTAAGACTCCCCCAAGAGTTACAGGACCATGCCATGTATCAATACAGTGCCCCTAAGACTCCCTAAGGAGTTACAGGACCATGCCATGTATCAATACAGTGCCCCTAAGACTCCCCCAAGAGTTACAGGACCATGCCATGTATCAATACAGTGCCCCTAAGACTCCCTAAGGAGTTACAGGACCATGCCATGTATCAATACAGTGCCCCTAAGACTCCCCCAAGAGTTACAGGACCATGCCATGTATCAATACAGTGCCCCTAAGACTCCCCCAAGAGTTACAGGACCATGCCATGTATCAATACAGTGCCCCTAAGACTCCCTAAGGAGTTACAGGACCATGCCATGTATCAATACAGTGCCCCTAAGACTCCCCCAAGAGTTACAGGACCATGCCATGTATCAATACAGTGCCCCAAAGACTCCCTAAGGAGTTACAGGACCATGCCATGTATCAATACAGTGCCCCTAAGACTCCCCCAAGAGTTACAGGACCATGCCATGTATCAATACAGTGCCCCTAAGACTCCCCCAAGAGTTACAGGACCATGCCATGTATCAATACAGTGCCCCTAAGACTTCCCCAGGAGTTACAGGACCATGCCATGTATCAATACAGTGCCCCTAAGACTTCCCCAGGAGTTACAGGACCATGCCATGTATCAATACAGTGCCCCTAAGACTCCCTAGGAGTTACAGGACCATGCCATGTATCAATACAGTGCCCCTAAGACTCCCCCAAGAGTTACAGGACCATGCCATGTATCAATACAGTGCCCCTAAGACTCCCTAAGGAGTTACAGGACCATGCCATGTATCAATACAGTGCCCCTAAGACTCCCCCAAGAGTTACAGGACCATGCCATGTATCAATACAGTGCCCCTAAGACTCCCTAAGGAGTTACAGGACCATGCCATGTATCAATACAGTGCCCCTAAGACTCCCCCAAGAGTTACAGGACCATGCCATGTATCAATACAGTGCCCCTAAGACTCCCCCAAGAGTTACAGGACCATGCCATGTATCAATACAGTGCCCCTAAGACTCCCCCAAGAGTTACAGGACCATGCCATGTATCAATACAGTGCCCCTAAGACTCCCCCAAGAGTTACAGGACCATGCCATGTATCAATACAGTGCCCCTAAGACTCCCCCAAGAGTTACAGGACCATGCCATGTATCAATACAGTGCCCCTAAGACTCCCTAAGGAGTTACAGGACCATGCCATGTATCAATACAGTGCCCCTAAGACTCCCCCAAGAGTTACAGGACCATGCCATGTATCAATACAGTGCCCCTAAGACTCCCCCAAGAGTTACAGGACCATGCCATGTATCAATACAGTGCCCCTAAGACTCCCTAAGGAGTTACAGGACCATGCCATGTATCAATACAGTGCCCCTAAGACTCCCCCAGGAATTACAGGACCATGCCATGTATCAATACAGTGCCCCTAAGACTCCCCCAGGAGTTGCGGGACCTTGTATACATTATGTAATTATTAAAAATAAATAAATTCATTTTTATTTTTGTAATTTATTTCAGGAAGCGATTAAACGACACAAGAAGAAGGTGAAATCGATGAAAGATGACTGAGAGATGTTCTGGAATAGTAGCTTATCCTGAGTATTTAGTTTCCAGTGGAAGGTAACATCTCTGTTTCCAGGGGAGTTCTCACATCTTTTCTGGGGATTCCTTCTTCTCTCCTTTAAATATCTACAGAATAACAAATAAATACTTTTCTTTTTATTATTGTTATCTTTGTTTTTGGAGTTGGATAGCTCTTATTCCTTTATTTGTTTGTCATTAGACAGAGGCCATACTGGGGCATCACCTTGAAAGGATATATCGACTTATTTTATCAAATATCTGTTTTCTTGAACTATTAAGTGTCAGTGATCTACATGATAAACACACCCAGTACACTCTGTAAAATGGTTGGTGATAGGTAGGGTATGCAGCCATAGCTTGCCAAATAAAAGGTTGAGTGGACACTTTAGTCTTGTCAAAGATATGACAACCTCTCTAGAGCTGGTGCCATGATAAAGTGCACTCAGTAGAATGTGGGACTGTGAGATGTGGACCCTTTGCTTGTCGGAATCAATCTTTAAAGTTCTGTCCAGCCCGTGCTAGCAGGAAAAGCAAAAGTTAAATGATGCTGATTCATTTTTCTTCCATAACAAATGTTGGCTGTCTAACTTCTAGTTATTTGAAGTTGAAGAGTAAATCAGAGATGAGTAATTCTCTTTTTACCATATCTTGTGGCTTTAAAATATCTGACTATAATAAACCCCTGTCAGTTCTTTATACCACTTCTGACTATTTTATTTTCCAAATATAAGTATAATCTTTATTCAGCATTATACTTTACTAAGTCCTCATGTCTTATTCCTGTAACTGAGTATTAGCCATGCACTAGCTTTTTCTTCTCTAATTCTGTATAAAGGAGAAGAAAAACTTTGTGGGTGAGACATGTGTATAGAACAATAACAGCACAGTTCCCAATACTGATGCTGAATAGGACGGTACATGGAAGGAAGTGTTAATATATGAGTGGACTAACAGGAAAGAAGACTTTGTATGTAGATGTTCAGGGTTAATGATGGTAATAGTGACAATGACATCTTTTCTAGAAAGGATCCATAGAAGTGGTTGATAGCTTCTGCTATCTTGGTGATTTAATTAACCATGGAGGAGGGTGCTGTGAGAGCATAGGGCTTAGAATAATGATAGGATTGAAGAAGCTTATGGAACTACTATCTCTGTTGACAACAGAAGGTTTCTCTCTCTGAGTGAAAGGCCGGCTGTATGTTAACCAGCATGCAAAGTGTTATTCCGCATGGCTCTGAAACATGGTTAGTGACTGCAAAGATATGAACAGATTGGAGAGAAATGAAGCAAGCAAGCTTCAATGGATATGTAAGTAAATGCAAGAGAAAGGCAGTCTTTGGATGAACTGAGAGAAAAAAGGGTTATAAGAGGAATCAGAAGTAGTGTGCAAGAGAGAAGACTTAGTATGGACATGGATGATGATTGCTAGGTGAGGAAGTGCCAAGTAATCCCAATGAAAGGAAGACTTGGGCAGAGGTAGTGAGAGCTGATTTCAAATTTGAAAGTCACTGGAAATGATGAAGAACCACGACATGTGGAGAGATGCTGTGCTGAAAAAGATCTGTCTGACCCATGCAAGCATGGAAAAACACTTGTAAAATTGATGTCATTAACGTGGAAAGCGAAATAACCATTGAAAAATGCTGAAAACAACTTAGAAAAAATTTAAATCAAAATCAAAGTTTTATCCCAAAGAGAGGAAATTGGAACATTACCCACTGAAGGTTCCTTAAACCCTGATGAAGAGACTTTTAGGTCTCAAAATATTGGACAGATAAAAGAACAACAAAACAGATTACCAGGTAACTTTTACTTTTCATGACCTCATCTTAGTGTTCATTTTGCATTGTTTAGCCTTCTATCTCTTTCAATGTTATAATTTTAAAATTGATGAGGATGTTGCTGAATGCGGAGAATACTCCAAGGGGACCAACCATCAAAATATGGTATATTACGATAAAGGTAAAGAAGGCAGCTGAGATGATTAAATTATTTGGTAGCAGGACACAGGCTTGTCATTCACATAAGTAGTATAGAAGGTGTCATACTCTATGACTGTCACTCCTATATTTAGTATTCATCAAACTGGAAAAGAACCTTTGACAGAATCTCACACTCAGTAATTAGTTGGTTAATTAGGAAGCTAGGGAAAGGTTACGTTTGTACAAGTCACAGGAGTGTAGTAAGAGTTGGCAATGAGTTGAGTGAATAATCTAGTGTGCAGGTGGGAGTTCACCAAGGCTCAGTTCTCAGCCCTCTCTTTATTACAAGCCAAAACAGGAATTGAAGATTGGTTGTCCATAGGAAGTTCCAAATACAGAAACAAAATTTGGTATGAAAGTGAATCTTTAGTAAGTAGGAAATACTACCATAATGGAAATAACTGCTTAATTTGTAGAAAAAGAGCAGTTGGTATAACCAGTGTGTCCAATGGCTGCTCATGAGATGGATCACAGATAGGCTTATGGACATTGTAGACATGACAGGTGCCTAGTAGTCAACGGCTGCCCATGAAATAAACTCCCTCAAATGCTCAGAATGGTTCACTAAAAGTGGAAGATAGCTTTCACTATTTAGGTACCCTTATGTGGATGTAAAAGTATTTTAGCGAGAGTGAAAATGATGTGGGAAAAGTTGAGAGAGCTGATTCTTCAGCTGGCAACTTTGAAGAGTTGTATGAAAGTTGTGTTCAAACTGTTGAATGGCTGAGGAATATAGAAGATATGTGATGCTTAGATAGAAATGAAGCATTCTCTGCTAGATGTGTAATGTTAGTGTGTATATATAGACACTGGTGACAAAGAACTGCGAGAAAAGCTGAGTAGAATGAGATGTAGTGTACAAGAGAGATGCCAATAAAGTTTGGGACAAAGTTGTGAAGAATGACTTCATCTAACAGGCCACACAACCTGCTAGAAGTAACAGCAAAATTATCCCTCAAATTATGGCTGGAAACAAACCCATCACGGCTTTCCTGATGATTTCTTTTGAATGAAACAGTTTTAGTCCTGTACAAGCCATTTCTATATTAAACTGGATATATGAAGTGAGAAGTTGAGTAAATAGTTTGTTAGCTTGGGG
This sequence comes from Eledone cirrhosa, assembly GCA_964016885.1. Classification (NCBI taxonomy): domain Eukaryota; kingdom Metazoa; phylum Mollusca; class Cephalopoda; order Octopoda; family Eledonidae; genus Eledone; species Eledone cirrhosa. Next base: position 31,772,184 of record OZ024755.1, read on the forward strand.
CCAGTTCATAAGCTATTAGTTCGATCATGTTGGGGTCACCAAATAAAGTGAAGCTGGTTGTTGAAGAAAGAGGACGATAAACACGACAAATACAATAATTTTAGTTATAGAACTTTACTTCACTTCAGTAAACAGGAAAAATAAGTGTTTATTATGCTGCGTTAGATTACAAAGTGACAAGTTGTTTCAGGATGTTCACACCAGTATAGGTAGCAGCTTGCAGTGCAAGGGAGCTTATATGAAGAGGCAGATGATTCTCTGTGTAGTTGAAATGCCGATGGAAGAATTGCTGTTGGGCCCTTGTTGACAGGGCTGAAGTTTATTTGCTAAGTGCTACATCTTGTTAGTGATGCTTCTCTTCCGAGTTACCAGAGTCAACTGATTTTCACCTCGAGCTGACCAGCTAGATCGCATTTGGGTGTCAGTGTGTGTGTGCAAATAGATTTCTCTCTATCACTACACACACGTTGGTTGTGTGTGTATGTATAAAAGGATTGATCGACTTTCATCAAATCGGACCGAGGAAACAATGTTTTCATCGGTCTTTCCAGTTGCTAATACTATCTGTCGGTCGCAACTCCAGGTAGAAGAAGCAACGAGAAATAAAGTATCTTGCTCAAGGACATAACGTATCACCTGGTCCAGGAATCGAACTCACAACCTCAAGATTGTGAATCCAATTCTCTAACCACTCAGCCACACGCCTTCACTATATGTGTGTGTGTGTGTACACACACACACACACACACACACACACACACACACACACACACACACACACACACACACACACACACTCTCTCTCTCTCTCTCTCTCTCTCTCTCTCTCTCTCTCTCTCTCTCTCTCTCTCTCTCTCTCTCATGTTGGTTGTATGTATATATATATATATACACACACACACACACACGCAAGAATATTTTCTTGAGAGGTTTTAGCTAGCGTTGGGAGTCAACCAAAGTAAAACAGAAATCAAAGGGGTTCATTGATAAAGAAAGGTTATTATACCGACCCCACTATTTTATGGGTCTTTGGGCAAACTGGTAAGTTACACCCCCATTCCACAGAGACAAACAGACAAAGCAATGGAAGCTACAGTAGGGGTAGGGGAGACACAAGGTGCCGCACAGGGTGACACAGCCATGACTGTGCCTATTGATTATATCGAAGACCAAAAAAAACAAAAACAAATAGCCATTCGATATCAAATTGAAAGGTATGATGAAAATATTTCCAAATATTAAATTATTATATTCATCTTAATATTTATTACATTATTATTTTTTGTGGATTGGCAGTATCGGTAGAGGGTCGGACGCCATGCTTTGACGCTTAGAGTTACGCCTTTGCCTTTCATCCTAACGGAGTCGATAAAATAAAGTACCAGTAATGTACTGGATAATTGATGGCCTTGTGCCAAAAAGTAGAAACAATTATTTTTTTTAAATTTTACCAACATAACCGTAATCTGCATCATGGAAAACGTATCTCTTCGAAATTTCATTTGGAAACAAAGTGAGAAAAGGAATGGCGAGATATTTGATAGAGAAGCGACACCAGATGCCGAATGTTCAGGAAAACCATCGCTGGAGAAACTAACTAACTTTTTTTCTGGCACAACAAAACAGTTGCCTCCCTTAGTTTCTACAGAAGTTGTCGTCCTTGCTTAGTTCATCAGCAGGGGGGTAATTTCTCAACCTGCTAGAAATAGCACACAGAACAGGACCACCCGTGCTTGCACATACACAAATACACACACACATCAAGGCAATATTCCAGCATGGTCCAGTTAGTGGTACTTCCATACCACTGTACCTCACAGATAGCTCCAGTTATTGGTACCTCCATACCACTGTACCTCACAGTCAGCTCCAGTTATTGGTACCTCTGTACCTCACAGACAGCTCCAGTTATTGGTACTTCCATACTACTGTACCTCATAGTCAGCTCCAGTTATTGGTACCTCATATACCACTGTACCTCACAGACAGCTCCAGTTATTGGTACCTCCATACCACTGTACCTCACAGACAGCTCCAGCTATTGGTACCTCCATACCACTGTACCTCACAGACAGCTCCAGTTATTGGTACCTCCATACCACTGTACCTCACAGACAGCTCCAGCTATTGGTACCTCCATACCACTGTACCTCACAGACAGCTCCAGTTATTGGTACCTCATATACCACTGTACCTCACAGACAGCTCCAGTTATTGGTACCTCCATACCACTGTACCTCACAGACAGCTCCAGCTATTGGTACCTCCATACCACTGTACCTCACAGACAGCTCCAGTTATTGGTACCTCCATACCACTGTACCTCACAGACAGCTCCAGCTATTGGTACCTCCATACCACTGTACCTCACAGACAGCTCCAGTTATTGGTACCTCATATACCACTGTACCTCACAGACAGCTCCAGTTATTGGTACCTCCATACCACTGTACCTCACAGACAGCTCCAGCTATTGGTACCTCCATACCACTGTACCTCACAGACAGCTCCAGTTATTGGTACCTCATATACCACTGTACCTCACAGACAGCTCCAGTTATTGGTACCTCCATACCACTGTACCTCACAGTCAGCTCCAGTTATTGGTACCTCCATGCCACTGTACCTCACAGACAGCTCCAGTTATTGGTACCTCCATACCACTGTACCTCACAGACAGCTCCAGCTATTGGTACCTCCATACCACTGTACCTCACAGTCAGCTCCAGTTATTGGTACCTCCATGCCACTGTACCTCACAGACAGCTCCAGTTATTGGTACCTCCATACCACTGTACCTCACAGACAGCTCCAGTTATTGGTACCTCCATGCCACTGTACCTCACAGACAGCTCCAGTTATTGGTACCTCCATACCACTGTACCTCACAGACAGCTCCAGTTATTGGTACCTCCATACCACTACCTCACAGACAGCTCCAGTTATTGGTACCTCCATACCACTGTACCTCACAGACAGCTCCAGTTATTGGTACCTCATATACCACTGTACCTCACAGACAGCTCCAGTTATTGGTACCTCATATACCACTGTACCTCACAGACAGCTCCAGTTATTGGTACCTCCATACCACTGTACCTCACAGACAGCTCCAGTTATTGGTACCTCATATGCTACTGTACCTCACAGACAGCTCCAGTTATTGGTACCTCATATGCTACTGTACCTCACAGACAGCTCCAGTTATTGGTACCTCATATACCACTGTACCTCACAGACAGCTCCAGTTATTGGTACCTCATATACCACTGTACCTCACAGACAGCTTCAGTTATTGGTACCTCCATACCACTGTACCTCACAGACAGCTCCAGTTATTGGTACCTCATATACCACTGTACCTCACAGACAGCTCCAGTTATTGGTACCTCATATGCTACTGTACCTCACAGACAGCTCCAGTTATTGGTACCTCCATACCACTGTACCTCACAGACAGCTCCAGTTATTGGTACTTCATATAACACTGTACCTCACAGACAGCTCCAGTTATTGGTACCTCATATACTACTGTACCTCACAGACAGCTTCAGTTATTGGTACCTCCATACCACTGTACCTCACAGTCAGCTCCAGTTATTGGTACCTCCATACCACTGTACCTCACAGTCAGCTCCAGTTAGTGGTACCTCCATACCACTGTACCTCACAGACAGCTCCAGTTATTGGTACCTCATATACCACTGTACCTCACAGACAGGTCCAGTTATTAGTACCTCTGTACCTCACAGACAGCTCCAGTTATTGGTACCTCATATGCTACTGTACCTCACAGACAGCTCCAGTTAGTGGTACCTCCATACCACTGTACCTCACAGACAGCTCCAGTTATTGGTACCTCCATACCACTGTACCTCACAGACAGCTCCAGTTATTGGTACCTCCATACCTCCATACCACTGTACCTCACAGTCAGCTCCAGTTATTGGTACCTCATATACCACTGTACCTCACAGTCAGCTCCAGCTATTGGTACCTCCATACCACTGTACCCCACAGACAGCTCCAGTTATTGGTACCTCATATACCACTGTACCTCACAGACAGCTCCAGTTATTGGTACCTCCATACCACTGTACCTCACAGTCAGCTGCAGTTATTGGTACCTCCATACCACTGTACCTCACAGACAGCTCCAGTTATTGGTACCTCCATACCACTGTACCTCACAGACAGCTCCAGTTATTGGTACCTCCATACCACTGTACCTCACAGATAGCTCCAGTTATTGGTACCTCCATACCACTGTACCTCACAGACAGCTCCAGTTATCGGTACCTCCATACCACTGTACCTCACAGACAGCTCCAGTTATTGGTACCTCCATACCACTGTACCTCACAGACAGCTCCAGTTATTGGTACCTCCATACCACTGTACCTCACAGACAGCTCCAGTTATTGGTACCTCATATACCACTGTACCTCACAGACAGCTCCAGTTATTGGTACCTCATATGCTACTGTACCTCACAGATAGCTCCAGCTATTGGTACCTCATATACCACTGTACCTCACAGACAGCTCCAGTTATTGGTACTTCTTATACCACTGTACCTCACAGACAGCTCCAGTTATTGGTACCTCCATACCACTGTACCTCACAGACAGCTCCAGTTATTGGTACCTCATATACCACTGTACCTCACAGACAGCTCCAGTTATTGGGACTTACATACCACTGTACCTCACAGTCAGCTCCAGTTATTGGTACCTCATATACCACTGTACCTCACAAACAGCTCCAGTTATTAGTACCTCCATACCACTGTACCTCACAGACAGCTCCAATTATTGGTACCTCCATACCACTGTACCTCACAGACAGCTCCAGTTATTGGTACCTCCATACCACTGTACCTCACAGACAGCTCCAGTTATTGGTACCTCATATGCTACTGTACCTCACAGATAGCTCCAGTTATTGGTACCTCCATACCAGAAGAACTTATCTCAAATTGGAAGCATCTGTCTGTAGCCCTGACATACCAAGTATTTATTTTCAAAAATTGTGCCTTATTCCCACCTGCAAGTCCTCCATAAGAGTTGAATTGTCCCGGGTCCCCTGTGCCCTCAGCTGATCTTTTTAGTTTTAGGATGGTTAGAATTTTTTAATTTAATACCTGTATTTATAACTTACACATACACACGTAGAAAGACACATTTTCACACACACACACATACACATACCCCCTCACACACACACACCCTCACACACATACCCCCGCACAGACACACATACACTCCACAGACATATACACACAGACACACCCACAGATTTGGTGTATGTATGGGTGGGTGCATAATTGTGTGTGTGTGTGTATATATGTATATATACATGTATGGAGGCACATGGCTTAGTGGTTAGAGCGTTGGGTTTGCAATCGAAAGGTTGTGAGTTCAATTCTCAGACCGGGTGATGTGTTGTTTCCTTGAACAAGACACTTTATTTCACATTGCTCCAGTTTACTCAGCTGTAGAAATGAGATGATAGGACTGGGGTCCCTATCATTCCACTGCAAAGTGGTTGAAGAGGTGCCACAGCAAAAAAAGCACCCAGCCCACACTGTAAATGAGGTTGCTGTTAGGAAGGGCATCCAGCTGTAGAAATCAAGCCAAAATCAGTTCCATATGAGCAAAACAAGGTCAGCTAACTGGACACTGCCCACAACAGGACAACCCATCTAACCTATGCTAGCGTGGAAGAATGGATGTAAAATGGTGATGATGATGATATATATATATATATGAAGGCACATGGCTTAGTGGTTAGAGCGTTGGGCTTATAATGGTGAGGTAGTTATTCGATTCTCAGACAGGGCTTTGCATTGGGTTCTTGAACAAGACACTTTATTTCACGTTGCTCCAGTTCACTCATCTGTAGAAATGAGTTGTGACGCCACAGTGACTTTCCCTTGGACAACATTGGTGGCATTGAGATGGGAGACTGGTATACATGGACGACTGCTGGTCAAACAACATTGCCCAGACTTGTACCTTGGAAGGGAACTTTCTAGGAGTGACAAGCCATTTGGCCATGCCACACCCATCTCACAGTGTAACCCTAGTTTAGGGACCCAGTACTGGATGGCGCCATGATGAGGAAGGATAGGTGCGGAACCAGAGTATGGGAGCCTAGCTCACAGCAAGAACACAAGGGGTTAGACGGGTCTGTCCCATTTAGAGACAAGGTGGGTCAGGTGACCATGTCTCACTCATATAGGACTGTTTGTGGCTAGGTTTCTACAGCTGGATGTCCTTCCTAACGCAAACCAGATTTACAGAGTGGACTGGGTGCTTTTTGCCGAGTCTTGTACACGTCCACTTTACAGTGTGGGCTGGGTGATGTGTGTGTGTGTCTGTCTATGTGTATATATGTGTGTATGTGTATACATATATATGTGTGTGTGTATATATGTGTGTGTGTATATATATATATATATGTACGTGTGTGTGTATATATATATATATGTGTGTGTGTGTGTGTATATATATGTGTGTGTGTATATATATATATGTACGTGTCTGTGTATATATATATATATGTGTGTATGTGTGTGTATATATGTGTGTTTGTGTGTGTATATATGTGTATATATAGATATGTGTATGTATGTATGTATATATATATATATATATATATATATGTACGTGTGTGTATATATGCGTGTGTGTATGTGTATATGTGTGTGTGTGTATATTTAAATATGTACATACAAAATCAGAGTCACCAGAAGATATATTATGTAAGCGTGTGTTTGAAAACAAAAGATATCTTAGTCATGTAACAGCTGGTATGTATAAATTACACACTTACACATGCATATACATACCCATATATATATATACATATATATATACATACCCAAATTGAAATGATCACATTGAAGCACTTCATTTGTATTTTTTCATTGATGTAAATCATATGTAAACATATGCACAGTTGGTGGTGGTGGTGGTGGTGTTGGGGGTGGTGTTGGAGGTGGTGTTGGTGGTGGTGTTGGTGGTGGCAGTGGTGGTGTTGGAGGTGAGATGTAGTGGTGGTAATGGTGGTGTTGGTGGAGGTGTTGGAGGTGAGATGTAGTGGTGGTAATGGTGTTGTTGGTGGTGGTGGTGTTGGGGGTGAGATGTAGTGGTGGTAATGGTGGTGGTGGTGGTGGTGGTGGTGGTGGTGGAGGTGGTGTTGGAGGTGAGATGTAGTGGTGGTAATGGTGGTGTTGGTGGTGGTGGTGGAGGTGGTGGTGTTGGAGGTGAGATGTAGTGGTGGTAATGGTGTTGGTGGTGTTGGTGGTGGTGTTGGAGGTGAGATGTAGTGATGGTAATAGTGTTGGTGGTGGTGGCGATGGTGATGTTCTGATAAAGCTGTCACCAATTCAAGACACGTTGTTAGGGAACATTACAGCACAAACCACCTCACCATTAACTCCTATCTCTGTATGAAGAAGAAAGGGACCTTTATGAAGCTGACCCCGAATTATTAACTGGCTTAGTCCTCTTTCAAGATACCTTATAAGGTAACACATCAGACGAACCCCTTCCATGTCATCTCTTATTTCACTTTATAGAGAAACATTATTACAGCCCTTGCTTATATCTGACTCCAGTTAACGACTGGTTAACACCTGCTTCCATAAGAAGAGTCAAAACCCCCCTAAAAAAAACAGAGAGAGTTTCCATTCTTTCTCTGTTACTCTTCTATAAAGATGAGAAGTCGTACCTGTCATCGTTATTGCAGGTATGGTATTATTGTGTTTATTGGGTACCTTGTCATGCAGGGACTTATCAGGATGAACAAGGTGAGACACAGTTTTTCTTTTCAAACTTTCTCTCACAAACTCTTCTCTTTCTTTGTGTGAAAATAATACTTAACCCACACTAGCGTTAAACGATGGTGATGATGGTCATCATCGTTTAAAGTCCATCATCATCATCATCGTCATCATTATCGTCATCATCACCATCATCATTACCATTGTTGTGAGGTCTGGTTTGTTGTGAAGTGTGGTTTGTCGTGAGTTCTTGTTTGTTGTGAGGTCTGGTGTGTTGTGAGGTCTGGTGTGTTGTGAAGTTTTGTTTGTTGTGAGGTCTGGTGTGTTGTGAGGTCTGGTGTGTTGTGAGGTCTTGTTTGTTGTGAGGTCTGGTGTGTTGTGCGGTCTGGTGTGTTGTGAGGTCTGGTTTGTTGTGAGGTCGGTGTTTGTTTCATATGTACTGTGTAGTTGGTATGTAATCTGGTGTCAGACAGTGATTGTGGAGAGGAAGTTCTATATGGGTTGTAGATATATTAGGTGTATATATTGTTAGCTGTATATATTATTAGGTATATATATATTGTAGATGTATATATTATTAGGTATATATATTGTTAAATGTATATATTATTAGGTACTAGCAGAAAACCACCCTTCGGGTGGTTTTCTGCTAGCATGTGTAGTGTGCATATTTATATTATACACAAATATATACGCATGTAGATATGATACGTCAAATAAAATGGTAATTGAGAACATGCACAGAAATTGAAGAGAGACTGTGTTACACTGTCTTCTGTAATCAGTAAAGTAATCCATGATATATTTTAAAAAGATATTATATATAAACTGCATTACGGAGAAATGTTATGAAAATGAAAAAGGAGAAATTAGTGACAGAAATATAAACATTATAAAATGATGTAAATATATGAACATTTACATAAGTGATATAATATAGTGTATGTTATATCATAACCGGAAGTATTGACATTTGAAAATTTTAAAAGAAGTGAATCTTAAAATAAGCAATCATTATATATAGGAATATTTATGTTTAATCAAGAGCTATGAAATTTAGTAGATAAATTATGTAATATTCGTGGATTGGCAGTATCAGTAGAGAGTCGGACGCCATGCTTTCCAGCATAGTTACGTCCCTTTACGATCTGGGTTCAAATCCCGCCGAGGTTGACTTTGCCTTTCATCCTTACGGGGTCGATAAAATAAAGTACCAGTAATGCACTGGGTAATTGCTGGCCTTGTGCCTAAAGTAGAAACAATTATTTATTCAAAGTTTGCAGCATAGAGTTACGCCCCTTGCCATTCTGAGTTCAAATCGCGCCAAGGTTAACTTTGCCTTTCATCCTTACGAGGTTGATAAAATAAAGTACCAGTAATGTACTGGGTAATTGCTGGCCTTGTGCCAAAAGTAGAAACAATTATTTATTCAAAGTAGGGCGGTGGATTGTCAGTGTCGGTAGTGGGCTGGACGCCATGCTTTGCAGCACAGAGTTACGGCCCTTTATGGTCTGAGTTCAAATCCCGGCGAGGCTAACTTTGCCTTTCATCCTTACGGGGTCGATATAATAAAGTACCAGTCACACACTGGGGCTGATTTAATCGACTTTCCCCTCCGCCAAAATTGCTGGCCTTGTGCCTATATAAGAAACCATTATTTATTCAAAGTAATCCAACTTATTTTACTAATGGGATAAACACACCCTAACCCTAACTCCTTCCTTTATTATAATATAGATATATATTATAAGGTGAATCTTTTCATATATCATCATCATCATTTTACATCTGCTTTTTCCTGCTTAAAAGGGTGGGACAAATTTGTTGTGCTCATAGTTTTTGGCAGTAGTATATATACTGGTTGGATGCCCTTCCGAACATATATAGTTTACTGGTGTGTAATCATCATTCATCATCATCATTTCATTTTACGTCCGCTTTTCCCTGCTTGCAAGGGTGGGACGGGAACTGATTCTGGCTTGATATCTACATCTGGATGCCCTTCCTTACACCAACCTCATTTACAGTGAGTGCTGGGTGCTTTTTTGCCGTGGCATCTACACGACCACTTTGCAGTGGAATGATAGGGACCCCAGTCCCTATCATCTCATTTCTACAGCTGAGTAAACTGGAGCAATGTGAAATAAAGTGTCTTGCTCAAGGAAACAACACATCACCTGGTCTGAGAATTGAACTCACAACCTTTCGATCGCAAGCCCAATGCTCTAACCACTAAGCCATGTGCCTCCATGTTTAGTTATAATTAGTTCACCAGTTTTAGCTGTCACTGCCAATGTAGGACTAGGTTCTGTTGTGGTATTCTATGTTTGGTACTACACGGTAGTTGCTACCCTCAAGAAATTGAGTATTAGTAACAGGAACGAAGTATCAATATAGCATCATTGTGTTGATTCAGGTGTGACACATGTTTCGTCATTGATCCACTCAAGGTTTGATTGGCATTGATCAGACCTGAATATGGAATCAATAGCTCGTTAGACTAGGGGATCCCTTATATATATATATATATATATATATATGGGATATACAAGACAGATGAGCTATTGATTCCAGATTCAGGTCCAATCAATGCCACTCAAACCTTGAGTTGATCAAATATATATATAATATATATTGAGTTGATATAATATATATATATATAATATATATTGAGTTGATATAATATATATATATATAATATATATATATATATATATATAATTGTTTCTACTTTAGGCACAAGGCCAGCAATTACCCAGTTCATTACTGGTACTTTATTTTATCGACCCCGTAAGGATGAAAGGCAAAGTTAACCTCGGCGGGATTTGAACTCAGATCATAAAGGGACGTAACTCTATGCTTCAAAGCATGGTGTCCGACTCTCTACCGATACTGCCAATCCAATATATATATAATATATATATATAATGTATGAAAAAATTCAGGACCCCGACGTATGTATATATATAGAAGACTCGACTTCCCACGGGTACAAGCTGAAGGATATAGAAAATATGCCCCACCCCCTCCCACTGCTAAGTGGTCGTGAAGGATTCACGACAAAAAAAAGCACCGAGTCCACAGAGTAAATTGGTTGTGTAGGCGCCACAGAAAAAAAGCACCCAGCCCACACTGTAAATGAGTTTGGTGTTAGGAAGGGCATCCCGCTGTAGAAATCAAGCCAAAATCAGTTCCATATGGGCAAAACAAGGTCAGCTAACCAGACACTGCCCACAACAGGACAACCCATCTAACCTATGCTAGCGTGGAAGAATGGATGTAAATGGGTGAGATGATGATATATGTATATATATATGTGTGTGTGTATATATATATGTGTGTATGTATATATATATGTGTGTATATATATATATATGTGTGTGTGTGTATATATATGTGTGTATATATATATATATGTGTGTGTGTGTATATATATGTGTGTATATATATATATATGTGTGTGTGTATATATATATATGTGTGTATATATATATATATGTATGTCTGTGTATATATATATGTATGTCTGTGTATATATATATATATGTCTGTGTATATATATATATATGTATGTAAATGTATATATATATATATATATATATATTTATTATAATAACAGATTAAAGTTTAAGCAAAGAATCTCTGTTTTCACCCTTAACGGGATCTTCTGAAAGATTTTGCTCTAGGGTTCTTATATATTTGATATATATTTATCCGTATCGAGCCCTCTTTGGATTTTAGTCTTCACATTTATTATTATTACTATATATATACACACGTGTATATATATATATATGTGTGTGTGTGTGTGATAAAGCCATAGTAACAGCTGTTGGCCAGTAGATGTCACTGCAGTCAATAGGTGATTAAAATCACTGCCAGTCACTGATGAGTTGGCAATGTAGCTTGGAAACAGCTTTTATTGTGTGTGGTGTGGTGTGGAGTGTGTGTGGAGTGTGTGTGTGTGGTGTGTGTAGTGAGTGTGTGTAGTGTGAGCCACTATATTAACCTCACCCCAGGTCCCTTTTTTTATCAATCTTTATTTGTTGAACTGCTAAGTTATGAGATGTAAAAGGATGTAAAATAGTTTTAATTAGTGAAAATATAAGAAAATATATACACACACACACACACACACACATACACACAACCATGCAAGGAATAGATTCCAAGCTCTATATAAATCAATATATAGAGATCAATATATAGAGATATGTGTACAATGATAGGGGATCAAAAACGGAAGTGACCTACCAAAAACCACCAGTGACCAATATATTACCTACAGAAGGAATGGTGAATATAAATCAATAAAAACAATATATTAAAATGTACTGACCATCCATCGTGGTTTTTGGTCTCTTATGATTGAACACATATCTCTATGTCTACTTCTCTCTCTCTCTCTCTCTCTCTCTCTCTCTCTCTCTCTCTCTCTCTCTCTCTCTCTCTCTCTCTCTCTCTCTCTCTCTCTCTCTCTCTCTCTCTCTCTCTCTCTCTCTCTATATATATATATGATGGAGGCACATGGCTTAGTGGTTAGAGCATTGGGCTTGCAATCAAAAGGTTGTGAGTTCAATTCTCAGACCGGGCAATATGTTGTTTCCTTGAGCAAGACACTTTATTTCACATTGCTCCAGTTTACTCAGCTGTAGAAATGAGATGAAAGGGACTGGGGTCCATATCATTCCACTGCAAAGTGGTCGTGGAGGTGCCACGGCAAAAAAGCACACAGCACTCACTGTAAATGAGGTTGGTGTTAGGAAGGGCATCCAGCTGTAGAAATCAAACCAGAATCATTTCCCGTCCCACCCTTGCAAGCAGGGAAAAGTGGACCTAAAATGATGATGATATGTATGTCTCTCTCCCTTTCCCCCCTCCTCACTCTCTCTCTCTCTCCCTATCCCCCTCCTCTCTCTCTCTATCACCCCCCCTCCTCTCTTCCCCTCTTCAATCTGATACATAGTTTTCTCTATTTATAGGAACTGACGTCAGATACAGAAGAAAATGAAATAGTTATCAGGAAAGATGCTTCTGAAAAAGATGGAGGTGACAAAAATATTGTGAAGATGGCAGAGGACGAAGAAGAAGAGAAACCATTTGATCACAATTCTAAAAGAGAGGAGTTAAACGTTAAATATGACCAATCTTTAAATAAAGCTGAAGAAGAAACCAAATCTAAGCGTGAACATAACCAACATTTAAATAAAGCTGAGGAAGAAATCAAGGCTAAAGAAAAGGCTCTGAAATTAGAACATGAACTAAGAGAAGAAGAAGAACGGCGCCATAAATTGGAGTTGAGAGTTCAGGAAGAACTTCTTCACAAAGAGGAAGAAAAGAGGGTAAGTTCTTGAGATTTTATAATATTTCAAAGAGGATGTATATAAAGTATTTGGAGAAGTTTAAGCATTAATAATTCTAATGATATTTCTTTACATAAATTCATTCTATTTAGATAATGTCCAGTATTGAAATAATTGTTTCTACTTTTGGCACAAGGCCAGCAATTACCCAGTGCATTACTGGTACTTTATTTTATCGACCCTGTAAGGATGAAAGGCAAAGTTAACCGTGGCGAGATTTGAACTCAGAACATAAAGGGACATAACTGTATGCTGCAAAGCATGGCGGCCGATCCTCTACCGATACTGCCAATTCACCGTCCTTTTTGAAATAATGTTTCTTTAAATTGTTTCATTCTACTTTCAAAGATAGAGTGGATAATGGTACATCTGGTTTCAGAAGTGTATTGCTCCTATCACTTTTTTGGGGGTGCAGGCAATCATAATTCCCCCGAGAATACGCCACTGTCTGGTTTTGAAATAATGATTTTTTTTAAATCTTGCATAATATTTTTTTTTTCCTGTATTGATTTTAAATCTGTAGCTAGAAGTATAGGCATACAAAGTTATTAAAGTTTAGATTTGCATAAAGACTTTAAAAACATCTTGAATGGCAAGGAATTGGGAAAGTTGTTAGAGAGTTACATTAAATTGTATGGTATTTGTTCCAGTTCAATGCACTCTAAGTTCAAATCCTGTCCCCTTCTGCTAGCAGCAGATAGTATCAACACTAGAAAGCCTAATTGAAACATTGTCTCCTTGGTCAAATCTGATAATCTACTCCTTTCTTCAGCCAGGAGTTAGTATCAACACTAGAAAGGCTAATTGGAACATTGTCTCCTTGGTCAAATCTGATAATCTACTCCTTTCTTCAGCCAGGAGATAGTATCAACACTAGAAAGGCTAATTGGAACATTGTCTCCTTGGTCAAATCTGATGATCTACTCCTTTCTTCAGCCAGGAGTTAGTATCAACACTAGAAAGGTTAATTGGAACATTGTCTCCTTGGTCAAATCTGATGATCTACTCCTTTCTTCAGCCAGGAGATAGTATCAACACTAGAAAGCCTAATTGGAACATTGTCTCCTTGGTCAAATCTGATAATCTACTCCTTTCTTCAGCCAGGAGTTAGTATCAACACTAGAAAGGCTAATTGGAACATTGTCTCCTTGGTCAAATCTGATGATCTACTCCTTTCTTCAGCCAGGAGTTAGTATCAACACTAGAAAGCCTAATTGAAACATTGTCTCCTTGGTCAAATCTGATAATCTACTCCTTTCTTCAGCCAGGAGATAGTATCAACACTAGAAAGGCTAATTGGAACATTGTCTCCTTGGTCAAATCTGATGATCTACTCCTTTCTTCAGCCAGGAGTTAGTATCAACACTAGAAAGATCAATCAAAATTTAACTTCCTTATTCCAATCTAATGATCATCTACTTTCCTTTTTTCTTATTTTTGGTAACTGAAAACATTAATTTGTTCATGAATTCATGAATGAGGGCTTGTGTGGGGGGACCACACTCTAACTTTTTTTTTCTTCACTTCAGAAAAAACTTGAGAAAGAAGAAGAAGAAAGAAGATTAACTGAAGTGAGGAAAGAACAAGAATTACGAGAAGAGCTGATAAAACTTCAGAAAGAGCTGGAGAAGAAGAATGCACACCCAGTTGGACCTGGAGAAGATGTACCACATCATCCAGATGATGACCACCACGCTGATGAACATTATAAATACCTGTACATAGGTAAAGGTAAGGATGTTTCACCTGTCCATGGACGACATTTCGCTATGAAAGCTACCAAGATTGAACATGAAATGGAGGAGCAAGTAGAAAAACACATGGAACAATTACCGGAACATCGTTTCCCCACCATTGTGACGGCGGTAACTGAACAGACTTTCCACGATGTGGAAAAACTCATTGATTCTCTCCAATATTTCCTCCCAGATAAGAGAGTTGTAATCTTCCATATTGATTTGGATGACAAACTACTGCAGCAGGTAAGATACACACTCACACACTCACGCACTCACGCGCACTCACACACTCACGCGCACTCACACACTCACACACACTCACGCGCACTCACACACTCACGCGCACTCACACACAATCACACACACACACGCACACACACACGCACACTCACGCATACGCACACTCGCACACACACACACACACACACACTCACACGCACACACTCCACACACATGCACACACTCACATACACGCACACACTCACTCAGTCACACACACGCACACATACACTCACACACATACACACGCACACACGCACACTCACGTCTGTATATCCAGTAATATATGACACACCAATTGTATATTCCCAGTTTCTATGAATGTCTATATATCCAGTAATATATGACATACCAATTGTATATTCCCAGTTTCTATGAATGTCTATATATCCAGTAATATATGACACACCAATTGTATATTCCCAGTTTCTATGAATGTCTATATATCCAGTAATATATGACATACCAATCACGTATTCCCCAAACTAAATATGTCCAGCGCTAGTGTCATTATTTATCAGTCACAAAACAGTTGAATTCTTTAAATTTCTTTGTCAGTTGGCATCAGCCTGTAATGTTGAAACACGACTCTTTTGGAACTGGATGTTTCCAGCACATGTCTATAATTCTTCTCATATGTCTTGGAAACCAGTCATCTTACAGGCAAGTAGATTATTATTATTATTATTTGCATTTATCTTGCTTTATGTTTATACGAGTTATCACCAAGTCACAACCAGTGACCTCAAGAGACAACAAGGTCCGCCATGTTCAAGAAAGAACACACATATTCACACATGCATCCTTAGTGTTTAGACTTGTGATGTACTTATATTGACAGGATCTTCCTTAGTATATGGGCAGTTCCCATTAGTACTATCTTTTGTATTTCTCCTATACGCGGGTTTCCTGGGATTTGCGATAAGTAGTCGTTAGACCCCTTAGGTATCATTCCCAGAGCGCCTACAACCACTGGTATTGTTTTAGTTCTCAATTTCCACATTTTTCCAATTTCTATCTCCAGGTCCTTATACTTGCTCAATTTTTCAAATGTTTTTATAGATACATTCTTGTCTATTGGAACAGACATATCAATTAGCAGGCATACCCTCCTTTGAAAGTCCTTCAATATTATATCAGGTCTATTTGCATCTATTTTTCGGTCTGTTTGGATGCTAAAGTTCCACAAGATTGAGATGTGATCTTTTTCAAGTATGGGAGGTGGTTGATGCTCCCACCAATTCTTTTGATGGGGCAGGTCAAAATGCTTACACATTATCCAATGTATGTATTGTGCAGCTCTGTCATGCCTGTTTAGGTATTCGGTTGGAGCTATAGGACTGCACATTGAAATTATATGGTCAATGGTCTCTGGTTGTTTTTTGCATACACGGCATAATGGGCTGCACCCATTTTTTATTATGTTGGCTTGGTAATTTTTTGTTGGCAGACACTGATCTTGTGCGGATATAATCAGTCCTTCAGTCTCCGATTTCAGTCCAGAGGATGCCAACCACTGATGGGTTAAAGTTTTGTCAACATCAGGATTGTTAGCTCGCTCTGGGTATTTTCCATACAGAGGCTTTTCTTGCCATTTCTTAGCCAGTTTCTGTAGCAGTTCTTTCTTTGCAGTTACTTTTACCTGCTTTGCTTTTTCTGTGTTTTCCATTTCAGCAGTAAATGGGACTTCTGAAATTTGTAGTCCATTACTGTATCTTTGTGCATCTTTTGTAATGGAATATGATCTTTTGGTGCTTTCGTGTTTCAAAACGAGTTTGATCATCCAATCATGTGATTCCCTTAGATATGTGGATAATCCAATTGTTGCAGTTTTCAACGCAATGTCTAACTGGATTAACCCACGTCCTCCTTCTTTCCTAGGGAGATATATTCTATCTATGTCTGCCTTAGGGTGATGCATTCTGTGCATGGTTAAGAATTTTCGGATTTTTGTATCGAGCCTACGGATCTCTGTGCTTGACCAGTTGATGACATTGTAACTGTAGGTTACTACTGGTATGGCAAGCGTGTTTATGGCATTGATCCTATTCCTTGCATTCAATTCCGTTCTTAAGATTGCTCTGACTCTGCGGTAACATTCCTTCCTTATCCTTTCCCTCATTGTCGAGTGCTTGATTCCGTCTCCTTCACAAACACCTAGATATTTGTAAGTTTGTTCTTGATCAAGCTCTCTTATCACGTTCCCCCGATCAAGATTAATGTCTGAACTCTTCAGCAGCTTTCCTCTGGTGAACGTTGCTTTGGCGCATTTATCCAGTCCAAACTCCATTTTAATGTCATCACTGAACTGCTTCACAGTGGATAATAGCCCTTGCAATTGTTCATCATTTTTTGCGAATAGTTTCAGGTCATCCATGTAGAACAGGTGATTAATGGTTTTGTCATAGACTCTATATCCATGTTTTGTTTCATTGAGCATTTTACTTAATGGTATAAGTGCGATGCAGAATAAAAGCGGTGATAAAGAGTCACCCTGAAAAATTCCACAATTAATGTTAACTTCTCCAGCTTCCAGTGATTTTGTTTCACTATTCAAAAGGAGTGTCGTTCTCCATGTCCTCATACTGAATGACAAAAACCTCCTGACAACGGGGGATATTTTGAAAATCTCTAAACATTTTTCAATCCAACTGTGTGGCAAACTATCAAATGCTTTTTTATAATCTATCCAAGCAATCGATAGATTTTTGTGTCTATTATGACAATCTTCCAGTATCATTTTGTTAACCAGAAGCTGATCCTTACAGCCATATGAGCCTCGTTTACACCCTTTCTGCTCAATGGGAAATAGGTCATTTGTTATCAGGTGGTCATATGTGTATTCAGTTAGGACTGATGTTAAAATTTTATACATTGTGGTCAAGCAGGTTATCGGTCTGTAATTTTTGGGATTGTTTGTCTCATCATTCTTCGGTAGCAGGAATGTAATGCCGTTAACTAGCCATGATGGTATCTTTTCTGGCTCCTTAACTATTTCATTGTAAAGTTGAGCCAACAGCTCATGAGACTCTGTGAAGGCATTTATCCAAAAGTTTTGTATTTTGTCTTTTCCTGGGGATTTCCATTTGCTGGTTTTTCTTAGAGCCAAGCGCAGCTGTTCAACTGTTATATTTTCCCATGTTTGTTCTTCAAGGTGAGCTGTTTCTTTCATTTGTCTGTCTATCCATGGGGCATGTATGTTATGAACTTTTTCTTCGGCCCAGATCTTTTCCCAGAATTCTTGCACTTCCTCCTTGGGTGGTATTGATTTAGCAGTTATTGTTGACTTACCAATTTTTCTGTAGAAGTTTCTTTGGTTGTTTTTGAACATATTATTGTCCTTATAGAATCTAGATCGTTTTTCAAAGCGCCTTATACGAGCAGCTTTGGCCGACACTTTTTGCTTGATTGTTTCTATCAGCATGTCTATGTCACATGTTGATCTTATACTGTACTTTTTTTTCAATTTTCTAAGTTTAGTTTGTTTAACATGTTCACCTACTTTATAGTTTGTTAAAATTTCTATGTCAGATCGGAGAAGGTTTATTTGGCGATTGATGTTATCTTGCCAAGTAGATTTCTTGTGGGAATTCCTTTGTTTTTTCATCTTCACTCCACATAAGTGAGTGGTGACTTTAGCCGATGCATAATAGAGATGATTTAAGTCAGTAATGTTTATTTTGTTTGTGATGATAATGTTTTTGAGAATTATGTTAGTCTTGTGTATTATCTTTTGGTTCTGTTTGGAGTTCTGGATCTTAGGGAGGGTGTCTCGTTCCCCCATGTCAGTTTCTTTCATTTTCATCCATTCGATCATAATTTCATCCTTCAAGTTGGCAAGTTCATTCTCATTCATTTCTTTATCATTTACGATCTCATTATTTTCATTTGGAGTTTATTATTATTATTATTATTATTATTATTATTATTATTATTATTATTATTATTATGTCCCAGTTTTTTGTACTGTCCCCTATATGTCGGCCCTTGTGACCAATAAATGAAATCATTATTATTAAAAATAAAGTACCAGTAATGCACTGGGTAATTGCTGGCCTTGTGCCTAAAGTAGAAACAATTATTATTATTATTATTATTATTATTTGGTCGTTGAAGTGAATGGACGTACTATCGTGAGCTTGAGTAAGTTTGTTATTTCTAGGGTTTTAAATACTTTTGTTATTAATATTTTTGTTTCAAAAGGGGCATAAGACTTTAGTCTTTACCCTCAAGAAAGGACTCCCCATAATATTTGGGCCTTTTTGCCCAAATATTTAACCTTTGTGTGTTTAAAAGGAAATTTTTATAAAAGAAACAAACATGGTAGAGCCACGTCCCCCAGCATTTGAGTTGCTGTCGTGCGACAGTTGGGGTTAATAACACTGCCCCTCCCACGGCAATTTTATATTGTAACAATGCATCAGGCAATATCGCCAGCACCACCAACAACAACACCAACAGTGACAACACTATTATAAACAAAAATGACAACACCAACAACAGTAAAAACACAGTCGTGAACAAGAATGACAACACCACTTGGTTGATGGCAGCCGTCCTCGCTGACGTCGAGGAATCAACAACAATCCTAGATGTCGTGCGGATAAGACAAGAAAACTGGCCAGGCTCGAGGATGGAACTAATCATCCAATCAAACCACGAGAGCATAGAGGCCATCCTTGATGTGATAGACCTAGACGACGACAGCCATCTACCAGTGACTGTCGAATCCCAAGGTGTCACGAGTGCAGAGACAAAACACACCTTGAGGCCTTCTGCCCCAAACACACCAGGATGGGCACGCGCTCCTCCTTCTCCCTACACTGTGCCCTGCAACTGGAGTGGCCAAACTACCCAAGACCACAGTGGCGGAAAAACAACCAGCACCAGCGACACCAACAACAAAAACACCATCTCCTCCTCCACCAACAACACCAATGGAGAGCATGCCCCTTCCCGATATCGCTAAATCGGACAGAAAGTGTGATGACGCTGAAGGGTGGAAAACCATTGCAGCGAAAAAAGAAAGAAAGAACTCCCTACCTTCGCCCCCCCCCCCAAAAAAAAGGAGGAGGAAAAAAATAAAAATGAAGGCCCCACCACCATCACCATCAACAGCCATACCCCCACAACCACCTACACCACCACCACCACGACCACCACCGCCGCCATCATTATCATCTACCCCATCGTCACCTCCAACAACACCCACTAAACACAGAAAGCACCAACATCCCCAAAGCAGACACAATACACAGCCATAGACACAGACAACACAAGGCTTTTAAATTACATTCAACACCACAACAACATCACAGAATCAAATTACATACAAACCACCAAAATTGCAACCTCCCACACACACACAAAAATAATTGAAATCTCTCAGAAGAATTACACGACATTAAAGAAAACGTTCCCCGAGGGAATTGGAGAATATCGAGGGAACTTCACCAAAAGAATTTATTTTGATATTCTCGTGGAGAAATCCACCACTGGTTGGAGGGATGGAACACCCATGCTCCTCCTAAAAAAAGCCAAAGGTAAAGATTTTTTACTTTTCCCTTATTACTTGTTTTCCTTTTATCTTAGCCAACATGGCTTCTCTCAGGATAAGCAGTATGGATGTATGTGGTCTTGGAAGCAGGGTCACCTGCTCAATGATCTCAGGTCGCTAAACATAGATGTGATGGCCATCAGCGAGACCAGAATCTCCGAGGCACGGACATTTGCTTCATTTTTGGCAGCTACGAGGTGTACACATCTCCAAGCTGTCCTGGATCTGGGGGAGGAGTGACTGTGTTGTTCCGGAGAAGTCTGGATCTCGAGATATGGGCCATCTTCTTGGACCCAGAAGGTAAGTTGGTGGTGCTGGACGTGACCAGTGGAGAAGGGCAAGCTTTCAGGCTAGTGGCCGTCTACACCCTGATTTGGGCAGGACGGCTTGACTTCTTCCGGCGCCTGGAGACCTTTCTTGGAATGTCCCACTCTTTAGTGTTAATAGGTGACTGGAATGGGATCTTGGATGCACGCTAGGACTATATGGAACTAGCAGATAGGGAAGGAGGCTGTATAGCCTCACAAACCTGCTCAGACGTTTTCAACTGTCTGATAGGTACCATCTGGATTTCCTGAATGTGCCAATGTGGACATGGACAAACTGCATCAGGTCATCCAGATCGTATCTAGATAGGGTATTTTGTAGGCAAATAGATAGGCCTAGCATAGGCTGTCCACAATTCAAGATAGTCGACTACACGGACCACAAATTTGTGATCTGTGTGGTTGACGTGCTTGTGGCGAGATTACATGATAAAATACACTTAGCAGAGCATGGAAATGTCTGTAAATGAGATGCAGTCCTCTTCCAGCCCATCTGAGCGGTCCTCCGTCCCTGCTTTAGCACTGACTTAGTCTGTGGTGACCTCTCCATCACTTGCTAGCACGGAAAGGGAATGTTAAATCACGATGATTAACATCTATTTTTCCATGCTGGCATGGGTTAGAGGAGTTATCCAGGTGACCGTGTTATGACCTTCCTAGCGCCAACCTCATTTACAGTGAGTACTGGGTGCTTTTTGTTGTGTCACCGACATGACCACGTCACAGCATGGGCTGGAGGCTTCACAGGATGTAACTTCAACTTGTCCTCCTGGGAGATGTATGGGAGTGGGCGG
This sequence comes from Eledone cirrhosa, assembly GCA_964016885.1. Classification (NCBI taxonomy): domain Eukaryota; kingdom Metazoa; phylum Mollusca; class Cephalopoda; order Octopoda; family Eledonidae; genus Eledone; species Eledone cirrhosa. The sequence continues at coordinate 31,794,031 of OZ024755.1, forward strand.
AGTGATGCATACTATATATATATATGCTTCAGGTACAGCCTGTGCTTGTGGTAAGGCAGGTCTTCTGTATTACTGCGTAATGCCAGAGATCTTAGTCCTGTGTCATAACCTTTGAGATGTGTAATTGGGCAAGATCAACTTTTATCACCTCATCCCAAGTCTTCTTGTGTTTCCCCAGCCCCAAGGCTTCCACCGACTGAATGCTCTGCACCTTTCTATACAGCTGTCATCTTCCATCACATGTCCATACCAACACAGTCTCCTCTCCTGCACACAGCATCTGATCCCTCTTATGTCTAGTTTCTCTCTCAGCCTGTTTATGCTTTGCCATGATGATGACAATCATGGAAATGATGATGACGATGATGGTGTTGATGATGATGATCACAGTGATGATGAGAGTGATGATGGTGACAATGATGACAGTGATGATGATGATGATAATGATGATAGTATTGATGTCAATGATGATGATGATGATGATGATAATTGTTTCTACTATTGGCACAAGGCCAGTAATTACCCCAGTGTATTACTGGTACTTTATTTTATCAACCCTGTAAGGATGAAAGGCAAAGTTAACCTCGGCGAGATTTGAACTCAGAATGGCAAGGGCCGTAACTCTATGCGTCAAAGCATGGCGTCCGACCCTCTACTGATACTGCCAATTCACCCCATTGATGATGATGATGATAATGATGATAGTATTGATGTCAATGATGATGATGATAATGATGATAATGATGATAGTATTGATGATGATGATGATGATAGTATTGATGATGATGATGATGATGATAGTATTGATGATGATGATGATGATGATAGTATTGATGATGATGATGATGATAGTATTGATGTCAATGATGATGATGATGATGATGATGATAATGATGATAGTATTGATGGTGATGATGATGATGATAGTATTGATGTCAATGATGATGATGATGATGATAATGATGATAGTATTGATGTTGATGATGATGATGATAGTATTGATGTCGATGATGATGATAATGATGATAGTATTGATGATGATGATGATGATAATAGTATTGATGATGGTGATGATGATGATAGTATTGATGTCAATGATTGATGTCAATGATGATGATGATGACAATGATAATGTTTCCCTATTTTTCTGTTTAAAGATGGCCCTGGCAGAATTTGGTAGTGTAATGTGGATTAACCCTACAACCCGGCTGATGAGTAGCCACTTTGCTCCATTACTGGCTGATGCTGAAAAGTCTGGCTTTCTAGTTCTCTCTACAAGGAAGCAGTATTCTACATTCTCTGTCACTCACCCTAACATGTATTCTTATATCCCAACTGACATGTCCAAAATTATGGAATCTAGTCACCTAAATATGAGGGTCCTTATTGTTCACAACACCCATGAAATTCAGGTAGGTCCTTTCTTTAGTGCTAGTTGTTGTTGTTGTTGTTGTTGTTATGCAAGTTTTTAATGCACCAGCTGGGGAACTTCTGTCATGCAGCAATGAAAAATATATGTAAATATAATAGACTATGGAAAGTTAGAGATTGGAAAACATTGCTGGCAAGATGTGAAACATTGCTGGTATATGGCAAGATGTGAGGAGGGTTATATGTGCTGCCGACTACTGGACATTGTCTTTTGGTTATTAACAATTGTTTTATTTTGGTTTTATACTAAATTAGTTTTGTTTTGTTTTATCAATTGAAAACTGCTGTCTTCCCCTGCTTTTTACAGCCTGTTAGTCCCCTATTTGTCATCTTCCCCTGCTTTTTGCACCTCCTTTGTCCTCTGTCATCTGCCCCTGCTTTTTACACCTCCTTGGTCCCCTATTTATCATCTTCCCCTGCTTTTTACACCTCCTTGGTCCCCTATTTGTCATCTTCCTCTGCTTTTTACACCTCCTTGGTCCCCTATTTGTCATCTTCCCCTGCTTTTTACACCTCTTTGGTCCCCTATTTGTCATCTTCCCCTGCTTTTTACACCTCCTTGGTCCCCTATTTGTCATCTTCCCCTGCTTTTTACACCTCCTTGGTCCCCTATTTGTCATCTCCCCCTGCTTTTTACGCCTCCAATGTCCTTGGTCCTAATTTTGTAAAAGATCTTTTTTTTAAAACAAGATAAATAAATAGCATAAATTAATTATCACCGCTCTGACCAGGTTTTAGCTTATATTTAAAAAAAAATTTTGTAGGAAAATCTATTCAAATGGTTAATCTTGTGTTCCTTGGAGAAAGAGTGTTTAGCTCCGACAGGATCTCGACAACAATGTGACTTTCCACTGAAAAAAGATACGTATGGAAACTGTCATCAGTTTGAAGAATCAGCTCTGAATATTCTGGTGAAAAATTATTTTGCTTTTCATCTCGAAAGTTTTAATCGTGAAGATTCTTTTACAATGAACTCTGCTGACTGGAGAGGTCAGCTGAACATCAGGCGGTGTCAATAATAAACAAAATAAAAACTAATTTATAAAAAAAAAAGACTTAATTTTGTTTTCTTCTTCATTGTCAGTATCGGACGAACATCAGACAACATGCTTTGCAGCATAGTGTTATGGCCCTTTACATTTTGAGTTCAAATACCACCAAGGTTAGCTTTGTCTTTCATCTTCATGGGGTTGATAAAATAAAGTACCAGACCCTAATGCACACTACTGTCCTAACAAACGACAATGACTTGCTAATCATTGCAGGGGACTTTAACAGACACGTTGGTAAACACCGTGATGGCTTCTATAGAGTCCATCGAGGCTACAACTTTGGTACAAGAAATGAAGGTTTCAAGCTCCTATAATTCTGCGACACCAATGACATGTCGATATGTAACACAAACTTTTAAAAACCCGACATCCACCTGATCACATACAGATCAGGGGAGCATTCTAGACATAGATTTTATCCCTATCAGAGGATGAGATAGATGGACAGTTGTAAACACAAAAGCCTTCCCTGGTGAGGAATGTACCTCCCAACACAACCTAGTTGTCAGTGACCTCATTGTCAGCACTAGAGTTACTTGGAAACAGAAGGCAACCTGTAGAAGAAAGATCTGGAAGCTGAAAGACCCCCCCCTCAGCCAGTAACAAATTTAGAGATAACAGAAAGAGTTATAGCACAGCTGATTAGGGACCAGGTAAATCTAGATGAGATGCAGTTCGGATTTGTATCAGGCAAAAGCACCATTGATGCTCTCTTCCTTGTGAAGCAGCTACAGGAAAAGTAACTAGCTAAAAGTAAGCCTCTCTACCTAACATTTGTTGATCTAGAGAAATCTTTCAACAGAGTGCCTTGTGCTATAATCTGGTGGACTCTTAGAAAACTATGAGTAGATGAGTGGCTTGTGAAGGCTGTACAAGCCATGTATAGGGGAGCAGTCAGCATAGTTAGGATTAACAATGAATATATATTTCTTTATATTAACAATGAATATAGCGAGGAATTTAGCATACAGGTTGGTGTCCACCAGGGCTCTGTTCATAGTCCTCTCCTGTTATTTTATTGCAGGCTATACAGAGGAGTTTAAGACCAGCTGCCCATGAGAACTCCTGTACATAGATGATCCCACACTCATAGAAAAATCTATGGCAGAACTAGAGAAGAAATTCCAAACATGGAAGCAAAGTCTAGAAACAAGGGGTCTTAAAGTCAACCTGACAAAGGCTAAGGGCTTAGTAAGTAGAAGAGGAAACAGAACCCTGATCCCCTCGATGAAATGGCCTTGCTCAGTATGTAGGAAATTCCATCCTCTGCCCCAAAGGCAAACTATAGGTACACAAGAGATGTAGTGGAATCTCAGGAAGTTTAGCTAAGAATGTAGGCTTTACCTGTAGCAGTTGCACTGGGACAGTAAGCAGCAAACGGCCACAGGAAACAAGTACTACCAAACTTTGGTAGAAACAGTAGACAGCTTCTGCTACCTAGGTGACTCAAATAGCAGGGGAGGGTGTTGTTCTGAAAGTACAGTAACCAGAGTAAGAATGGGATGGAAGAAGTTTTGGGAGCTACTACCACTGTTAGTTATAAAAGGCTTCTCTCTCAAAATGAAGGCTGACACTATGATGTGTGCATACAAACAGTAATGTTACATGGTAGTGAGACATGGGTGCTGTGTGCAGAAGACTTGCATTGATTAGAAAGAAACGAAGCTTGCATGCTCCGATGGATGTGTAATAGTAATATACATGAATGGCAAAGCATAAATGTACTGAGAGAGAAACTAGGCATAAGAGGAGATTATGTTGGTATGGACATGTGATTCATATGAAGGATGACGGCTGTAAAAAAAGGGTGCAGAGTGCTCAAAGTTGATGGAAGCTATGGAGTAGGATGTCCCAGGAAGACCTGGGATGAGGCGATAAAAGCTGACCGTGCCCAATTGCACCTCTCAAAAGTGATGATATAGGACCGAGATCTCTGGCATTACGCAGTAATACAGAAGACCTGAATTACCATGGGTACAAGCTGAAGCTGAAGCATATATACAGTATGCACCACCCACCCACTCACATACATCTTCCATGAGGACAGGCTGAAATTACATCCAGTGAAGCCTCCAGTCCTCACTGTAAAGTGGTTGTGTCGGCACCATGACAAAAAAGCACCCAACCCACACTGTAAATGAGGTTGGTGTTAGGAAGGGCATCCAGCTGTAGAAATCAAGCCAAAATCAGTTTCCGTATGAGCAAGACATGGCATTGGTCACAACAGGATAACTCGTCTAACCCATGCTAGTGTGGAAAAATGGATGTAAAATGGTTGTGATGATGATGATGGCATATCAATTATTGAAGTAGTTCAATAAATCATGGGTTATCAATTTCAGTAAGTTGATAGAGAAATCATTACATGGGCGTGTTGTAACTAGGTCGGCTATTAACATTGAGTTGATTACCATCACCACTACCACCAACACCACCACCATCAACACCACCACCACCATCAACACCACTACCACCACTACCACCACCACCACCACCACCACTACCACCAACACCACCGCCATCCATCAACACCATCACCACTACCACCACCATCAACACCACCACTACCACCAACACCATCAACACCATCACCACTACCACCACTACCACCACCACCACCAACACCACCACCACCACCAACACCACCACCACCACCTTCAACACCACCACCACTACCACCACCACTACTACCAACACCACCACCTTCAACCAACACCACCACCACTACCACCACCACCACCACCACCACCACTACCACCAACACCACCACCATCAACACCACCACCATCAACACCACCACCACCACCAAATGAGGGAGAGGGGAGTAGAGAGGAGGGGAAATAGAGAGAAGGTGGTGGGGAAGAAGTTATAGAGATATATACAAACACCTACACATACTTATTTATGTATATATGTGTATATATTCATATGTCTATATAAATGAATATATAGATATATGTGTGTGCGTGTATATATATATATATATATATATATATAAACTTAGTTTGATAATATAAAAGACAAACACACACCATACACTCAATGGTAAATATATATATATATATATATATATATATATATATATATAACAAAGGAATTGTTGTAAGGAACCAGATGGACCATAACGCACCAGAGTACTCAATACTTAGGGTAGTAGAGTGGGAAATAGGAAAAAGTATGACCCCGACGGCAGAGCTCAAGCCGTTTCGACGGCTATTTCTGGACTAAATTAGAATTTTTAGCCTGGTGAATAAATAGCCGAACTTTTCAAGGAGGTACTTCCTTATATGGGAAGATTGTAGTTGTCAAGAGGATTGGTTAAAATTTGTTGCAAACACAAATAAGTCTATCATGGCATTTGGTGGGTGGTAGGGGTGGCTGAACTTGCCTGTAGAACAATAGGGGAGTGAGTGGAGCGGTCAAGCGTTGAAAGTGATATGTATACATATATATATAAATTATAAATTTATATTCCTGCTCTGTAAAACATCTGATGTATTTACATTCAGCTATTTTTCTTACTGGTAATAAGGTAGTAAGGAATTACTGTTTATAGTTGTATATAGTGCATATCATTCATCATTTCATTTTACGCCTGCTTTTCCCTGCTTGCAAGGGTGGGACGGGAACTGATTCTGGCTTGATTTCTACAGCTGGATGCCCTTCCTAACACCAACCTCATTTACAGTGAGTGCTGGGTGCTTTTTTGTGCCGTGGCACCTCTTCGACCACTTTGCAATGCAATGATATGGACCCCAGTCCCTATCATCTCATTTCTACAGCTGAGTAAACTGGAGCAATGTGAAATAAAGTGTCTTGCTCAAGGAAACAACACATCACCCGGTCTGAGAATTGAACTCACAACCTTTCGATTGCAAGGCCAATGCTCTAACCACTAAGCTATGTGCCTCCACTCTATATATATAACTATAAATAATATTATTATTATTATTACACATATATATATGAAGAGACTGAGGGATAAGACACTCACATCTATATATATGTTATGTATTTCCATAGAAAAGGTAAAGGAAAGAAGAGTGCTCTATGTGTAGTACAGAGCTATTTAATTACACAATAAACAACGCAATACAATTATTCCATTACCAAAGGTTTCAGGAAACTAGACGATCTTAACAGAAGCGTCCAGTACGTTCATCAGATGACATATATATGTTATGGATATAAGATTTGAAAGAGATTGAGTGATTTTATGACAGACACACTATCACATGTGTATATGAAGAGTTTGAGAGCATACAAGAGTTATGGAAAAGATTTCTAAAGAAGGAAACGGCTGTCAGATCTAACAGGTAGGTGTTCTTTCTTTAAATATATTTCAGTCTCATTTTGTAGTTTTCAGCTGGACATGAAACATATCGAATACAAAGATATCCATCCATTGCCAGTTAGTTCCTAATGGTAGGAGTGTCATAGAAACTATCATTATGACACCCATACCAAAATAAGAAATTCTTAACTCCTTCATTGTCGAATTGATTTAGATGGGTTTTGGTTGCTATTTCTAGCGTCATTATAAGCCCATCACATTGTCATAATAAATAGAGAGATTTGTTCATTTAGTCGTTCAACAAAGCAACATGTTGGTCACCATGTGGTTTCGATAGCAACATGTTGGGTACCATGTGGTTTCGATAGCAACATGTTGGCCACCATGTGGGTTCAATAGTCGATAGCAACAGGTTGGTCACCATGTGGCTTTGATGGCAACATGTTGGTCACTGTGTGGTTTCGATAGCAACATGTTGGTCACCATGTGGTTTTGATAGCAACATGTTGGTCACCATGTGGTTTCGATAGCAACATGTTGGTCACCATGTGGTTTCGATAGCAACATGTTGGTCACCATGTGGTTTCGATAGCAACATGTTGGTTACCATGTGGGTTCGATAGCAACATGTTATGTATACTTTATGGTCAATATCTCCTCTTGTTCCAAAGAATTCCTTTGATGAGAAAACGAATTCTTCCAATATTGGTTATTCCAAATTTGTTTCTTTTATTCATGAAACCACAGTAAGCTAACAATTATGAGTTAAACTAACTTATTTTGGTCGATCTGACTTATACTCCCCTAAATTGAGTTTTTGGCATTAGTTTAATATGTTAAGATATCACTCAAAGATGTTAATTATCTTATATTTTATCCATACATTGAGATGTCTGAATATTAGAGACTAATAACATTTTGATTAATATATATATATATATATATATTTACTGAGTTTCAGAAGATCCCGTTAAGGGTAAAAGTAGTGATTCTTTGCTTAAACTTTAATCTGTTATTTTAATAAATGTTTGCTCTATGGTTCTTATATATTTGATATTTATTGATCCTTATCTAGCCCTCTTTGGATTTTAGTCTTCACATTTATTATTATTACTATATATATATATAAAGTGGTCCTAGCATATGAGTCTTTCATTAGAAATTTGGTAATGAAAGGGTGAAAGGCATAGACAGTGTCTTTCATTAGAAATATGGTAATGAAAGGGTTAATGACATAGACAGTGTCTTTCATTAGAAATATGGTAATGAAAGGGTTAATGACATAGACAGTGTCTTTCATTAGAAATATGGTAATGATAGGGTTAATGACATAGACAGTGTCTTTTATTAGAAATATGGTAATGAAAGGGTTAATGACATAGGCAGTGTCTTTCATTAGAAATATGGTAATGAAAGGGTTAATGACATAGGCAGTGTCTTTCATTAGAAATATGGTAATGAAAGGGTTAAAGACATAGACTGTCTTTCATTAGAAATATGGAAATGAAAGGGTTAATGACATAGGTAGTGTCTTTCATTAGAAATATGGTAATGAAAGGGTTAATGACATAGGTAGTGTCTTTCATTAGAAATATGGTAATGAAAGGGTTAATGACATAGATAGTGTCTTTCATTAGAAATATGGTAATGAAGGGGTTAATGACATAGACAGTGTCTTTCATTAGAAATATGGTAATGAAAGGGTTAATGACATAGACAGTGTCTTTCATTAGAAGTATGGTAATGGAAGGGTTAAAGACATAGACAGTGTCTTTCATTAGAAATATGGTAATGAAAGGGTTAATGACATAGGCAGTGTCTTTCATTAGAAGTATGGTAATGAAAGGGTTAATGACATAGACAGTGTCTTTCATTAGAAATATGGTAATGAAAGGGTTAATGACATAGACAGTGTCTTTCATTAGAAATATGGTAATGAAAAGGTTAATGACATAGACAGTGTCTTTCATTAGAAATATGGTAATGAAATGGTTAATGACATAGACAGTGTCTTTCATTAGAAATATGGTAATGAAAGGCTTAATGACATAGGTAGTGTCTTTCATTAGAAATATGGTAATGAAAGGGTTAATAACATAGACAGTGTCTTTCATTAGAAATATGGAAATGAAAGGGTTAATGACATAGACAGTGTCTTTCATTAGAAATATGGTAATGAAAGGGTTAATGACATAGACAGTGACTTTCATTAGAAATATGGTAATGAAATGGTTAATGACATAGACAGTGTCTTTCATTAGAAATATGGTAATGAAAGGGTTCATGACATAGTGTCTTTCATTAGAAATATGGAAATGAAAGGGTTAATGACATAGACAGTGTCTTTCATTAGAAGTATGGTAATGAAAGGGTTAATGACATAGTGTCTTTCATTAGAAATATGGAAATGAAAGGGTTAATGACATAGACAGTGTCTTTCATTAGAAATATGGTAATGAAAGGGTTAATGACATAGACAGTGTCTTTCATTAGAAATATGGTAATGAAATGGTTAATGACATAGACAGTGTCTTTCATTAGAAATATGGTAATGAAAGGGTTAATGACATAGTGTCTTTCATTAGAAATATGGTAATGAAAGGGTTAATGACATAGACAGTGTCTTTCATTAGAAATATGGTAATGAAAGGGTTAATGACATAGGTAGTGTCTTTCATTAGAAATATGGTAATGAAAGGGTTAATGACATAGACAGTGTCTTTCATTAGAAATATGGTAATGAAAGGGTTAATGACATAGACAGTGTCTTTCATTAGAAATATGGAAATGAAAGGGTTAATGACATAGGTAGTGTCTTTCATTAGAAATATGGTAATGAAAGGGTTAATGACATAGGTAGTGTCTTTCATTAGAAATATGGTAATGAAAGGGTTAATGACATAGATAGTGTCTTTCATTAGAAATATGGTAATGAAGGGGTTAATGACATAGACAGTGTCTTTCATTAGAAATATGGTAATGAAAGGGTTAATGACATAGACAGTGTCTTTCATTAGAAGTATGGTAATGGAAGGGTTAAAGACATAGACAGTGTCTTTCATTAGAAATATGGTAATGAAAGGGTTAATGACATAGGCAGTGTCTTTCATTAGAAGTATGGTAATGAAAGGGTTAATGACATAGACAGTGTCTTTCATTAGAAATATGGTAATGAAAGGGTTAATGACATAGACAGTGTCTTTCATTAGAAATATGGTAATGAAAAGGTTAATGACATAGACAGTGTCTTTCATTAGAAATATGGTAATGAAATGGTTAATGACATAGACAGTGTCTTTCATTAGAAATATGGTAATGAAAGGCTTAATGACATAGGTAGTGTCTTTCATTAGAAATATGGTAATGAAAGGGTTAATAACATAGACAGTGTCTTTCATTAGAAATATGGAAATGAAAGGGTTAATGACATAGACAGTGTCTTTCATTAGAAATATGGTAATGAAAGGGTTAATGACATAGACAGTGTCTTTCATTAGAAATATGGTAATGAAATGGTTAATGACATAGACAGTGTCTTTCATTAGAAATATGGTAATGAAAGGGTTAATGACATAGTGTCTTTCATTAGAAATATGGAAATGAAAGGGTTAATGACATAGACAGTGTCTTTCATTAGAAATATGGTAATGAAAGGGTTAATGACATAGACAGTGTCTTTCATTAGAAATATGGTAATGAAATGGTTAATGACATAGACAGTGTCTTTCATTAGAAATATGGTAATGAAAGGGTTAATGACATAGTGTCTTTCATTAGAAATATGGTAATGAAAGGGTTAATGACATAGACAGTGTCTTTCATTAGAAATATGGTAATGAAAGGGTTAATGACATAGGTAGTGTCTTTCATTAGAAATATGGTAATGAAAGGGTTAATGACATAGACAGTGTCTTTCATTAGAAATATGGTAATGAAAGGGTTAATGACATAGACAGTGTCTTTCATTAGAAATATGGTAATGAAAGGGTTAATGACATAGACAGTGTCTTTCATTAGAAATATGGTAATGAAAGGGTTAATGACATAGACAGTGTCTTTCATTAGAAATATGGTAATGAAAGGGTTAATGACAGACAGTGTCTTTCATTAGAAATATGGTAATGAAAGGGTTAATGACATAGGTAGTGTCTTTCATTAGAAATATGGTAATGAAAGGGTTAATAGCATAGGTAGTGTCTTTCATTAGAAAATGGTAATGAAAGGGTTAAGCGTTTCATCATAATTTTGTATTACTATTATTACAATTGTTTCTACTTTTGGCACAAGGCCAGCAATTAATCCAGTGCATTACTGGTACTTTATTTTATTGACCCCGTAAGGATGAAAGGCAAAGTTAACCTCGGCAGGATTTGAACTCAGATCATAAAGGGCCATAACTTTATGCTACAAACCATGGCGTCCGACCCTCTACCGATACTGCCAATCCACTAATTACTATCATTAAAATGACTGTTACCAAGCAACATAAACATATACCCCCCTCCTCCTCAGCATCAACAGCATCAGCAGCATATTCGTTATAGAAGAAGTGAGAAATATCAATTAAGACCCCAATCCTCTGAGAGTTCTGTAAACAATTGGATAGGGTGTGACAGATAATGACTGCATTAGTTGTGACAACTTTATAGAGATACACACACAGTCACACACACATCTGTGAATAGATACACACACACACACATCTGTGAGTAGATACACACACACACACACATCTGTGAATAGATACACACACACATCTGTGAATAGATACACACACACATATCTGTGAATAGATATACACACACTTACACACACATACATCTGTGAATAGATACACACACACATCTGTGAATAGATACACACACACATCTGTGAATAGATATACACACACACACACACACCTGTGAATAGATATACACACACACACACACATCTGTGAATAGATACACACACACACACACATCTGTGAATAGATACACACACACACACACACACACCTGTGAATAGATACACACACACACACACACACACATCTGTGAATAGATACACACACACACACATCTGTGAATAGATACACACACACACATCTGTGAATACACACACACATCTGTGAATACACACACACACACACACACATCTGTGAATAGATACACACACACACACATCTGTGAATAGATACACACACACACACATCTGTGAATACACACACACACACACACATCTGTGAATAGATACACAGTCACACAGTCACATCTCTGAATAGATACATACACACACATCTCTGAATATAGCTACACACTCACACACATCTGTGAATAGATACACACACACACACACACATCTCTGAATAGAGCTACACACACATGCACACACATCTCAGTATAGTCACACACACACACACACATACACATCTCAATACACACACACACACACACATCTCAATATAGACACACACACATCGTCAGAATATAGTTACATATAGATAGATGTCTGATATAAGACAACACTACCATATATAAACTGTTATATTATATAAACTGTTATATTATATAAACTGTTACATTATATAAACTGTTATATTATATAAACTGTTATATAAACTGTTATATTATATAAACTGTTATATAAACTGTTATATTATATAAACTGCTATATTATATAAACTGTTATATTATATAAACTGCTATATTATATAAACTGTTATATTATATAAACAGTTATATTATATAAACTGTTATATTATATAAACTGTTATATTATATAAACTGCTATATTATATAAACTGTTATATTATATAAACTGCTATATTATATAAACTGCTATATTATATAAACTGTTATATTATATAAACTGTTATATTATATAAACTGTTATATTATATAAACTGCTATATTATATAAACTGTTATATTATATAAACTGCTATATTATATAAACTGCTATATTATATAAACTGTCATATTATATAAACTGTTATATTATATAAACTGTTATATTATATAAACTGTTATATTATATAAACTGCTATATTATATAAACCGTTATATTATATAAACTGCTATATTATATAAACTGTTATATTATATAAACTGCTATATTATATAAACTGCTATATTATATAAACTGTTATATTATATAAACTGTTATATTATATAAACTGCTATATTATATAAACTGTTATATTATATAAACTGCTATATTATATAAACTGTTATATTATATAAACTGCTATATTATATAAACTGCTATATTATATAAACTGCTATATTATATAAACTGTTATATTATATAAACTGTTATATTATATAAACTGCTATATTATATAAATTGTTATATTATATAAACTGTCATATTATATAAACTGCTATATTATATAAACTGTTACACTTAAATGTAACCTCTACAATTGGTTTCCATAGCAACATCTGAAAAGTACCAAATGCAATCGTAGCCATGGGATGTTCTTCAAGTGTACTTCCAAAAGAGGTTTCCCCTGCAACTGTGCAGCACCAAACTCTACTTACTGCTGTAGAACGCAGGAAAAGGTGGTCATTTTTATCACTTTCATTTTTTAAATTATGAGAATTAATATAGTTTTGTGAAGCTGTGTTGACCAGTGGTGCAGATGTGTTGACCAGTGGTGCAGATGTGTTGACCAGTGGTGAAGATGTGTTGACCAGTGGTGCAGATGTGTTGACCAGTGGTGAAGGTGTGATGACCAGTGGTGAAGATGTGATGACCAGTGGTGAAGATGTGTTGACCAGTGGTGCAGATGTGTTGACCAGTGGTGTAGATGTGTTGACCAGTGGTGAAGATGTGTTGACCAGTGGTGCAGATGTGTTGACCAGTGGTGACGGTGTGTTGACCAGTGATGCAGATGTATTGACCAGTGGTGAAGATGTGATGACCAGTGGTGAAGATGTGTTGACCAGTGGTGAAGATGTGATGACCAGTGGTGAAGGTGTGATGACCAGTGGTGAAGCTGTTTGGCTCACAATCTTAAAGCCATCAATTTGAGCAAACTCTTTATTTTGATGTTGCTCCAGTTCACTCAGCAGGCAAAATGAGTTATACCTGCAATCCAGAAGACCAACCACTGAATCTCCCTGAGATCTACATTAAGGATACACACGTCTGTGGAATGCTCAGCCACTTGCATGTTAATTTCACAAGTAGAATGTTCCATTGTGTAAACAACTGCCACATTCATCGTTGGAAATGGTAGAGGCTCAACACACATAATAATCTTTTAGTCTTTTACAGAGTTTTGTCATGTTTAATGTGAAGGCACATGGCTTTGTGGTTAGAGTGTTTTATTCACAATTGTGAGATTCACAGACTCGGTAATGTTTTGTACTCTTCAGCAAGACACTTTATTTCATGTTGCTCCAGTTCATTCAGGTGCAGAAATGAGTTGTGATGTCACTGATGCGAACCTGTATCAGCCTTGGACGACATTGATGGTGTGGAGAGATTGGTATGGATGGGAGACTGCTGGTCTTTCACATAATCACTTTGCCTGGGCTTGTTCATTGAAGGAAAACTTTCTAGGTTCAAATCCCATTGTCATGCATGACTGAACGTTTTTTTATACTTTTATGTCTCAGAGCAGAAAAGTAAAAGAGTGTGTGAGACTAATGATACATTATTTTATATTTCTGTTGCAGTCTTCTAGGAATAAATAGGACAAAGTCAATAGTTTGTTTGAAAGAAGCTAATCAAGAGAGAATTCCTTCACAGGAAAATACTGAAAATTCCTTCAATTCCGTTGAAACTCCTTCAACAGATCTAAATATATTAAACGGAAATGAAAATATTCCAATAGAAAAAACTAATTTGATAAATTCTTGCAATGAGCAAAGTAAAGAAGATATAAAATGTGAGAAAAATAGACTGAGTAGCAATAATGAGGGTTTGGAAGAAGCAATTGTGCCACTGAGAGTACAAGACTGGCCCCTGGAAGGGATGCCAGTTAATCGCAGGGTTGAACATCAAACAAATGAAATAACATTTGATGAAAAATATCCCCAAACTTCACTGGTAGAATCTCATTCTAAAGTAAATCTCAGTGAAACTGGAAAAAGACAGGATGATGTAAAGAGTATGAGTACGAAAACAGATTTCTACAGAAGAAAAGAAGAGGACAGAGGTGAAAATGTAGAGGATGGTTGTTTAAAGACAGAGATCAGCAGAGAAGAGAAACTAATCCATGATGTATTAATGGGCAATATGGAAGTTCACTGTCCAACAGATGCCAAAATTGTTCGAATATTTACCAGCAGCACATTTACAGGTAAATAATTATATATGGATATATACATGTGTGGAAAAATGGATGTTAAATGATGACGGTGATGGTGGTGATGGTGGTGGTAGTGATGGTGGTGGTGATGATGGTGGTGATGATGATGGTGGTGATGGTGGTGATGATGATGGTGGTGGCGATGATGGTGGTGGTGATCGTGGTGATATTGGTGATGATGGTGATGGTGGTGGTGATGGTGATGGTGATCGTGGTGATGGAGATGGTGATGATGGTGGTGATGGTGGTGATGGGGATGGTGATGCTGGTGGTGGTAATGGTGGTTATGGTAGTGATGGGAATGGTGGTGATGGGGATGATGGGGATGGTGGTGGTGGTGATGATGGTGGTGGTTGTGATGATGATGGTAATGATGATGATGGTGATGATGATGATGGTGGGGATGGTGGTGATGGGGATGGTGATGCTGGTGGTGATGGTGGTTATGGTAGTGATGGGAATTGTGGTGATGGTGGTGATGGTGATGATGGTGATGGTGGTGATGGTGGTGATGATGGTGGTGGTTGTGATGATGATGGTAATGATGATGATGGTGATGATGATGGTGGGGATGGTGATGATGGTGGTAATGATGATGATGGTGATGATGATGATGGTGGTGATGGTGGTAATCTAAACTATAATAAAGGGAGGAGCGCGGGACTACGTACGGTTTATAATTTTTTATCCCATTAGTAAAATAAGTCGGATTACTTTGAATAAATAATGAACGAATATTACATAATTTATCTACTAAATTTCGTGGCTGTTGATTAACATATATTTTGTTTATTTAAAAATTCTCTTCTTTAAAATTTTTGAAATGTCAACACTTCCGGTTGGCCATCGGTTAAATAAGCATACTAATTTTCTCTCACTAATTTTCTCCTAATGCAGTTTATATATAATATCGTCTTTTTTAATGTATCATGGATTACATTACTGATTACACAAGACAGTGTAACACAGTCTTCGTTCAATTTATATGTATTATATATTGTCAAACACGATTTTATTTGATGTATCATATCTACATGTATATATATATACTTGCGTATATCAATATACACACTACACATACTAGCAGAAAACAACCCGAAGGGTGGTTATTCTGCTAGTGATGGTAATGATGGTGGTGGTTGTGATAATGATGACGACGACGATGATGATGATTATATAACTCCCTCCTCTCCAACAGATACTCAGCATGAACGGAATTACTTAATGGAGAATGCTTACTGCAAGTTAAAGAACTTCTGTCAACAGAATGGTTACCAGTTCCAAGTTGTCGACATGAGATGGGGGATAGGACAGGAGGCAACTAATGACCATCTCACAACCGAATTATGTATCAAAGAGTTGAAACTGTGTCAGAAACTTTCAACAGGACCAAATTTTGTGGTGAATTACTATTTTCTACTCTGTTTTCTTTAGCTTTTTCAAAATGCTGTAGACGTCATAATATACACCCAGTACACTCTGCAGAATGGTTGGTGATATGATGTTAGAAATGCTTTTCCTCAAATGACTTCCATATGACACAGCCGAGTAGGAAAAAGTATGATCCCGACGGCAGAGCTTAAGCTGTTTCGACGGCTATTTCAGTCGAGAAAGCCGTCGAAACGGCTTGAGCTCTGCCATCGGGGTCATACTTTTTTTCCTATTCCCACTCTACTACCCTAAGTATTGAGTACTCTGATGCGCTATGGTCCATCTGGTTTCTTACCACAATTCCTGTGTTATATATATATATATATATATATATATTCATTCATTAGTTAAGCAAAGACAAGACCACAAATTTCACAAGGAAGACGTTATTTAAAGAAAGTCTCAACATAGTTTCAGTATATGTGAGGAATAAGGAGTGTAATTATAATTTAATGTAAGGAATAATAATAATATTATTGAAATCTGCATAAAATAAAGTACCAGTAATGTACTGGGTAATTGCTGGCCTTGTGCCTAAAGTAGAAACAATTATTGAAATCTGCATTATTAAATTACATTATTAAATTACGTCGGACGCCATTACAGTCGAGTCCGCTTAAGAGTATATCGGATAAGAGTAGGCCGCTTAAGGGTATAGCATAATCAATTCTCGTTTATATATTTTCTATATAATTTAGTCCGAATAAGAGTATAATTGTTTCTACTTTTTGGCACAAGGCCAGCAATTACTCAATACATTACAGGTACTTTATTTTATCGACCCCGTAAGGATGAAAGGCAAAGTTAACCTCGGCGGGATTTGAACTCAGAATAAGAGTATAATGAATACGGTAAAGTAAATTGGGCTTATAATGTAATATAACCATTTAAAAACAATTCAAAATGAAATGCGATGATGTCATTTATACAACCATTCTAAAAGCAATTTAAAGTTTAATATATGCAAATACAAAAATAATAATTCATTGTGTCATAAAAATGTCTTTGAAACGCTCTGCTTTATCCATTACTCAAAAAATTGCTATTTTGGTTGAATTGAAATCCACCAAGTCACAAAATGAATTGTCTAATAAATTCAATTGCAGTCAAGCAGCCATCTCCAGAATTAAAAAAAGAAACGAGAAAAAATATCGAAAATTAGCTCTATCAAATGTGAATTTGCATGCGAAACGTAGAAGATCAGTTGATCATCAAAGATTGGAAGATGCACTCAAAATGGTTTCACCAAATTGCATACCAATATGTTGAAATATTGCTTAATTTATCTATAATTTGCAATAATTCTTGTTGAATTTTTTGGTGTAACTTTCATTTTTTTTTTACTTATAAATGCATTTTAAACGATAGTAAAGCGATTTTTCATCATTGAAAGACTCAAAATAATAATTGTTTCTATTTTAGGCACAAGGCTGGCTCGACCCCGTAAAATAAAGTACCAGTAATGCACTGGTTAATTGCTGGCCTTGTGCCTAAAATAGAAACAATTATTATTTTGAGTCTTTCAATGATTAAAAATCGCTTTATTATCGTTTAAAATGCATTGAAAGACTCAAAATAATAACTCTTAAGCGGAATCGACTGTATTATTATTATTGGACGCCATGCTTTCCAGCATAGTTACGTCCCTTTACGGTCTGAGTTCAAATCCCGCCGAGGTTGACTTTGCCTTTCATCCTTACAGGGTCGATAAAATAAAGTACCAGTAATGCACTGGGTAATTGCTGGCCTTGTGCTTAAAGTAGAAACAATTATTATTATTGGCAGTATCAGTAGAAGGACGGACGCCATGCTTTCCAGCATAGTTACGTCCCTTTACGGTCTGAGTTCAAATCCCGCCAAGGTTAACTTTGCCTTTCATCCTTACGGGGTAAATAAAATAAAGTACCAGTAATGCACTGGGTAATTGGTGGCCTTGTGCCAAAAGTAGAAACAATTATTATTCCTTACATTAAATTATAATTACACTCCTTATTCCTCACATATACTGAAACTATGTTGACTTTCTTTAAATAACGTCTTCCTTGTGAAATTTGTGGTCTTGTCTTTGCTTAACTAATGAATATTTCCAGCTCTGTGCATCTAATCTCTGCATGAATCCAGCAATCTAGCTGCCTTCCACTGCTTATTGCACATTGAGCACATGCCTTTACGCTTTTGGCTTCTAACAAATTCACCAATCTCTCTTCTCGCCTATATCCATCACTCCCTTTAAGATTGGTTTACTCTTATATATATATATATATGTGTGTATATATATATATATATATATATATATATATATATATATATATATATATAAATGTATGTTCTACGGTTCTTATATATTTGATATATATTTATCCTTATCGAGCCCTCTTTGGATTTTAGTCTTCAAATATCGGTAGAGGGTCGGACGCCATTCTTTGCAACGAAGAGTTACAGCCCTTTATGGTCTGAGTTCAAATCCCGCCGAGGTTAACTTTGCCTTTCATCCATACGGGGGCGATAAAATAAAGTACCAGTAATACACTGGGATAATTGCTGGCCTTGTGCCAAAAGAGAAACAATTATTAAATCTTATTTTGTTTCTTGTGAATAATTTTTTTCAAAATATTTCAAAACTTTTGTGAATAGGCATCGTATCTTGTCATTTAACTATAGTTTAAATTTCATATACATCGAAGGGAAAACATTTTCAGCGGGAGTTTGTGTCCTTTGATTAAAATGAAATATACTTATCCATGTACCCTGGGCAATGTAGTTTCAGAATATATATGGTTATGGGGGTCTATCTCCAAAACCATAGGAGGAGTTCGTGAACAGACAAACAGACAAACAGACAGGAACTACAACTTTATATATATATAACTCTCATTAATTGATTATTTCAATTCTTTTGAATATTTTAACTCTGTCATTGAACAAAACTGGTCAAGGTGGACGCCGCCCACATATATACCTATGTATCTGTGTGTGTATCTTAATACTATTTTGTCCCAAAATCCCTTTGTTTGGTTGAGTTAACCAGGCAGGTGCTAACTGCTTTTTCTAGCAAATACAGTACTTGCTAAATGCCCTGCCTTCACCTCCCTTCCGTGACTGCTCTATCAAGTGATAATTTCTCCTCCCTGAGAGTTATTCACGTGTAACGGTTGGGTCAAAAACAGTCCACTAAATTGAGGGGTCTCTTGATAAGCCTTATAACCTCACAGCGATGGTGCACTTTTATAGTGCAGGATTGCTGCAGGACAATTTGGCGAAATTGCAGTCGGGACTTTCAAGAATAAATATCTATATTTTTGTCTATTATTTCCTCACATTTATAATTTTATATATATATAGATATATATATCCATTTCTATTCTCCGTACATATATATATATATGGCTTAGTGGTTAGAGCATTGGCCTTGCAATTGAAAGGTTGTGAGTTCAATTCTCAGATCGGGCGATGTGTTGTTTCCTTGAGCAAGACACTTTATTTCACATTGCTCCAGTTTACTCAGCTGTAGAAATGATTTGATAGGGACTGGGTTCCCTATCATTCCACTGCAAAGTGGTCGTGGTGGTGCCACGGCAAAAAAGCACCCAGCACTCACTGTAAATAAGGTTGGTGTTAGGAAGGGCATCCAGCTGTAGAAATCAAGCCAGAATCAGTTCCAGTCCCACCCTTGCAAGCAGGGAAAAGTGGACGTAAAATGAAATGATGATGATGATATATATATATATATATATACATTTCTATTCTCCATACATATATATATATATATATAATATATATTGTTATATTTTATTTTCTCTGCCACTTCCCATTCTCCTCTATCTTTTTTATTTCTTGTTTAATTTTTCATTGTATTTTCTGATGAAGGACCAACGTCCGAAACGTTAAGATTATTTTTCTACTATATCAAGCATGAAACTAATATATTTCTTTATTGTTCTGTGTCATTTCTTTTGTTATTTCTATATTTATGTTTACCTTTTGCATATATATATATATATATAAATTTAAAACGACAAAAGTAGGCTGTACTGGAAGATATATATATATATATATATATATATATATGATTTATTTCTTCCATGAATGTGTTTTATATTTTCAGTTAAGAATATCTTTTTGCTTTTGTTTTTTCATTGACTTCTTTCATTACAATCCTTTATTGAAAACATCCAGTTGAAGGTTTATAGGACTTTACCAGACATTACATTTAGTTTAGGTCACTAATAGTACCTGAGGAAGGTCTGTAATAGTACCTGAGGAAGGTCTGTAATAGTACCTGAGGAAGGTCTGTAATAGTACCTGAGGAAGGTCTGTAATAGTACCTGAGGAAGGTCTGTAATAGTACCTGAGGAAGGTCACTTATAGCACCTGAGGAAGGTCACTAATAGTACCTGAGGAAGGTCACTAATAGTACCTGAGGAAGGTCTGTAATTGTACCTGAGGAAGGTCTCTAATAGTACCTGAGGAAGGTCACTAATAGTATCCGAGGAAGGTCACTAATAGTACCCGAGAAAGGTCACTAATAGTACCTGAGGAAGGTCACTAATAGTACCCGAGGAAGGTCACTAATAGTACCTGAGGAAGGTCACTAATAGTACCTGAGGAAGGTCTGTAATAGTACCTGAGGAAGGTCACTAATAGTACCTGAGGAAGGTCACTAATAGTACCTGAGGAAGGTCTGTAATTGTACCTGAGGAAGGTCTCTAATAGTACCTGAGGAAGGTCACTAATAGTACCTGAGGAAGGTCACTAATAGTACCTGAGGAAGGTCACTAATAGTACCTGAGGAAGGTCACTAATAGTATCCGAGGAAGGTCACTAATAGTACCCGAGAAAGGTCACTAATAGTACCTGAGGAAGGTCACTAATAGTACCTGAGGAAGGTCTCTAATAGTACCTGAAGAAGGTCACTAATAGTACCTGAAGAAGGTCACTAATAGTACCTGAGGAAGGTCACTAATACTACCTGAGTAAGGTCTGTAATAGTACCTGAGGAAGGTCTCTAATAGTACCTGAAGAAGGTCACTAATAGCACCTGAGGAAGGTCACTAATAGCACCTGAGGAAGGTCACTAATAGCACCTGAGGAAGGTCACTAATAGTACCTGAGGAAGGTCTCTAATAGTACCTGAGGAAGGTCACTAATAGTACCTGAGGAAGGTCACTAATAGTACCTGAGGAAGGTCACTAATAGTACCTGAGGAAGGTCACTGATAGTACCTGAGGAAGGTCTCTAATAGTACCTGAGGAAGGTCGCTAATAGTACCTGAGGAAAAGATGTGAATGTCACATGATCTGCTGAACTACAAAGGCTGAGCTTTCATTTCAATATAGGTGAGGCTTATAGGATGTTGCCCATTTATAAATATTTTCTTTTGGACATAAAAGGACGAACTTGTCAACAATTGGCTTGAAGGAACTGATAATATTGTGTTTGTAAGAACATTCGGTATTTGTCGTGTTGTCCGGCCATTTCCTCTCACACCAGTCGAGACCTCAGGTGTACTTGGACACTCCCCTACTGTCGGGCTCCTCAGCAAGATCAGAACGTTGGCGGCCTGTCTCAGGAAGGAGTCCCACATGATGTGGTGGCTGTGGCTGTCAATGGCCATTGTCCACACGGTGGAGGAAGGAGCCCTGTAGGGTGTGGTGGCTGCGGGTGTCACTGGCCATTGTCCACAGGGTGGAGGAAGGAGCTCTGTGGGGTATGGTAGCTGCGGGTGTCACTGGCCATTGTCCACAGGGTGGAGGAAGGAGCTCTGTGGGGTGTGGTAGCTGCGGGTATCACTGGCCACGTCCACAGGGTGGATGAAGGAGCCCTGTAGGGTGTGGTGGCTGCGGGTGTCACTGGCCATTGTCCACAGGGTGGAGGAAGGAGCCCTGTGGGGTGTGGTGGCTGCGGGTATCACTGGCCACTGTCCACAGGGTGGAGGAAGGAGCCCTGTAGGGTGTGGTGGCTGCAGGTGTCACTGGCCATTGTCCACACGGTGGAGGAAGGAGCCTTGTGGAGTGTGGTGGCTGCAGGTGTCACTGGCCATTGTCTATGCAGTGCAGCACTATTATCCCTGTGCCCTATTCCCCCCTCCCCATGGGGAGTCCTTGCCATTCCCTCCCATTTTTATTCTTTCTTTTCTTTATATTTTCCTATTTTACATTCCATTGTTTCTTTATCAATCTTTATTTCTTCTCCTATTAAACTGTATTTACATGATATATTCCATAAAAGAAATATTAAAATATGGTTAAGAAGAAATGGTCTATATTTGTATTTGACTATATTTAAAATATTTTTTATTGCAGACATTTCTGTCCCACAAATATGGGTATCGTCCTTGTCCAAGAGTCCTCAACAAAGACATCTTTCAAACATTTCTATCAGATGTTAACTCTGACCAAGACAAAACTCTCATACTTCGGTGTGTCTTATATTTTTGGTTTTTGTTTATAAGAGAATATTCTCAGAGATTGAATGTCTAAATTTATAATCCACTTTAGAAAATGTTTAATATTTATTAAAAAGATGTATTTATATATATTTTAGACCGCACACTGTACTGTAAATGACCAGGTAGACCACACAATGGACTGTAAATGACCAGGTAGACCACACACTGGACTGTAAATGACCAGGTAGACCACACACTGGACTGTAAATGACCAGGTAGACCACACAATGGACTGTAAATGACCAGGTAGACCACACACTGGAGTGTAAATGACCAGGTAGACCACACACTGGACTGTAAATGACCAGGTAGACCACACAATGGACTGTAAATGACCAGGTAGATCACACACTGGACTGTAAATGACCAGGTAGATCACACACTGGACTGTAAATGACCAGGTAAACCACACACTGGACTGTAAATGACCAGGTAGATCACACACTGGACTGTAAATGACCAGGTAAACCACACACAGGACTGTAAATGACCAGGTAGACCACACACTGGACTGTAAATGACCAGGTAGATCACACACTGGACTGTAAATGACCAGGTAAACCACACACTGGACTGTAAATGACCAGGTAGATCACACACTGGACTGTAAATGACCAGGTAGACCACACACTGGACTGTAACTGACTAGGTAGACCACACACTGGACTGTAAATGACCAGGTAGACCACACTGGACTGTAACTGACTAGGTTGACCACACACTGTACTGTAAATGACCAGGTAGACCACACACTGGACTGTAAATGACCAGGTAGACCACACACTGGATTGTTAATGACCAGGTAGACCACACACTGTACTGTAAATGACCAGGTAGACCATACACTGGACTATAAATGACCAGGTAAACCACACACTGGACTGTAAATGACCAGGTAGACCACACTGGACTGTAAATGACCAGGTAGACCACACACTGGACTGTAAATGACCAGGTAGACCACACACTGGAGTGTAAATGACCAGGTAGACCACACACTGGACTGTAAATGACCAGGTAGACCACACAATGGACTGTAAATGACCAGGTAGACCACACAATGGACTGTAAATGACCAGGTAGACCACACACTAGACTGTAAATGACCAGGTAGACCACACACTGGACTGTAAATGACCAGGTAGACCACACACTGGAGTGTTAATGACCAGGTAGACCACACACAGGACTGTAAATGACCAGGTAGACCACACACTGTACTGTAAATGACCAGGTAGACCACACACTGGAGTGTTAATGACCAGGTAGACCACACACAGGACTGTAAATGACCAGGTAGACCACACACTGGACTGTAAATGACCAGGTAGACCACACACTGTACTGTAAATGACCAGGTAGACCACACACTGGACTGTAAATGACCAGGTAGACCACACACAGGACAGTAAATGACCAGGTAGACCACACACAGGACTGTAAATGACCAGGTAGACCACACACAGGACTGTAAATGACCAGGTAGACCACACACTGGACTGTAAATGACCAGGTAGACCACACACAGGACTGTAAATGACCAGGTAGACCACACACTGGACTGTAAATGACCAGGTAGACAACACACTGGACTGTAAATGACCAGGTAGACCACACACTGTACTGTAAATGACCAGGTAGACCACACACTGGACTGTAAATGACCAGGTAGACCACACACAGGACTGTAAATGACCAGGTAGACCACACACTGTACTGTAAATGACCAGGTAGACCACACACTGGAGTGTTAATGACCAGGTAGACCACACACTGGACTGTAAATGACCAGGTAAACCACACACTGTACTGTAAATGACCAGGTAGACCACACACAGGACTGTAAATGACCAGGTAGACCACACACAG
Source organism: Eledone cirrhosa (assembly GCA_964016885.1). Classification (NCBI taxonomy): domain Eukaryota; kingdom Metazoa; phylum Mollusca; class Cephalopoda; order Octopoda; family Eledonidae; genus Eledone; species Eledone cirrhosa. The sequence goes on from OZ024755.1 coordinate 31,818,857, forward strand.
GACTGTAAATGACCAGGTAGACCACACACTGGACTGTAAATGACCAGGTAGACCACACACAGGACTGTAAATGACCAGGTAGACCACACACTGGACTGTAAATGACCAGGTAGACAACACACTGGACTGTAAATGACCAGGTAGACCACACACTGTACTGTAAATGACCAGGTAGACCACACACTGGACTGTAAATGACCAGGTAGACCACACACAGGACTGTAAATGACCAGGTAGACCACACACTGTACTGTAAATGACCAGGTAGACCACACACTGGAGTGTTAATGACCAGGTAGACCACACACTGGACTGTAAATGACCAGGTAAACCACACACTGTACTGTAAATGACCAGGTAGACCACACACTGGGCTGTAAATGACCAAGTAGACCACACACTGGACTGTAAATGACCAGGTAGACCACACACAGGACAGTAAATGACCAGGTAGACCACACACAGGACTGTAAATGACCAGGTAGACCACACACAGGACTGTAAATGACCAGGTAGACCACACACTGGACTGTAAATGACCAGGTAGACCACACACAGGACTGTAAATGACCAGGTAGACCACACACTGGACTGTAAATGACCAGGTAGACAACACACTGGACTGTAAATGACCAGGTAGACCACACACTGTACTGTAAATGACCAGGTAGACCACACACTGGACTGTAAATGACCAGGTAGACCACACACAGGACTGTAAATGACCAGGTAGACCACACACTGTACTGTAAATGACCAGGTAGACCACACACTGGAGTGTTAATGACCAGGTAGACCACACACTGGACTGTAAATGACCAGGTAAACCACACACTGTACTGTAAATGACCAGGTAGACCACACACTGGGCTGTAAATGACCAAGTAGACCACACAATGGACTGTAAATGACCAGGTAGACCACACACTGGAGTGTAAATGACCAGGTAGACCACACACTGTACTGTAAATGACCAGGTAGACCACACACAGGACTGTAAATGACCAGGTAGACCACACACTGTACTGTAAATGACCAGGTAAACCACACACTGGACTGTAAATGACCAGGTAGATCACACACTGGACTGTAACTGACTAGGTAGACCACACACTGGACTGTAAATGACCAGGTAGACCACACTGGACTGTAACTGACTAGGTTGACCACACACTGTACTGTAAATGACCAGGTAGACCACACACTGGACTGTAAATGACCAGGTAGACCACACACTGGAGTGTTAATGACCAGGTAGACCACACACTGTACTGTAAATGACCAGGTAGACCATACACTGGACTATAAATGACCAGGTAGACCACACACTGGACTGTAAATGACCAGGTAAACCACACACAGGACTGTAAATGACCAGGTAGACCACACACTGGACTGTAAATGACCAGGTAGACCACACACTGGAGTGTAAATGACCAGGTAGACCACACACTGTACTGTAAATGACCAGGTAGACCACACACAGGACTGTAAATGACCAGGTAGACCACACACAGGACTGTAAATGACCAGGTAGACCACACACTGTACTGTAAATGACCAGGTAGACCACACACTGGAGTGTTAATGACCAGGTAGACCACACACTGGACTGTAAATGACCAGGTAAACCACACACTGTACTGTAAATGACCAGGTAGACCACACACTGGGCTGTAAATGACCAAGTAGACCACACAATGGACTGTAAATGACCAGGTAGACCACACACTGGAGTGTAAATGACCAGGTAGACCACACACTGTACTGTAAATGACCAGGTAGACCACACACAGGACTGTAAATGACCAGGTAGACCACACACTGTACTGTAAATGACCAGGTAGACCACACACTGTACTGTAAATGACCAGGTAGACCACACACTGGAGTGTTAATGACCAGGTAGACCACACACTGGACTGTAAATGACCAGGTAAACCACACACTGTACTGTAAATGACCAAGTAGACCACACAATGGACTGTAAATGACCAGGTAGACCACACACTGGAGTGTAAATGACCAGGTAGACCACACACTGTACTGTAAATGACCAGGTAGACCACACACAGGACTGTAAATGACCAGGTAGACCACACACTGTACTGTAAATGACCAGGTAAACCACACACTGGACTGTAAATGACCAGGTAGATCACACACTGGACTGTAACTGACTAGGTAGACCACACACTGGACTGTAAATGACCAGGTAGACCACACTGGACTGTAACTGACTAGGTTGACCACACACTGTACTGTAAATGACCAGGTAGACCACACACTGGACTGTAAATGACCAGGTAGACCACACACTGGAGTGTTAATGACCAGGTAGACCACACACTGTACTGTAAATGACCAGGTAGACCATACACTGGACTATAAATGACCAGGTAGACCACACACTGGACTGTAAATGACCAGGTAGACCACACACAGGACTGTAAATGACCAGGTAGACCACACACTGGACTGTAAATGACCAGGTAGACCACACACTGGACTGTAAATGACCAGGTAGACCACACACTGTACTGTAAATGACCAGGTAGACCACACACTGGACTGTAAATGACCAGGTAGACCACACACAGGACTGTAAATGACCAGGTAGACCACACACTGTACTGTAAATGACCAGGTAGACCACACACTGGAGTGTTAATGACCAGGTAGACCACACACTGGACTGTAAATGACCAGGTAAACCACACACTGTACTGTAAATGACCAGGTAGACCACACACTGGGCTGTAAATGACCAAGTAGACCACACAATGGACTGTAAATGACCAGGTAGACCACACACTGGAGTGTAAATGACCAGGTAGACCACACACTGTACTGTAAATGACCAGGTAGACCACACACTGGACTGTAAATGACCAGGTAGACCACACACTGTACTGTAAATGACCAGGTAGACCACACACTGGAGTGTAAATGACCAGGTAGACCACACACTGTACTGTAAATGACCAGGTAGACCACACACTGGAGTGTTAATGACCAGGTAGACCACACACTGGACTGTAAATGACCAGGTAAACCACACACTGTACTGTAAATGACCAGGTAGACCACACACTGGGCTGTAAATGACCAAGTAGACCACACAATGGACTGTAAATGACCAGGTAGACCACACACTGGAGTGTAAATGACCAGGTAGACCACACACTGTACTGTAAATGACCAGGTAGACCACACACTGGAGTGTAAATGACCAGGTAGACCACACACTGTACTGTAAATGACCAGGTAGACCACACACTGGACTGTAAATGACCAGGTAGACCACACACTGTACTGTAAATGACCAGGTAGACCACACACTGGACTGTAAATGACCAGGTAGACCACACACAGGACTGTAAATGACCAGGTAGACCACACACTGTACTGTAAATGACCAGGTAGACCACACACTGGAGTGTTAATGACCAGGTAGACCACACACTGGACTGTAAATGACCAGGTAAACCACACACTGTACTGTAAATGACCAGGTAGACCACACACTGGGCTGTAAATGACCAAGTAGACCACACAATGGACTGTAAATGACCAGGTAGACCACACACTGCAGTGTAAATGACCAGGTAGACCACACACTGTACTGTAAATGACCAGGTAGACCACACACAGGACTGTAAATGACCAGGTAGACCACACACTGTACTGTAAATGACCAGGTAAACCACACACTGGACTGTAAATGACCAGGTAGATCACACACTGGACTGTAACTGACTAGGTAGACCACACACTGGACTGTAAATGACCAGGTAGACCACACTGGACTGTAACTGACTAGGTTGACCACACACTGTACTGTAAATGACCAGGTAGACCACACACTGGACTGTAACTGACCAGGTAGACCACACACTGGAGTGTTAATGACCAGGTAGACCACACACTGTACTGTAAATGACCAGGTAGACCATACACTGGACTATAAATGACCAGGTAAACCACACACTGGACTGTAAATGACCAGGTAGACCACACTAGACTGTAAATGACCAGGTAGACCACACACTGGACTGTAAATGACCAGGCAGACCACACACTGGAGTGTAAATGACCAGGTAGACCACACACTGGACTGTAAATGACCAGGTAGACCACACAATGGACTGTAAATGACCAGGTAGACCACACAATGGACTGTAAATGACCAGGTAGACCACACACTAGACTGTAAATGACCAGGTAGACCACACACTGGACTGTAAATGACCAGGTAGACCACACACTGGAGTGTTAATGACCAGGTAGACCACACACAGGACTGTAAATGACCAGGTAGACCACACACTGGATTGTTAATGACCAGGTAGACCACACACTGTACTGTAAATGACCAGGTAGACCATACACTGGACTATAAATGACCAGGTAAACCACACACTGGACTGTAAATGACCAGGTAGACCACACTGGACTGTAAATGACCAGGTAGACCACACACTGGACTGTAAATGACCAGGTAGACCACACACTGGAGTGTAAATGACCAGGTAGACCACACACTGGACTGTAAATGACCAGGTAGACCACACAATGGACTGTAAATGACCAGGTAGACCACACAATGGACTGTAAATGACCAGGTAGACCACACACTAGACTGTAAATGACCAGGTAGACCACACACTGGACTGTAAATGACCAGGTAGACCACACACTGGAGTGTTAATGACCAGGTAGACCACACACAGGACTGTAAATGACCAGGTAGACCACACACTGTACTGTAAATGACCAGGTAGACCACACACTGGAGTGTTAATGACCAGGTAGACCACACACAGGACTGTAAATGACCAGGTAGACCACACACTGGACTGTAAATGACCAGGTAGACCACACACTGTACTGTAAATGACCAGGTAGACCACACACTGGACTGTAAATGACCAGGTAGACCACACACAGGACAGTAAATGACCAGGTAGACCACACACAGGACTGTAAATGACCAGGTAGACCACACACAGGACTGTAAATGACCAGGTAGACCACACACTGGACTGTAAATGACCAGGTAGACCACACACAGGACTGCAAATGACCAGGTAGACCACACACTGGACTGTAAATGACCAGGTAGACAACACACTGGACTGTAAATGACCAGGTAGACCACACACTGTACTGTAAATGACCAGGTAGACCACACACTGGACTGTAAATGACCAGGTAGACCACACACAGGACTGTAAATGACCAGGTAGACCACACACTGTACTGTAAATGACCAGGTAGACCACACACTGGAGTGTTAATGACCAGGTAGACCACACACTGGACTGTAAATGACCAGGTAAACCACACACTGTACTGTAAATGACCAGGTAGACCACACACTGGGCTGTAAATGACCAAGTAGACCACACAATGGACTGTAAATGACCAGGTAGACCACACACTGGAGTGTAAATGACCAGGTAGACCACACACTGTACTGTAAATGACCAGGTAGACCACACACAGGACTGTAAATGACCAGGTAGACCACACACTGTACTGTAAATGACCAGGTAAACCACACACTGGACTGTAAATGACCAGGTAGATCACACACTGGACTGTAACTGACTAGGTAGACCACACACTGGACTGTAAATGACCAGGTAGACCACACTGGACTGTAACTGACTAGGTTGACCACACACTGTACTGTAAATGACCAGGTAGACCACACACTGGACTGTAAATGACCAGGTAGACCACACACTGGAGTGTTAATGACCAGGTAGACCACACACTGTACTGTAAATGACCAGGTAGACCATACACTGGACTATAAATGACCAGGTAGACCACACACTGGACTGTAAATGACCAGGTAAACCACACACAGGACTGTAAATGACCAGGTAGACCACACACTGGACTGTAAATGACCAGGTAGACCACACACTGGACTGTAAATGACCAGGTAGACCACACACTGTACTGTAAATGACCAGGTAGACCACACACTGGACTGTAAATGACCAGGTAGACCACACACAGGACTGTAAATGACCAGGTAGACCACACACTGTACTGTAAATGACCAGGTAGACCACACACTGGAGTGTTAATGACCAGGTAGACCACACACTGGACTGTAAATGACCAGGTAAACCACACACTGTACTGTAAATGACCAGGTAGACCACACACTGGGCTGTAAATGACCAAGTAGACCACACAATGGACTGTAAATGACCAGGTAGACCACACACTGGAGTGTAAATGACCAGGTAGACCACACACTGTACTGTAAATGACCAGGTAGACCACACACAGGACTGTAAATGACCAGGTAGACCACACACTGTACTGTAAATGACCAGGTAGACCACACACTGTACTGTAAATGACCAGGTAGACCACACACTGGAGTGTTAATGACCAGGTAGACCACACACTGGACTGTAAATGACCAGGTAAACCACACACTGTACTGTAAATGACCAAGTAGACCACACAATGGACTGTAAATGACCAGGTAGACCACACACTGGAGTGTAAATGACCAGGTAGACCACACACTGTACTGTAAATGACCAGGTAGACCACACACAGGACTGTAAATGACCAGGTAGACCACACACTGTACTGTAAATGACCAGGTAAACCACACACTGGACTGTAAATGACCAGGTAGATCACACACTGGACTGTAACTGACTAGGTAGACCACACACTGGACTGTAAATGACCAGGTAGACCACACTGGACTGTAACTGACTAGGTTGACCACACACTGTACTGTAAATGACCAGGTAGACCACACACTGTACTGTAAATGACCAGGTAGACCATACACTGGACTATAAATGACCAGGTAGACCACACACTGGACTGTAAATGACCAGGTAGACCACACACAGGACTGTAAATGACCAGGTAGACCACACACTGGACTGTAAATGACCAGGTAGACCACACACTGGACTGTAAATGACCAGGTAGACCACACACTGTACTGTAAATGACCAGGTAGACCACACACTGGACTGTAAATGACCAGGTAGACCACACACAGGACTGTAAATGACCAGGTAGACCACACACTGTACTGTAAATGACCAGGTAGACCACACACTGGAGTGTTAATGACCAGGTAGACCACACACTGGACTGTAAATGACCAGGTAAACCACACACTGTACTGTAAATGACCAGGTAGACCACACACTGGGCTGTAAATGACCAAGTAGACCACACAATGGACTGTAAATGACCAGGTAGACCACACACTGGAGTGTAAATGACCAGGTAGACCACACACTGTACTGTAAATGACCAGGTAGACCACACACAGGACTGTAAATGACCAGGTAGACCACACACTGTACTGTAAATGACCAGGTAGACCACACACTGGAGTGTAAATGACCAGGTAGACCACACACTGTACTGTAAATGACCAGGTAGACCACACACTGGAGTGTAAATGACCAGGTAGACCACACACTGTACTGTAAATGACCAGGTAGACCACACACTGGAGTGTAAATGACCAGGTAGACCACACACAGGACTGTAAATGACCAAGTAGACCACACACAGGACTGTAAATGACCAGGTAGACCACACACTGTACTGTAAATGACCAGGTAGACCACACACTGGAGTGTAAATGACCAGGTAGACCACATACTGTACTGTAAATGACCAGGTAGACCACACACAGGACTGTAAATGACCAGGTAGACCACACACTGGACTGTAAATGACCAGGTAGACCACACACAGGACTGTAAATGACCAGGTAGACCACACACTGGACTGTAAATGACCAGGTAGACAACACACTGGACTGTAAATGACCAGGTAGACCACACACTGTACTGTAAATGACCAGGTAGACCACACACTGGACTGTAAATGACCAGGTAGACCACACACAGGACTGTAAATGACCAGGTAGACCACACACTGTACTGTAAATGACCAGGTAGACCACACACTGGAGTGTTAATGACCAGGTAGACCACACACTGGACTGTAAATGACCAGGTAAACCACACACTGTACTGTAAATGACCAGGTAGACCACACACTGGGCTGTAAATGACCAAGTAGACCACACAATGGACTGTAAATGACCAGGTAGACCACACACTGTACTGTAAATGACCAGGTAGACCACACACTGTACTGTAAATGACCAGGTAGACCACACACAGGACTGTAAATGACCAGGTAGACCACACACTGTACTGTAAATGACCAGGTAAACCACACACTGGACTGTAAATGACCAGGTAGATCACACACTGGACTGTAACTGACTAGGTACACCACACACTGGACTGTAAATGACCAGGTAGACCACACTGGACTGTAACTGACTAGGTTGACCACACACTGTACTGTAAATGACCAGGTAGACCACACACTGGACTGTAAATGACCAGGTAGACCACACACTGGAGTGTTAATGACCAGGTAGACCACACACTGTACTGTAAATGACCAGGTAGACCATACACTGGACTATAAATGACCAGGTAAACCACACACTGGACTGTAAATGACCAGGTAGACCACACTAGACTGTAAATGACCAGGTAGACCACACACTGGACTGTAAATGACCAGGTAGACCACACACTGGAGTGTAAATGACCAGGTAGACCACACACTGGACTGTAAATGACCAGGTAGACCACACAATGGACTGTAAATGACCAGGTAGACCACACAATGGACTGTAAATGACCAGGTAGACCACACACTAGACTGTAAATGACCAGGTAGACCACACACTGGACTGTAAATGACCAGGTAGACCACACACTGGAGTGTTAATGACCAGGTAGACCACACACAGGACTGTAAATGACCAGGTAGACCACACACTGTACTGTAAATGACCAGGTAGACCACACACTGGAGTGTTAATGACCAGGTAGACCACACACAGGACTGTAAATGACCAGGTAGACCACACACTGGACTGTAAATGACCAGGTAGACCACACACTGTACTGTAAATGACCAGGTAGACCACACACTGGACTGTAAATGACCAGGTAGACCACACACAGGACTGTAAATGACCAGGTAGACCACACACAGGACTGTAAATGACCAGGTAGACCACACACAGGACTGTAAATGACCAGGTAGACCACACACTGGACTGTAAATGACCAGGTAGACCACACACAGGACTGTAAATGACCAGGTAGACCACACACTGGACTGTAAATGACCAGGTAGACCACACAGTGGACTGTAAATGACCAGGTAGACCACACACTGTACTGTAAATGACCAGGTAGACCACACACTGGACTGTAAATGACCAGGTAGACCACACACAGGACTGTAAATGACCAGGTAGACCACACACTGTACTGTAAATGACCATGTAGACCACACACTGGAGTGTTAATGACCAGGTAGACCACACACTGGACTGTAAATGACCAGGTAAACCACACACTGTACTGTAAATGACCAGGTAGACCACACACTGGGCTGTAAATGACCAAGTAGACCACACAATGGACTGTAAATGACCAGGTAGACCACACACTGGAGTGTAAATGACCAGGTAGACCACACACTGTACTGTAAATGACCAGGTAGACCACACACAGGACTGTAAATGACCAGGTAGACCACACACTGTACTGTAAATGACCAGGTAGACCACACACTGGAGTGTAAATGACCAGGTAGACCACACACTGTACTGTAAATGACCAGGTAGACCACACACTGGAGTGTAAATGACCAGGTAGACCACACACAGGACTGTAAATGACCAAGTAGACCACACACAGGACTGTAAATGACCAGGTAGACCACACACTGTACTGTAAATGACCAGGTAGACCACACACTGGAGTGTAAATGACCAGGTAGACCACATACTGTAAATGACCAGGTAGACCACACACAGGACTGTAAATGACCAGGTAGACCACACACAGGACTGTAAATGACCAGGTAGACCACACACTGGACTGTAAATGACCAGGTAGACCACACACTGGAGTGTAAATGACCAGGTAGACCACACACTGTACTGTAAATGACCAGGTAGACCACACACTGGAGTGTAAATGACCAGGTAGACCACACACTGTACTGTAAATGACCAGGTAGACCACACACTGGAGTGTAAATGACCAGGTAGACCACACACTGGAGTGTAAATGACCAGGTAGACCACAAACTGTACTGTAAATGACCAGGTAGACCACACACTGGACTGTAAATGACCAGGTAGACCACACACTGGAGTGTAAATGACCAGGTAGACCACACACTGTACTGTAAATGACCAGGTAGACCACACACTGGAGCGTTAATGACCAGGTAGACCACACACTGTACTGTAAATGACCAGGTAGACCACACACAGGACTGTAAATGACCAGGTAGACCACACACTGGAGTGTTAATGACCAGGTAGACCACACACTGTACTGTAAATGACCAGGTAGACCACACAATGGACTGTAAATGACCAAGTAGACCACACAATGGACTGTAAATGACCAGGTAGACCACACACTGTACTGTAAATGACCAGGTAGACCACACACTGGAGTGTAAATGACCAGGTAGACCACACACTAGACTGTAAATGACCAGGTAGACCACACACTGGAGTGTAAATGACCAGGTAGACCACACACTGGACTGTAAATGACCAGGTAGACCACACACTGGAGTGTAAATGACCAGGTAGACCACACACTAGACTGTAAATGACCAGGCAGACCACACAATGAACTGTAAATGACCAGGTAGACCACACACTGGACTGTAAATGACCAGGTAGACCACACACAGGACTGTAAATGACCAGGTAGACCACACACTGGACTGTAAATGACCAGGTAGACCACACACTAGACTGTAAATGACCAGGTAGACCACACACTGGACTGTAAATGACCAGGTAGACCACACACTGTACTGTAAATGACCAGGTAGACCACATGCTAAAGTGTCCTATCTTATTTATTGTAGTTGGTACAAAGAAGACCTGAATTCATTGGCTCCTTCTTACATTCTGCAACCAATTGGAGATGTTCTACCGTTATTCCTCAGTGGCAACAACGAGGAACGACATGAGGCTACACAACAGTGGTATAAAGAAAGTAATCAACTACGAAAGCTTCTCTCATCTGCAGCTAAACATCTGCTGAAACAAGATGAAGCCAGGTGTTTCCTGATGTCAGGTATTTCTCATTCATATTCACAGTCATATTACCACTGATACTACCACCTTAACCACAGTCATATTACTACCTATACTACCACCTTAACCACAGTCATATACCACCTATACTACCATCTACAGGACCACCTACACTACCACCTTAACCACATACTACCACCTTAATTACAGTCGTACTACCACCTTAACCACAGTCATATTACCACCTATACTACCACCTTAACTACAGTCATATTACCACCTATACTACCACCTTAACCACAGTCATATACCACCTACGCTACCACCTTAACCACATACTACCACCTTAATTACAGCCATACTACCACCTTAACCACAGTCATATTACCACCTATACTACCACCTTAACCACAGTCATATTACCACCTATACTACCACCTTAACCACAGTCATATTACTACCTATACTACCACCTTAACCACAGTCATATACCACCTACACTACCACCTTAACCACATACTACCACCTTAATTACAGCCATACTACCACCTTAACCACAGTCATATTACTACCTATACTACCACCTTAACCACAGTCATATACCACCTACACTACCACCTTAACCACATAGTACCACCTTAATTACAGCCATACTACCACCTTAACCACAGTCATATTACTACCTATACTACCACCTTAACCACAGTCATATTACTACCTATACTACCACCTTAACCACAGTCATATTACTACCTATACTACCACCTTAACCACATACTACCACCTTAACCACAGTCATATACCACCTATACTACCACCTTAACCACAGTCATATGCCACCTATACAATGAAACCTTTCTTCCCACCAGTGACAGAAGCTGAGATCCTCCAAGGAATCTTAGGAAGAGAACAGCCTGAGAACCACTGTGTTTGGTTTAAAAGAAATATAATTGATATTGACCAGCAAAGTAAAGATGAACATTTAAGCAATTTTAAAGGTAGGTTCCTAGTGCCAGCGTCTGTACACCTGACCACCGCCCACTGTGTACTGGGTCCATTTTATTGTCGTACCAGCATTGCCACTTTACAGAGTGTACTGGGTGCATTTTATTGTGGCACCAACTCTACTCCTTGTCAATGTATACTGAGTACATTTTACTGTGGCATTGGTGCTGGTATTATAATAAAATACACCCAGTACACTCTGTAAAGAGGTAGTGCTGGTGCCATGATAAAATACACCCAGTACACTCTGTAAAGAGGTAGTGCTGGTGCCATGATAAAATACACCCAGTACATTCTGTAAAGTGTTAGTGCTGGTGTCATGATAAAATACACCCAGTACACTCTGTAAAGTGGTAGTGCTGGTGTCATAATAAAATACATCCAGTACACTCTGTAAAGAGGTAGTGCTGGTGTCATAATAAAATACACCCAGTACACTCTGTAAAGTGTTAGTGCTGGTGTCATAATAAAATACACCCAGTACACTCTATAAAGTGCTAGTGTTGGTGTCATAATAAAATACACCCAGTACACTCTGTAAAGTGTTAGTTTTGGTGTCATAATAAAATACACCCAGTACACTCTGTAAAGTGTTAGTGCTGGTGTCAATAAAATACACCCAGGGCACTCTATAAAGTGCTAGTGCTGGTGTCATAATAAAATACACCCAGTACACTCTGTAGAATGGTTGGTGGTAGAAATGGCATCCAGTGCCATAATTCCATTGTCCTCATATTTCTCCTCATAATAAATAATTCAGTTTTATGGGCCAACATCCCACTAACAACAGCAGTGGGATGTTAAAAGCAGTAGAGCAGCAAAGCAAATATTTTCCTGTAGTTATATTCCTCAATGTTACAATTCCATCATAAAGTCAACTTGACATTTCAGTTGTCTGAGATTCATTAATGGGACTGAATGCAATCACAAACTCCATCTCACTAACAGAACACAGGGCCCATGCTTTTAAATAATGCAGTTTTAAACATACCTGGTCAGTAAATATTTAAAACAAATAAAAATGATGCCTGCATACGAACAGTAATGTTGCATGGCAGTGAGACCTGGGCATTGTGTGCAGAGGATATACGCAGACTAGAGAGGAACGAAGCTTGCATGCTCCGCTGGATGTGTAATAGTAATATACGCGAACGGCAAAGCATAAACAAACTAAGGAAAAAATTAGAAATAAGAGGGATCAGATGTTGTTTACTCGAGAGAAGGCTACGTTGGTATGGTCACGTGATGCGCATGAAAGACGACAACTGTATAACAAAGTGCAGGGCAATAAAGATAGACGGTAGCCACGGAGTAGGCAGACCCAGAAAAACCTGGGACGAGCTGATAAATTCCGACCTCACACACTTACACCTCTCCAAGACAATGTCACTGGACCGAGACCTTTGGCGGTACTCAGTAATAGAGAAGACCCGCCTTACCTAAATACAAAGTAAAACCTACTACAGTCAGTAGGTATCTCTAACAAAATACCCCCCCCCCCCCCATCCACACCACCCCTTTCAATGTGAAGTTATGTTGGTGCCACAAAATCCAGGCCGAAACAAATGAGATCGTGTAGGTGTCACGACAAAAAAAACACACAGTCCACGCTGTAATGTGACCGTGTAGGCAACACGGTAAAAACCTCCCAGTCCCACACTGTAAATGTGGTTGGTGTTAGGAAGGGCATCCAGCTGTAGAAAACCCGCCAGACAGTCCTATGCGAGCAAGACAACCACTCTTGCCTCAAGTGGGAAAACTCCCGTCCAAACCCATGCAAGCGTGGAACATGAACGTTAAACGATGATGATGATGATGATGAAAAATGTAAAAAAACTCTTAATGTCTTGTTCCACATGAAGCTACGTCAGCTAATGTAAGGGAGAAAACTCTAGCTCCTAATACTATAAATATTTTCCAGAGTTTTCTCAACCTCCACACAACCTAAAGTTATGTCTCCTTCTAAACATCAACACACACAGACACTTTTATATATTGGGTGGTGTTTATATACAGTATTATTTGTTTCTACTTTTGGCACAAGGCCAGCAATTATCCCAGTACATTACAGGTACTTTATTTTATCGACCCCGTAAGGATGAAAGGCAAAGTTAACCTTGGAGGGATTTGAGGTTAACTTTGCCTTTCATCCTTACGGGGGTCGATAAAATAAAGTACCAGTAATGCACTGGGATAATTGCTGGCCTTGTGCCAAAAGTAGAAACAATTATTTTACTATACAGTATTATACGATACAGTATTATACTATACAGTATTATACTGTATAGTATTATACTATACAGTATTATACTATATAGTATTATTATACTATACAGTATTATACTATACAGTACTATACTATACAGTATTATACTATACAGTATTATACTATACAGTACTATACTATATAGTATTATACTATATAGTATTATACTATACAGTATTATACTATATAGCATTATACTATATAGTATTATTATACTATACAGTATTATACTATACAGTATTATACTATACAGTATTATACTATATAGTATTATTATACTATACAGTATTATACTATACAGTATTATACTATATAGCATTATACTATACAGTATTATACTATATAGTATTATACTATATAGCATTATACTATATAGTAGTATTATACTATACAGTATTATACTATACAGTATTATACTATACAGTATTATACTATATAGTATTATACTATATAGTATTATACTATATAGCATTATACTATATAGTATTATACTATATAGCATTATACTATATAGTAGTATTATACTATACAGTATTATACTATACAGTATTATACTATACAGTATTATACTATATAGCATTATACTATATAGTATTATACTATACAGTATTATACTATATAGCATTATACTATATAGTAGTATTATACTATACAGTATTATACTATACATGTGAGGCTGACAAAACAATTGATGATAGGCTGATTGTATTTACTTTTATCTTGGTTTTAATATACATACACAGCCAATATGACCAACTATATTCCTAGCTAACAATAAACACAGCCAATGTGACCAACTATATTCCTACCTATCACACTCAGCTTTGTATTGAACTCCAGATAAACATCAATATTTCTTTTTCTCAGAACAACCTGATACTTCTGAGGATTTTGAAGAATCTCAAAAGTTGCTCTCCAGTCTAAAAAATGATAAGATACCCTCCATTTTGAAGCAAAACATCTTAACATATGATATAAAATGGAGACCAAAAGGTTAGTACTAATAAATGTTTTGTTTGGTATATTTGGAACTTCTCTGGGAGAATCAGCAATGGCTCAAATGTCAGATCATGTTGATCCTTGGCTCAAATATGTTTGTTGTTGACTCAAATGTCAGGTCATGTTGATCCTTGGCTCAAATATCATGTTTGTTGTTGGCTCGTGTCAGGTCATGTTGATCCTTGGCTCAATTATCATGTTTGTTGTTGCCTCAAATGTCTTATCATGTTTATTGTAGAATCAAATGTGATATGATGTTTGTTATTAGCTCCAATGTTTGCTATGGGATCAAGTCTTATTATGTTCATCATGATATCAAATGTTATGTCATGTTTAAAATGAAATCAAATGTGATATGATGGTTGTCATTGGCTCAAATGTGTTACGTTCCTGTTGTGTGATCTTTCTCTCAGAATCAAATGTCATATGGCATTTATTATGAAATGAAATGTTGTATCATGTTTTTCATGGAATCAAATATTTTGTCTGTGGTTGTCTTCATCTGAGACTGCTGAAAAAGTTGTCATTGTGGGACTAATTTCAAGACAAAGTACATTCAGCTACAACTCCATATATTTATTTATTCATTCATAATCTATGTGAAGACATGTAGCCTAATGTTTAGGGTGTTGGACTGACAAACATAAAGTTGTTTGTTCGAAACCTGGATTAGATGTCAAGTTCTGTTCTTGAACAAGAACCATTTTCCTGATATGACTGAAACCTCATATCATTAAAACACCCAAGAAACCTCTGTGAGAAGCAACCTTGAAAGAAGTCAACAAAACCTACATAGGTGTGAACAGTAAACTTCATTTTTGTTTTCTTTTTATGATGCATGGTACTTTGATACTTATATATTTCAAGGTTTGGACCCCGAATCTTTTGATGAGCATAAAGAATATCTGCAAAAATTGTCTGAAGATTTTGAGACTAAGATGAAAGATCTTATTGAACGAGCAATCAATAGAACCAACCAATCAGCATTAAATGACTCGTTATATGAAGAAGTTCAACGTCATACAATATTTTGTCAGAAAAAATGCCAATCATTTTTTGGAAGGAATGATCTTTTATTGGTATGTTAACTGTTTCATGACCATATTTCTAATGTCACTCTATTTCAATTAATTAATGAAGAATTTTGAGGATGTCACTAAAATTATTATTTCATTCCTATTGGGTGCATTCTATCATGGCACCAGCACTACCACTTTACAGAGTGTACTGGGTGTATTTTATTCTGTCACCAACACTAGCACTTTACAGAGTGTACTGGGTGTATTTTATCCTGTCACCAACACTACCACTTTACAGAGTGTACTGGTGTATTTTATCATGGCACCAAACACTACCACTTTACAGAGTGTACTGGGTGTATTTTATCCTGCCACCAGCACTACCACTTTACAGAGTGTACTGGATGTATCTATCCTGCCACCATCAATACCACAAATTAGTAGAAATCTGCTGAAATGCAGGTATTTCTTCTAGAACTAATGAACCCATGCCACCAATAATGATGGAGTTAGCGTTGAATGTATTTAGTTTTTAGAGTCCTGGATTGGTATGCTGTATTTATATGCTGTATATATGCTGTATATATGAGGATTGCTGGATATATGAGGTATGCTGTATATATGAGGATTGCTGGATATATAAAGAATTACTGGGAAAATTTGTTTTGATAAATTAATCTCAGTACGTTACTGGTGCTTTATTTTATCGATCCCGTAAGGATGAAAGACAAAGTTAACCCTGGCGGGTTTTGAACTCAGAACGCAAAGGGCCATAACTCTGTGCTGCAAAGCATGGTGTCCGACGCTCTACCGATTCTGCCTAATAACAATTGTTTAAGCTCTGCTTTCACTGCTATAAAACACACAAGATGTTTTATTATGACTGATTATTAACAATTATTTATCATTTATTCAGGAGATCAAGAATTATATATTAGATGAGAGAAGTGATCCATTAATTATCTATGGTTCATCAGGATGTGGTAAGACATCAGCTCTAGCAATGGCAGCTATGAAAATACAAGAGTGGACTAAAGGCAGGGCAGCTGTTATTATAAGGTAAGGGGATATCATTTAGTTAACCCTTTCATTACCATATTAGGTAAGGGGATATCATTTAGTTAACCCTTTCATTACCATATTAGGTAAGGGGATATCCTTTAGTTAACCTTTTCATTACCATATTAGGTAAGAGGATATCATTTAGTTAACCCTTTCATTACCATATTAGGTAAAGGGATATCATATAGTTAACCCTTTCATTACCACATTAGGTAAGGAGATATCATTTAGTTAACCTTTTCATTACCATATTAGGTAAGGGGATATCATTTATTTAACCCTTTCATTACCATATTAAGTAAGGTGATATCATTTAGTTAACCCTTTCATTACCATATTTAGAAATAATAGTATGTAACTTAATGGTTACAGTGTTTGTTGTTTGATTCATGATTGTAAAGTTGTATGTTTGATCCTCAGCTGTGTGGCACTTAAACAAGACTTTCTTTCACATTGCTGCAGTTTACTCAGTGGTTAGGACATTTGGCTAACAACCTTAACGCCATCAATTTGATTCCCTATGATACATTGTGTCCTTGAGCAAGACACTTTAATCCATGCTGTTACAGTTTACTCAGCTGGCAAAAATGAGTTGTATTTGTAATTAAAAAAGGGCCAGCATTGTTACTCACTGTGTCATGCCGAATCTCCCTGAGAACTACTTAAAGATGTAAATGGTTGTGGAATACTCAGCCACTTGCAAGTTCATTTCATGAACGAGCTGTTCCATTGTTCAAAGAACTGGAACACTAATTATTGGAACTGATGGAAGTGAAATAAATACATCTTGGACGAAACTATCCAAAATGTCCTTCCATTTTTAAAATGACAGAATAGATATGAGGGCTATTTGGTAGCTATTTCTAGCAAGTTGAGTGACCACATAGAAGCTCACTCATATGTGGTGAATGCCTTAGCATCAGTGGTGAGTTCCCTGTGAATTGTATCTATGACATAGCATCTATGATGTAAGTATGATCTTAGTATTTATGACATAGATACGACCCTTATATCTGATGAAGATATGACACTTGTATCTATGTCATAGAGATGACCCTTGTACCTATGATGTACATATGATCCTTGTATCTATGACATAGCTATGATCCTTCTACCTATGTCATATGTATGTCACATGATAAGGGATTTCTAATTACCCTGCTCTTGGCTGCTATTTTTAGCAAGTTGAATGAAAACAGAGTGTCACTGACACAAGAAATATAACATTATTTGGCTGATGTCTATGACATACTATATATAATGATGGTGCCCTTACCATTCCATCAGGGCCCATGGATGGATTTTATCAATTATAAATGACTTGTTTGTTATTCCCC
Source organism: Eledone cirrhosa (assembly GCA_964016885.1). Lineage (NCBI taxonomy): Eukaryota > Metazoa > Mollusca > Cephalopoda > Octopoda > Eledonidae > Eledone > Eledone cirrhosa. Next base: position 31,837,724 of record OZ024755.1, read on the forward strand.
AGATTTCTTGGCACTACCCTTGCCAGTTCAGATGCTTGTAATCTAATGAGCAGCATAAATCAACAGGCTCAGTATATTTATTCATATTCACAACCTCTGACATCGGTAAATATCAAAACATTCTTTTATTCTTTCTCTTATATTATTTCACTCTTTTATTCTGATTTCTATCATTAGACTACGGCCCTGCTGGGGCACTGCTATCATTAGACTATGGCCATGTTGGGTCACTGCTATCATTAGACTACGGCCATGCTGGGGCACTGATTTGATTTAGTCAAACATTTCAACTCAGTACTTATTTTTTCAAGTCCAGTACTTAATTTTTTGAATCTTTTTTTTTTGTCAAATCACTAATTATAATTATGTCCTATATTAGTGGTTTATGTCCTATATTAGTGGTTTATGTCCCATAATTTTAGTGGTCTATGTCCTATAATTAGTGGTTTATGTCCTATAATTAGTGGTTTATGTCTTATAATTAGTGGTTTATGTCCTATAATTAGTGGTTTATGTCCTATAATTAGTGGTTTATGTCCTATAATTAGTGGTTTATGTCCTATAACATACACAGAAATACGAATGTAAATATAGACATGGATGGACAAACATACATCATCATGGTACTATCTACCTATGCAGCATGATGTAGTGGCCAAAACACTGTACAATGCAATCTGTAGAAAAGATAGCCCCGATAATAAACACATTAAAAGCTACAGCAATGTGGAAGACATACATATACATAATATGAAAGAGTACTGGTGGAATGTTCCAGTGAAAACCCCAATAAAATGCAGGCATAACAGACCAGATATAATGATTTGGGACAGGGAAAGGAAGGCATGCACAGTAGTGAAAGTTAGCTGCCCAGCAGATGCCAATATAATATTAAAGATTAGCGAAAAGGAGAATATTTAGGCAGAACTAATGAGAAATCTGCAGATACTCCACCCTGATTAGATTACACCTTCAGATTTATGCCTGTGATTATTGGGGCACTGGGATATGTTAGTAACTGCCTCAATACAAATCTTGAGAAGCTGGGCTTCACAGGAACAGAAAGAACACAACTAGTTAGGAAATTACAAGTACAATCCATTAATGGAACAGTAAAAATATGTAAAACATTCCAGAATTTCTGCATCTAATAACTGCATATACACTTGTACAGATACAAAGCATATACACATGCATGCATAACTTAAAACATACACATCCATACCTGCACACACACACACATGCATGCAGACATGCATACATAATCTACCTAGTTGCTGTTGTGTAAATTCCAATGAGAGAGTCTTGTGTCTATGTTAGAAACCGACTCTCTCTTTATTGGTAAAAATTTGTGAAATTATAAAACCAGAAGAACATACATACATACACACATACATGATGATGGCTGCCCCCTCGTTATTGAGTATGGCCAAAACAACAACAACAACAATAACAACAACGTATATCTGAATAATTAAAAAACAAAACAAAAAAAACATATATTAATAATTAACGGTGTTGCGATCGAATGTGGCTTTTTAGCCCAGCCAATGATCTAAAATGTCTTGCACAGAGTTGGCAACCAAAACATTCACTGGCAGTAGCCGGCTGTGGTTGCATGTCGTTTGAGCCCTCCTGCTTCAACATGCATAACAGGTATGACGAGCAGCATCTCCGACAGTAGCCGTCAACGGTTTTCTTGAGACTGACAGTCAATCCTAGGGCAGTGCAAGCATCAGAAAATGCATTCAAAATGTGCTGCATATCATTCTCTGTGTGTGCTACAAGATCGCAATCATCTGCATACAAGAGGTCTCTTATGATAGAGGTAAATACTGTTGTTTTTGCAGCAATGCGCTTGATGTTAAATATGCTTCCAGAGGTTCAATAGTGGATGTAAACACCATGCTTGCAATTCCTGAATGCAATATAGAAAACCATCGCAAAGTATATGGCAAACAGGGTCGAAGCTGGAATATCCCCCTGTTTCACTCTATTTTTTTTCTGAGATAGGCTCCGACATGTTACCTCTGACATTAACCCAAGCCTTCATATCATCATGGAAAGACCTAACCAAAGCAAGTAACTTATCAGGGCAACCAAGTTTCTGGAGAACCTTCCACAATGCATTTCTGTTAACAGTATCGAAAGCTTTTGTCAGATCAACAAAAACCTAATACAGATCCAAACCCTGTTCCACACACTTCTCCTGAAGCTGACTACCTGAGAAGATCATATCAGTAGTGCCATGTCCTGCACAAAAACCAGATTGACTTTCAGGAAGAGCACAATCTGCAATGTATGTCAGCAGACAGTCTACACACAGCCACACACACAATTACAGACCCCCCCCCCTCCTCCAACACACACACACACACTATACATAAATATCTTCTAATTTATTCTAGGACAAAAAGAAAATTGAAGCTCAATTCCATGAATGTCTGGCTCAAGGTTCAGCTGAACGACGTTTAGTTTTGATCCTTGATTCGTTAGATCAGCTGAGTGACCTGGGAGGAGGAAGATACCTGAATTGGTTGATTAATAATCACATTTCCTCACCTCACACAAAGATTCTACTGTCCACTTTACCAGGAAAACAATACCACTGCTTTCCAAAGTTAAAGGTATGTATGTTATATATGTCTGCTGGACACTGTAGTAGGAGTAGTAGTAGTTGTGGTGGTGGTGGTGGTAGTAGTTGTGGTGGTGGTGGTAGTAGTAGTAGTAGTGGTGGTGGTGGTAATAGCAGCAGTAGTAGTAGAAGTGGTAGTAGTAGTAGTATCTGTTTTCTGTAGCACTCAGCATCACCTCCAACACCACCATTATCATCATCATGACCCCCCCCCCCCCACTATCACCACCACTACCACCACCATTACCACCACTACCACTACCACCACCACCACCACCATACCACCATATCACCACCACCACCACCATACCACCACACCACCACCACTACCACCACCACCACCACCATACCACCATATCACCACCACCACCACCATACCACCACACCACCACCATACCACCAACACCACCAAACCACCACCACCACCACCACCATACCACCAACACCACCAACACCACCAAACCACCACCACCACCACCACCACCACCATACCACCAACACCACCAAACCACCACCACCATACCGCCACCACCACTACCACCACCACCACCATACCACCACACCACCAACACCACCAAACCACCACCACCACCAAACCACCACCACCACCACTACCACCACCACCACCACCACCATACCACAAACACCACCATACCACCACCACCACCACTACCACCACCACCACCACACCACCAACACCACCAAACCACCATACCACCACACCACCAACACCACCAAACCACCACCACCACCACCATACCACCAACACCATACCACCAACACCACCACCACCACCAGTTCCATCTCCTCTGTTTTGTTCTCCAAGGAATGGTTAAAAGATGGCCCTCAGTTAGTCCGAGTGTCTCCGCTGTCTCTGACTGATGTCACATCTATTCTGGACTACTGGCTCCATAACAACGGAAGAACCCTTTCCACAGACCAGAGAAATATCCTACTGAGCTCTTACCAGAGTTGTCCTCTTCCACTCTACCTCAAGTTGTCAATAGATGAGGCCTGCCAGTGGCGCTCCTACACCCAGCCGTCCAACACACTATTACAAGCAACCGTAGAAGATAGTATCAATGCTCTCTTTCAACGGACAGAGACCAAACATGGAAGATTGCTTGTTTCCAGAGCTCTTGGATACTTGACCTTGGGTAAGCCACAAACATCTATATCTCTTTCACACGCATATACATAAATACTCACATATCATCATCATCATCATCGTTTAACGTCCATCTTCCACGCTAGCATGGGTTGGACAGTTTTGTCTCACTTGAGGCGAGATTGGTCGAGAGACCGTGTCTCGCTTGTACAGGACTGTCTCTGGCAGGTTTTCTACAGCTGGATGCCCTTCCTAACACCAACCATATTTACATATAAACACATACATACACATATATATATCATCATCATCATTTTACATCCGCTTTTCCCTGCTTGCAAGGGTGGGACGGGAACTGATTCTGGCTTGATTTCTACAGCTGGATGCCCTTCCTAACACCAACCTCATTTACAGTGAGTGCTGGGTGCTTTTTTGCCGTGGCACCTCCACGACCACTTTGTAGTGGAATGATAAGGACCCCAGTCCCTATCATCTCATATATATATATATACATATGAAGGAACGATCGACTTTCGTCAAATCGGACCGAGGGAACAATGTTTCCATTGGTCTTTCCAATTGCTAATACTATCTATCGGTCGCAACTCCAGGTAGAAGGAGCAACGTGAAATAAAGTGTCTTGCTCAAGGACATGACGCATCGCCTGGTCCAGGAATCGAACTCACAACCTTACGATTGCGAATCCAATTCTCTAACCACTCCGCCACACGCCGTCACTACATATATATATACATACCCACATATACACATTCACACACGCATACATATAAACACATACATACACATGCACATACATACATAATTATATAAATATTTTCATACATATATACATATATACATGGTGATTGCTTCATCTTTGCAGATGATTGCTGTCTCCCTAAGCACCCCCATTAACCACTGTAAATGTGGCTGGCATTAAGAAGGACATCTAGCCATAGAAAACCAGCCAGAAACACCCCTATATGAGCGAGACACGGTTACCCGATACAACTTGCCTCTAAATGGGACCGTCTAACCCATGCTAGCGTGGAAGATGGACGTTTATCAATGATGATGATGATGATGGTATATATATATTGTTATACTTTGGGAGAGTCATTCTGCCAATGAAAACATATACACCTATTGGTTTCCACTTCAATCAATTATAAATTTCCGGTTGGTTGGTTTGATAAATGGATGGTTGTTTATATATGTGTCACAATGCACAAAAGCAAGATGGTGTAGGACAGAAGAAAGGAGAAACACAAAATAAAAAACCAGTGACTGAGGAGGTCACAGGGTGTGTGATGAAAGAGCCTTGACAATATATAAACAACCACCCAGTTATTGAACCAAACAACCAACCAACCAGCCAACCAGAAATTTATAATAAATTGAAGTGAAAATTAACATGTGTATTTATTGGCAGCATAACCCTCCCAAAGTATAACAATATCTGTTTCAACACACGTTTTCAGATAAATCTTGCAAAACAAATTAAAAAATGAAGTATATCATCATCATCATCGTTTAACGTCCATGTTCCACGCTTGCATGGGTTTGGACGGGAGTTTTCCCACTTGAGGCAAGAGTGGTTGTCTTGCTCGCATAGGACTGTCTGGCGGGTTTTCTACAGCTGGATGCCCTTCCTAACACCAACCACATTTACAGTGTGGGGCTGGGAGGTTTTTACCGTGTTGCCTACACGGCCACATTACAGCGTGGACTGTCTGGCGTGTTTTCTACAGCTGGATGCCCTTCCTAACACCAACCACATTTACAGTGTGGGACTGGGAGGTTTTTACCGTGTTGTCTATACGGCCACATTACAGCGTGGACTGTGTGTTTTTTGTCGTGACACTTACACGATCTCATTTGTTTCGGCCTGGATGTTGTGGCACCAACATAACTTTACATTGAAAGGGGCGGTGTGGATGGTGTGGGGGTGGTGGGACGGGGGTGTATTTTGTTAGAGATGCCTACTGACTGTAGTAGGTTTTATATATATATATATATATATATACACACACACATATACATATATATATAATGTGAATTTATATTTACTGTTAATTATGTCCATTAACCTAGCAGTTTGAAAAAATAAGTTCTAGATTTGAAATAGTAAGTTCTGGGTTGCTATGATCAACTAAAATCTGTTAAGCCTTTTGGTATAAATCTGTCTGAAGCTACCCCTGGTTATTTTAAAGTCTTCATATGTTTATCTAAAAACTTTCCACCATAATTTTATGTACAAAACTGTTAAATTATGTTTGAAACACCAACTTAATAATGAGAAAGCTGGTTGTTTTACTAAATGAAAATCATAGGCAATGTCTTTCATTAGAAATATGGTAATGAAAGGGTTAATGACATAGACAGTGTCTTTCATTAGAAATATGATAATGAAAGGGTTAAAGACATAGACAGTGTCTTTCATTAGAAATATGATAATGAAAGGGTTAATGACATAGACAGTGTTTTTCATTAGAAATATGGTAATGAAAGTGTTAATGACATAGACAGTGTCTTTCATTAGAAATATGGTAATGAAAGGGTTAATGACATAGACAGTGTCTTTCATTAGAAATATGGTAATGAAAGGGTTAAT